>NW_020769315.1:21177322-21254852 GCF_900518735.1 Pseudonaja textilis | reverse complement strand
TTAAAATTGCCAAAGTTGAGAAACACAGCTACAGCAGGAGTAACAAGAAAAAAAAATGTGTTTTTTTTTGTTTTCTTTTTTCCACAGGGAATGATACAGTTAAATATTTTATTTTCTGAGTTCTAAATAAGGGTTTTCTTTAGATGGAAATTCAACTTATTTTATTCTTTAACCTCACTGCATTTGGGATCCTTCCAGGTCAAATCGATGAATGTGTTCTGAATTTCTGCCTAAAAGGACCTCTCATGAGAAACATGAGAGGAAGAAAAAGATAAAGGCGGAAAGCTGTGCTTATTGTTCCTCTTTCTGATGAAACCATTAACAGTGGGAAGAAAGGATATTGGAGGAATTATTACCATATCAACAATATCGAGTCACAGCTGCCAGTTCTTTAGCTAGTGTTGGCCTTTATACACATTGAATTCTTCCTGAGAATCTAGGATATTGTAATGTATTAATTAATATATGTGTGGATCCAAGCAGTTTGGCTGTTTGCAATTGATGGATGGAAAAATTTTGTCCACATTTTTCTAAGTGCCGTCCAAGATTCTTAGTTATGGCACCCCAATGTGCCAATCAACATTATGACCACCATGGCTTGTTTAAGCCACAACCTTTCAATTTCAATTTTCAGATCTATACACTTTGTGATCTCCTCCCACTTTTTATCTTCTATTCTACTATCCCCTGGTATTGCCACATCAATTATCCACATTTTTCTTCTTTTCAACTACAGTTATAACTGGTGAGTTATGAGCCAATACTTTATCAGTCAGTACAGGTAGTCCTCGACTTACCCCAGTTCATTTAGTGATCATTTAAAGTTACAACAGCTCTGAAAAAAAGTGGCTTATGACTGTTTTTCACAGTTACTACAATTGGAGCATCCCCATGGTCACATGTCCAAATTCAGATGCCTGACAACCGGTTCAGATTTATGATGGCTGCAGTTGTCCCAGGGTCATGTGATCAGCTTTTGCGACCTTCTGACAAGCAAAATCAATGAGAAATCCAGATTCACTTAACAACCATGTTACTAACTTAACAGCTGAAATAATTCAGTCAACAACTGTGGCAAGAAAAGTCATAAAATGGGGCAAAGTCACTTAAATTTTTCACTCAGCAACATAAATTTTGGGCTCAATTGTGGTTGTAACTTGAGGACTACCTGTATTTTAACCTGCTCATTTTTTTTATTACTTTTTCAGCCCTGAGCTCTCACCAATTTTTCATTCCAGCACATAATAATTTTTATAGATGTTCCACTGAATTATTTAGGCAACTGTGTTATGTCATTGTTTATAATCAGGTTGTGTGATCTTGCACAAGCTGAATATATGATCTATTGTTTTTTCTGCTTCTTTGCACAATCTACATTTTGAATAATTCGATGATTTTTTTTTCATTTCTGATCTTGATTGCATTTGTTTCAACAGCGTACTCTTGCACAACCAAAGTGAAATCTTCCATTTCTTTGTTTAATGGTCCATTTATAAACATGGCCAGGTTTTATCTTTATTTCCCTTCCCCTTGATCTTTTGTAGAAATTAGCCATCTAATGATGCACTATTGCGATTACTTTATAATTATTATTGATACCATTGAGTAATATTATCAGTATTAAATGATTCAAGGGATGGGCTGGATTGAGTTTGGCCCTAGGATATCATCAGGAAGCAATAAAGTCATAATTTTCTTGTAAATTGTTTTGAGGTAAACAGAACTAGACTATTTTCCAACAGGGTAGGAAGCAAGTAATAAAGCTTGAAGTGGCATATTTTGAAGCAAATTAAAGTGAGTGGCTTGATTATAATTATTCATCCATGTGTACTATGCTTCTTGGTATAACCAGCTAATTCTAAAATATAAGATTAGTGTCATAGGTTCCTTTCTCTCCCCCCCACCCAAGGATTGAAGGCTTATATCTGCTGAAGTGTGAATTCAAAAATGTAGGGCTAAAAGGAAACAAAGAGAAGTTCTGATTAGAAAACACATATGAAATGCTATACTACTGAAAAAGAAAACCAATAAGCATTATTTCTTTTTACGTTGCTACAGACCACAATAAATTATTTTATAATCTGAACAAGGAGAGTTTGATGATGTGAATAAAGCTATGATGTATGTATTTTTCTTCTTTGAATGATAATAGTTTTTCTTTTTTAAGTTTTAAAAGGAACCATTCTTATATACCCTTGTCTGACAACTCACAAAGTGAGGTATTTTCTTTTAAGTCAAAACTTTTCCTCAAGCAAATAACTACCAACTGATTTCCTGGTCACAATGCAATTACCATTTAAAAAAAACAACAAAAACTGATTGCACCGAAGAAGCTGGATAAAATGCAAAAAAGTAAAGAAACCAAATGAAGGAAGTAATTAGAAACTTCATCACTGGGGAGATAATGGAGCATGGCAGTTATATGTGACTTTTTTTTTTAAGAAAAAGCATACTGTTAGTTGCTGATAGTCCTCTGCAAAAGTTTCCGCTGATGCTAAGCTGTTGCTATGTCTACAGCCTAGCAACCTAGCAACAGTCCTATTGTGTTAACCTTTGAGAAGATTATTTCCTCCATATAGAAAATGTTATTTACTGGATATTTACTGACTGGGCTAAAAGTTGGCAGGAGGTGAGGCCAAAGCCAGCAGTGGAAAACACTATTTCCTTCCTTCCTTCCTTCCTTCCTTCCTTCCTTCCTTCCTTCCTTCCGATGGAAGGAGTATCATTCTGGTTTCAGTTCCAAGTGGGGAAAAAGACACTGGAAACTTGGAGGGTGTTTGGAAAGATGGTTTAATGGTGGACAGGACCCCATGGCTTGGAGCTCCAAAGTGAAAAGAACGATCACATGCTTCAAGATGTTGGGTGAAGGAAAAGAAGAAAGAGCAAGAGGCCGAGAGACCCTTGGTTTTATATCCTCTATTGGGATTTGAATTTGAGCTTGTATTCTGATTGGTTGTCAGACTCCCATGGGGCCATGCAGGGGCAACTCTGTAGGCTGTCCTGAGTCTCAGGTTTGTTTGAGCCTTGCTAGATGATGATGTAATGAAGGGGCTTTGGGAATCCTATTATGGCTCTACCTGAAGAAGGTAGATCTCTTGTTAAGTAGAACAGACTGGCCCAGGCCATAGTAATGGTACATTAGCAAAGTGGGGGAGGGCTGAGTTTCTGCCTCTGAGATTCTACTTTTCTGTTTAGGGGAAATATTCTGTCTTTTTAGTATATCCTAAAATATTTTATCTTTTGTGCTAAATACACATGGCTGCACTGGTTATAATTGTATGAGCAACCATCCTAACACATTTGGGGGATACCAGACTGAGAAAGGCTATTTTAAATCAATCTGTAGATTAGATAAATTGGAATTACTTCTCTGTAGCTTAGAGTTCTTTAGAAACATCAAGTTTCAGGAAGGCAATAAAGGTCCTCTGGAACAATCTTCTGCAAAACTCCTGGTTCATGCCCTTCCTTAAGTCTGCATTCATTTTATGGACATATTTGAGAGAAATATTGCGGAACATATCAATCTGAAAGCTGCATGGGCAAAACCAGAGGTGGTATTCAGCAGGTTCTGACCAGTTCTGGAGAACCAGTAGTGGAAATTTTGAATAGTTCAGAGAACCAGCAAATAACACCTCTGACTGGTCCCACCCCCATCTATTCTTTGCCTCCCAAGTCCCAGCTGATCAGTTGGGTCTTCTTTTGTAGCCCTGCACAGGAGAATGGAGCTGGAAAGCAGGTTAGTGGGATGAGGAGGGAATGGAGATTTTGCAGTCTCCTTCCCCCAGAAATGGGGAGGGAATGGGGATTTTGCAGTATCCTTCCCCTGCCATGCCCACCAAGCCATGCCCACAGAACTTATAGTAAAATTTTTTGAACCCCACCACTGGTCAAAACATATAGTAAGTGTGTGGGAAATTAGAAGCAGAAAGCTGGGTTTGTTATTTTGTTTTGGTCTGAATCAATAAGAATTATTATTTCTAAGCATCTTTAAACAATAACTTATTTAGAATATAAAACCAACATATAATACAGTATACGAATATGTTATGATTAAAGAGAATGCGGATGCTATTTTATATTTTGCATATCTCTGAACCTTCACACAATAGAAAATATTAGAACATGTTTTTCATTATTATTAATTAGAAATGAGTAATTGAATTTCACTGAAAGTTTCTGAGACACAAAACTATTCTGGCAGCTAAGTATTTTTTCCTATTATGAATATGCAAGGTTAAATTTCTAATCCTTATATATGAAGATATGTCCTCAGACTAATTCTCATTTGAAGTAATCCTATTTAAATCCCCATTTTAACTGCATAGCTCACAGATACCTATTTAGTATTAATGACAACAGTCTAAACCATAGCTCTAAAGAAGTTTTGAAAAAAGCTTTTTTTTGAAAAAGTTGGCTGTATTAATTTGGAAGAAACCAAAACCCAGGTTTCTTGTTTGATATCTATATCTTTGAATTTTAACATAACTAGCCAGACGAAACATCCTCCAACATGAACTAATTTTAATTTATATTAGAATTATATACATTTTGTATATAGTATGTGACAATATTATGAAAATGCTAATCCAACAATTATTTCAACTTAAGTGAGCACAAGTATGTTTCTTAAATTGCCAAATTCCAGGCATAGGTAACAAAAAGCAACAACCCCAAATATAAAGATTTTAAAAGCTCCTTGCTATTCAGTCTTCATGAAATTATGACTTTGGGTAGAAAAAAAATGTGCTTGCATTTCATTGAATAGCTGCTTCTTTTATTTAATATTCCATTGAACAGAATTATCAAAGCGGCTAAACCTTCTTTGCCCTTCTTGGAAGAAAAATCCAGTCCTGTTCCAAGCTGTGAGAAAAAAGATCAGTGGAGGCTGGCTACAAGGAAAGAAGGCCTCCAGAAACTTCAGTGACAACAGAATGTTTCTGGGGTGGCTGACAAAATGGCTGAGTGAGTGGATGGATCTTTATAGGGTTCTGGGTTTTTGTGTTTGAGATGCTCCAGGAGGTTGTACAATTAGTGAGCCTTTTGTCTTTTACTATTTTATTGGTGGTGGGTTAATCCTATTATGTCCTAAAGATCATGTCCTGTCCTAAGAATTTGGGTGGAGGAATGTAAATTCTTAATCCCATCAGCTCCCACCAAAGGCTGGAGCTGTGGCTGAAGGTATTTTGTTTATGAATAGATTGGCCTAGTCTTCCTAAATGGATACAAAATCTGCATTCCTAATGGCCAACCTCTTCAAGCTTCTTAGTTTGAAGCCGTTTACCTACGGCAGAAAAATTGGGGCTGATTTCTGCATTTGTTAAGATTTTTTTCTCCACTTCTCCTTTGGGGAAATATAATATTCTGCCTCTTTTTATTATTAAGAATAAAGAATATTTTAATCTGGAGGGGACTTCTTACACTTAAAACTAACAGAAAACAAGAATTATAACATAACATAATAAACAATGATAGAGATACATTAAGTTATTTCATTTAAAAAGTTTGGTAAAACTCATTTTCTAATGGTGGAGAGACGAGAGGATCACCTTCCTCTGCTTGGGAGAAATATAGATTTTTCCTACATGTGCAACAAATAATCCCTGAAAATGGCGGCATCCTCAACAAGGAATGTCACAGCACTCAGATAGGCTCATAACAATATAAGTCATCCCTCAGAAAATCAATGTGATGACCTGGGGCGTGGCACAAAGGCAACACAGTCAAGTAATCAGTAGGAGTCTTTTTTATTAGCTCCAACTTTGCTCCCAATGTCCTGATTACCTTCTGGGCTGGAGAAAAACTCTCTCAGGAACAGCCTTTGGCTGCAGAGAATCAAGTCCAAAACATGGTCAACAAAAACTGCAACTATAAGTCCAATCAAGGCAAGATGAGGTAATTAGTCTGGCAGGGCAAGAGAAGGAATTCCAGATGTGAAGGAACGGCAGTAATTCAACCTGATTGGGAGGCTGCCAGGAACACAGATAACCAAAATCAAGACAAGATAAACTCACGTTTGTTCCCAGAAGATGCCACACTCAGCATGCATCTCTTTTAAGCTCCCTTCCCAGATGTGGCTAATGAAGGGAATCAGGGCTCTTTCCTTCCCAGTAAGCCACACAACCCATGTTGTTCTCTTCTCCATTCTTCCCTGCATGCCCTAGGATGAAGAGGGGGTGGGCATGGGTCTTCCTCTGAACTCCCTCTCCCTTGTTCTATCTCTTCCCTGCTCTGCCCAGCTGGACTTTGCCCTTCCCCAGTTTCCTCCACAACCAAGGGAGTCACACTCCCACTCGCTGTCAGCTGTTCATCTTCCTCCTCAGATTCAACTCGACAGGGGCATGACAACCAAGTGCTAAACATTCAAGGTTTAAAAACAAAGTTGGTAACTTTGTCAAAACAGGGCCCCTCAAATATGGTCCTTCAAATGTAGTGGAACTACAACTCCCAGAAGTCAGCATGGCCACAAATTGCTTTGGAATACTGGGAGATATAGTCCCAGTGTATCTTATGGGTTTGAGAATTTTGGACAAGGATATTTGATATCTGAGGGACCATCTCTTGCCAGTCACATCTACTTGACCCATCAGAGTGGGGGAGGGCAGGGAATGTTGTGGGTCCCATCCTCTAGGGAGATACACCTGGTGGGACCCCAAAGAAGGGCCTTCTCCATGGTTGCCCCCTCCCTCTGGGACATCCTCCTCCCAGAGATTAGAATGGCCCCCACTCTAGCACTCTTCCGGAAGGTGCTGGTTCCGCCAGCGGGCTTGGGGAACCCAGAACGGGATGGAGCCCATTAAATGGCTCATGTGAGTGCTGCTGCTGGGTTTTTGTTTTTTTTTGATATTATATTAATTTATTATAGGACTCTTCTTTTATTAGTTTTATTGTTTTTATATGAGGTTTTATATTCTGTAAGCCGCCTTGAGTTGCCATGTGCAAATAGGCTGCAATATAAATTCCCTAAATAAATAAATATTGCATTTGTGACAAACTATTTGCAGGTTATGGTAAATGTGTGAACAGGACTAGAACAGACTTGCACCAAGATGAAGCCAATGCCTGACAGCAGTCTTGGGAGGTAGGTTGAGGGTTGTGTGGCTGGGCAGAATATAGTTGATGGTAAGGGCCAGTGGTGGATTAAGGCTCACTGGTGCCCTAAGCACTGACAAATCTTGGTGCCCCCTTCCTTTGTACATACTGGACAAACAAAGCTATATTCTTAACTTTTTGGTGCCCCCTTTGGGCCTGGTGCCCTAAGCACGTGCTTAGTCTGCTTAATACACCACTGGTAAGAGGAAATATTTGAAGGATATAACCAGATTTTCTAAAGACCAGACTCAGAGAAGCAACATAGCCTATGTTAGCCTCTTTTGTATCAGGCCGATACTGTGCAAAATAAATGAACTGATATTTTTCTCAGAGAAAAAAATCCAATATTCAATACCGCTCCTGGGATGAAAATTTCAGACATCAAACATCAAAACTGTATTTTTTAGCCTGGTTGTGTTACTGAATTTTTACCACAAAGCTCATTTTGCTGGTACAATAAGAAATTATAGTTCATCACTTGTGATGGTTTGAAAGCTTTTATATATAGTGTAATAGAGGCGAGATGGTAGGATGAGAACAAAAGGCAAGTTTGAAAATAATCTAACCTGCAAAATCTGTTGCCCTCACTTTTATCTGAGTTCTGAGAGCTACAATATTTGGCAATATCTCACTTTAAATCTCCAAGAAATGATGGTTAGAGATTGTTTTTTGCTATACTCCAAAGAAACATTATGTATTCTTTTTGACTGTGTATTTTTAGGACATATAGCCTTTTCTGAAGCCAGTCCAAAATAATCAGAGAAATGACAATTTGAAATGTAAATTGAATTTTGCCTATCTTATTTTCTAATGCAGCTTTGTATCAATAACAAATAGGAAGAAAGAGGCGTGCTGCTTGTGGAATAAAATTTATCTAAAATACTTCTTCTGCAATTGAATGTTGAATATGTTTTCATTTTCTATTTCTACCCTAGACACTATTTAATTTATGCTTTCTCTGTCCTATTTCCATAGCAGGTAGCTGGATATCTTCTAGAGCGTATAATTTCCTGTTTCTCAGGAATGTATAATTCATACTGTTTCTCTTCAGATGTGCAACTTTTGGGTGGTGGGGAAGGTTATGAGATTTTTTTTTTAAAAAAAGCACAAAAAAACCCAGAAGGCAGCAAAGGAGGTTCTCCCGTACAAATTTATTTCTGTTTCATTGAATGTTTCTCCTCAGAACACTGTTCGGTTTCAGTGTGTTTAGATCCTCTAAGGGCAACACCAAGGGATTCCTATACAATTTGGGTTTTAACGGCTCTCAAATTAAATATTCTTTCATTATGCCCTGAGAAGAATGCCTCCTTCAAATGAATGTTGCAATGATGGCCTGTGTAGTCCTACTTGACCGTAGTTTTATATCTTATTATATATACATGTAGTCCTCAACTTACAACAGTTCATTTAATGGCTGCTCAAAGTTGCAAGGACATTGAAAAAAGTGACTTGTGACCGTTTTTCACACTTAAAAACTGTTGCAGCATCCCCATGGTCATGTGATCAAAATTCAGATGCCTGGCAAAATGGTTCATATTTATAATGATTAAAATGTCTTGTGGTCATGTGATCACCTTTTGTGACCTTCTGACAAGCAGAGTCAATGGGGAATCAGGATTTACTTTACAACTTCATTGCTAATTTAACAACTGTGGTGATTCACTTACCACTTGTGACAAAAAAGGTTGTAAAATGGGGCAACACTCACTTAACAAAGGTCTCGCTTAGCAACAGAAATCTTGGGCTTAAGTGTGGTCGTAAATCGAGGACTCCCTGTATATATAATCTTATTTCTAACACAAATTGTAGGATATAATCATTACCGTACAAGCAGTCTCTGTTTAGTGAATGCAACTGAGAACAGCACTTCAGTCATTAAATGAAGCCGTCACTAAATGAAAAATCACATGACCATGGCTGTGCTTATGATTTTACTTCAGCTTTCCTTTCCTTTAACACTATCAGAAGGACATGACCTCAAAGAACCAGGTGAGTCCCAATGGAAGGGAAGGTTTGTGGAACTCGACTCAACAAGGGCAAATCTTCATAAGACATCGGTCTAACTAGGATGAGAGGAGAACCAGGTAAAAACATTCTCCCTAAACAGCAGCCCTTAACAGTCAGGGTAATGAGGAGAAAGTAAGGAGTATACCATTTGTTGAAAACAAGGTCTTGCTTTAGTCTGGTTGCTATCATAAAAAGATGATCTTTTCTGTTTGCCACAGCTGTGGCCTGATGAAGATTGAAAAACTGTGCTGGCATATTGTAATTTGCAAACCAAACACAAAATAGTTTTCTCGCTGTCATGAGAAACAGCTGTTTTTCCCAATGCCTCAAGGCTACATGTAGCTTTACGCTGAGTCAGATGGATCCATCTAGCTCTCTAATGTTTTGAGCAGCATATCGGCTGCATATGGTCTCCAAGTGCCACTTAGGAAGCCTGTAGCACCTCAGGGGTAATATATCAGCCTCCCCCCCCCTTTTTTTTTACATGGGTTGGATGATTGAGGCAGTTCGAAAGGTTTCTGTGGATGCTTTAGGACTTGCAAGGGGTTTGAGATAGAGGTGGTATTCAGCAGGTTCTGACCAGTTCTGGAGAACCAGCAGCAGACATTTTGAGTCGTTTGGAGAACCGGCAAACACCCCCTCTGACTGGCCCCGCCCCCATCTATTCTCTGCCTCCCGAGTTCTAGCTGATTGGCTGGGTCTATTTTTGTTGCCCTGCACAGGAGATCGGAGCTGGAAAGAAGGTTAGTGGAGTGGGGAGGGAATGGGGATTTTGCGATATCCTTTCCCTGCTACGCACACCAAGCCATGCCCTGCCCACCAAGACAGGCCACTCTCACCAAGCCACACCCACATAAGCGGTAGTGAAATTTTTTGAAACCCACCACTGGTTTGAAATATTCATTTCATTCCCTAGAATTTCTCCTAATCCCTGGAAAGAGGCTTTCAATCTATTGCAAATTTCTTCCTAGGAGCGCAAGGTGATATGCACGGCTCTTTCTCTTATTTTATCTTCATAAGAACTCTAAGTCAAGCTGAGAGATCTGCGTGAGCTCCATGACTATGAGAGGATTTGAGTGTTTTCTTTCCAGAGTTAGCCTGATTCTCAGTGTAATCCCTATATCAAGTTGGCATTTATTTACTTACAACAACTATATCTTGCCACAATTCTACATGACTTGTGTACCTATATAATATAATGCGTGCGTCATAGTTCTTGGCTGTCATTACTGCAGCTTGCTTTTCATTTGCATTCTCAGCTATCAGAGGGGTATCTTTCGTGTAGTGCAGGTTATTGATCTTTTCTTTCTTCACTTTTAAAAACAATCCTCATTTTCTTCAAATCCAGTGTTTTCTATATATTCAGCACTGAGGTTGAATAAAAAGAAGAGAGTATATAGCTTTGTCACGGTCATTCTTAGTCATCCAGGTCATGGTTGTCCCAGAGGTACTTCTTCAAGGGAGAATTCAATTGGGCATTCTTTGTTTTGCCTTGAAGATGTTTGGCTACTCATCCAAGAAGCTTCTTCAATTCTGGCTGAATGGTGGAGAATGGAAGGATATATATTGCTTGCGACCATCTCATCAATAGCACTTTTACTGAAAGTCATTGAGGCCACTTGGAAGTTTATCTGTATCCTCGGAGTCCCCTGCATCAGAGTGCAAATGGGTGTAGAACCTCCTTGGAGCTGCTGAGGGGACGGTGTTGTAAACAGGAAATAGGTGCTGCTGAAAGAGGGCTGCTCAATTTTAATATAGATGGCCTCTTTGACCCCCTCTTTTAAACCAGCAGTCCTCTTATTGCTTTGTCTCATTGTGTCAATCTTGAATCATATCTATCATATGTATCGTATAATCGTATTTACTGTAGCTTCCTGTCCTGGTGGTAGGTTCTTGTGGTAATTAGATGTTTTGGGACCAACACTTTCCTAAGGACATTTCACAATCTTAACTTGATTGACCTGTTGAAAGCCTTCCAATAAGCAATGAAGCACGCAATGACTTCTGAAGGTATTTTTGGCTTTCTCAATTATCCATTGTACATCAGCAGTAATATATCTCTTGCTCCTCAGCCTTTTCTAAAATCAGCATGAACATCTGGCAGATCTCTATTTCAATGTAGTGGTTTTAATTGGATTGGTTAATTCTAAATATCTTTCTAGTATATGAAATGAAGAATAGTGTATGATAATTTGCACGCTCTGTTGAGTCTTATTTCTTTGGTATTATTGAAATTGTAACATGACTTCTTCCAATCTGTGGGCCATTGTGTCATTCTGCAGCTTTGATGGTACAGTTTGGTTGCAATCTTTATATCATTTTCTTCTGTTGCTTGGCATATTTATGTAAATAGTGCATCAGATTCTGTGACCCTCTGTCTTGGCAATGAAAAGAATGCAGATTTAACTTCATCTTCTTTAATTAGAAGTTCTGGTAAGTAGGGAATATGTTCTAAGCTAGCTTGCATTTGGGCACCTCTACTTCCATATACTTCTTTTAGACCTTTGAAATTCCAAATTTTTGGTCTTTCTTTTCTGAGTCAGTAACTGTTGCCATCTGTCTGCTGTCATCCTTTAGCACAAGGGTGTCAAACTTGCATCATCACGGTGTCATCATGTGATGTATCTGGACTGTTATGTCTGGGCAGTGGGTCCCAAGGAGAGATGAGACTCGAAATAGTCACAACAGCTCTTTATTAGGAAACCAGATACTGAGACAAGACTCCCAGCCGAGGCAGCTCCTTTTATAGAGCTGGCTGCGGCTAGGCAGCCTATGACATGCATTTGAGCTTGCTGCGCTTGGTTTTACCCAATCGCGGCAGCCGAATAAGAACCAATCAGAATGCTTAGTTTTGTCCAATCACGGCCCGGCTTTTCCAGACCAATAGGAATGCAGGCCTACAAGCCTGCTAGTATGGAACACAGACTTTTTCCCTGTTCGCTACACTGGGCATGGGTGAGGCTTGCATGTGATGCATCAGGCCTGCGGCCTGTGAGTTTGATAACCTTGCTTTAGCATAGCAATTTGAACTTGGCACCTGCTTCTGAGTTTGGGACCTTTCAAAAGCCTTTCCTTCTCTTTCCCTGTAATCATCTTTGACGCCTTTGCAGATATTGTTGGAATCCTACTTCTTGCCTCTTCTAAGAGCACTCTGAAAGTCTTTGTTAATAGAATAGAATAGAATTCTTTATTGGCCAAGTATGATTGGACACACAAGGAACTTGTCTTGGTGCATATGCTATCAGTGTACATAAAAGAAAGATACATTCATCAAGAGTCAAGAATCATAAGGTAAAACACTTAATAATAGTCATTGGGTACAATAAGCAATCAAATCATACTAGGAAACAATTAAAAATATTGTAAGGATACAAGCAACAAAGTTACAGTCATACAGTCATAAGTGGGAGGAGATGGGTGAAAGGATGGGAAGATTAATAGTAATAGTAATGCAGACTTAGTAAATAGTTTGACAGTGTTGAGGGAATTATTTGTTTAGCAGAGTAATGGTTTGAGGATTCCCTGCATAAGATTATGGAGGTTACACATCTGGAGACCATGACATTAAATAATATTAAACCACAGCTCATGTTCTTGAACCCACAGCTCTCCTTGAGAATTCTTGGCACTTTCTTACAGCCTCTGCTTTTGTCATACAGAGCAGGGCTTTCTTATTCTCCCCTCACTCATACTTCATGTCCAAACGTTGGCACAAATTTCTGGCATTTTTCCTGTTGCCTTGTCACCTTCTTAACTCATTTATTCCACCTCATTTAGCCCATGTTCCTTTCTTTTTTGAATATCCTGTGCAATCTAAAACCAGGCAGATAAGTTATCCAGCATTTTCCCCCCAGTCAGTCCTCATTCAACCTGACAAAATAAAATTTTTCTTACAATGGAGAAGAAGAGTTAAAAGAAATTAGATGGGCAGAGTGCAGCATCCCTTATCAGTTATGAGGCAGCCAAAGAATGTTTCTGCCAATGTCCTCTTCCATCATACAATACTCTTTCTTGGCATCTCTATTCATTTGCTGATTAGATTTATAGCCTTCCTTTTGTATAGAAGCTCAAGGTGTCATATATAAGTGCTCTCATCTCCTATTTTCCTCACAATTAAATTCCAAAGGAAACCCAGAGAATCGTTTCAGAAATGGTATTCAATCACTGTTAAATTGGGGCCAAGCCAGTGGTTGGATTCAGCCAGTTCGCACCAGTTTGGGAGAACCAGTTGTTAAATTACTTGAATCCCACCACTGGGCCAAGCCCCTTCACATAATGCTTGAAAACTATTTCTTTCCCTTGAAGAAATATGGAGAACGTTTCTACCCAATTTCTCCATTCATAAATTTAGTGGGGAATTTTAAGAAGCCTTTAGTTTTAGATAGATCACCCCAACCTGAATTCTTGTCCTCTGTATTTTCCTTAACCTCCAGTGCTTTGCTTGTTGATCCTCTCCATCCCAAAACCTTCCCATTTCAAGCCATAACCATTCCTGGGTCATAAGAGAGCTGAAAATGCACTGGAGTACAAAATGCCTGCCCTTTTTATGTCTAAGAATGACTGTGAGTCCAGATGGAACTCAGCGACATTCCTGGAGAATAAAAACTACAACTAGTCAGAAGCCAGGGTGCACCCTATTGTTTTTCCCCCAACCTAGACCATCTCAAAAGGCTGAATGTAATCTTGCTGCATCGTAACAAGAGACACCTGAGGACTCTTGGCAATTCTGTGATGTGCTGTCTAATTTAAGATACATGAAGAGAAGGTTTAAAAAGTTTGTATTTCCTCACTGCTCCAATTTCCGCAACAGATGGAGGAATCTTTTACTGATCTATGGAAACAGGAGAGATTCAGCAACCCTGCTGCTCTGTCAGCAGGAAGAAATCGTAAAATGGAAAAGAAGCATTTTCCAGAGGCTTGTAAAAAAAAGTGGGGGGAAGTATTGTGCATTTTTGGTTTCAGATTCTCTTATTAAGGTCATGTAGTACTCTACTAAGCTCTTGAGGAGCAACCATGTTTTCATAACATGGAAATGTGTCACTCCTAGGTTTGAAATTCAAGCCAGTCTGCTTGCTTGAACTATTGTTTTTCCTTAAACACTAAGCTATCTGGGAAAATTTAATGCACTCTTTGTATTTTATGAATGAATTTATTTGGGAAATTAGTTTCTGAACTGTACGAAATTGTAATCAATTGATTTACCCTCAGATGAGACAGAAAGTTTGGTCAGTGTTCCAAGCTCTGTAGGTTTAATCTTCTTTATCAGAGTTGGCTATTTCCTGGACTATACATGTTTATAAAAACCAATTGAGAATTAGAATATCATATTTTTTCAAGTTTCCTATCTATAACAAGAAGCAAGGTATGAGGGGCAGGTTATATAGTAACCTATACAATAGGGCAATGTATATAAGTAGGGTCTAGGTGAGCATTATGATGCAGAACTGATGGGATTGTATGTACATACATCATCATTTGATCCTTTAGAAAGTTGCTTCCATCTTTTTTTTAATTTAAATATCTCTAATTTTACTTGTGTTCCTTAATTATGCATATTTTTCAATCTTTTGCTTCATCTTATTTTTATAGTAATTTTAGTAAAACTTAAAATTATAAAAAAACAAAAATAAAAACAAACAAAAGAAAAAGCGGTGGTGCAGAAATTAAAAATAAAAACATAGTGAAGAAAAAGAAAAGTAATATATAAAGAAATTTGGACACCAATTATAATTCACCTTATACAAACATTTTTAGTAACTACGGTAATAACCTTTTCTTAAAATACAAGTGATCCCGTCTTTCCATATCCCATCTTTTATCTTCAAACAATCCTTAAAGCCTTTTCATTTGAACCTTGATATCAGCAAAAGCCCACTATGAATTACCAGAGATAACCTATTTAAAACTTGATCAAATAACCCAACTTTATATTCTTTCCTTTTACTTCTACCAGTTTTAATCTTTAGTCCCTTCAATAATGTCCTAGAATTTCATTTCTTTTCACTTTTTCCTTTCTCACAAAATTCTCCCCTCATCTTTATTATTTCTTAGCTTGTACTTTCTTTATTTTTAGTTCTGACTTTATTTTACTAGTTTTTATTTTATTCATTCAGAACCTGTGAAGAGTCCCAAATGACTACTTATGTATCTGGGACATGTCAATGGTTTGTATGGGTTCTCTTAGCATAAACTGCTCTTGCTGCTGCTAAGATAATCAAACCTGTTATGAACTGATAACCCTGTTTATGTATCTCCTGCCTAGAAATTTCTGCCTAGCAGGAAACCAATATAGCTGGAGTAATGAATTGAGTGCCAGTTTTGCTGAAACTTTATTTATTTTGATTTGCAGATTTATTCTTCATCAATAAGGAACTCCCCCTTCCCCAATGCAAGATTTTGGTGCATCTAAATCTGATGTCAATTTTATTAATCTTTAATGGTACGTAAAGGAAAAGGATATGAACAATTTCAGGATTAAAAGAGCTACGTGGCATAGTTGCTCAGGAGCTACATATCTCTTGCCTTTGCTATATATGTGAAGTGGGTATTTTTAATCCCCTTCCCTCTGCTGAGAGTGCTTTGAGTCAGCAGAAAATTATATTGTCATGTAATTTGTTATCCTCTTTGCTGATTGCTATCCTGCCTCTACTCCTTTTGTTTCTGTGAGATGCTTTTCTACCAAAATAAAGATGACAAGACCAAATAGATTTATATAGTTTGAGGCTACTTTTGAATCGTGTCAACATTAGAGGGAAATTGGAAGAAGATTTTATTTATTTATTTGTTTGTTTGTTTATTTGTAATCTCACCTCAAAACTGTGAACATACAGTACCTTCCTCCTCCTATTTTCCACACAACTACAACCAGTGAGTGAGTTGGGCTGAGAGAGAAGGACTGGCCCAAGGTCACCCTGTCAACTTTTGTGATTAAGGCAGGACTGGAACTCTTGGTCATCAGCTTTCCCCCCTGGTGCCAAACTGGGTCTCAACCAGTTTGCCAAATATTGTCAGTCATGGTTTTAAAACTGGAAGAAGCGACACCAGTATCTTCTGCTATCCTGATGACACTACCCTAATAGCTCAGAATCCAAACTCTAGTAATGAAAAATAGGAAGCATGGTGAAAAAAACAGAAGTAAGATTAAGCATGAAAACGACTCAAATAATGACAACATGTAGAACAACCAGCCATAAAGTTGATAATGAAGATACTGACATATTGCTTCTGATTTTTTTTAGAGTTGTTCTTTTTATCAGTTTATAATATAAAATATAAAAATATAAAAACAAATAATAGGAAAACTAGGGGAGGGGACAGGGAAGAGAAAAATGTAGAAAAGAAAAGAAAAAGAAAGAAAATAAAAAGAAAGGAAAGAAAAAGAAAGGTGTTGACTTCTGACTCCCCTTCATGCAGTAGAATAAGATAATAACATCAAACCTCAACTTTTTTACTTTTAAATACTGGTTTAAACTAGCCATTTATATAACAATAAATCTATCTAATCAGTAGAACACAAACTCAAAGTTTTATTTTTTTTCCATCTCAAGCACAAAGTCCAGAAGCAGTTTCCAGTAGAAACAAAAGTTATTGTGTTTTTTCCTTTTACCAAAGTAGTCAATTTAGCCATTTTTGCTAAAATCCTTCAACTTTTGCAGCTATTTGTCTATTATGGGGATTGAAGTATCTTTCCATTTTTGTGCATCAAATAATCTTGGTGTCATCAACATATATAATATAAAAGTTCCAAATTTTTATTCCAAGTCTTTTTCCACAGCTTCTCATTTTTAACATTAGAAACTCAGACTAATGACAACATGTACAACAGCCATACAATGGACAATGAAGTTACTGAAGTCCTGTAAATAGTAGCTTCTGACTTTTAAGATTGCCTATAACTCCCTTTTTATACTTCAATAGTAAAAATATCAGAAGTCAAGAAATATGCCATAGACTAGGATTTAGTTAGGCAGCAGTGAAAACCCTGGAAATCTGAAGAGAAGTTTAGATACTGTGACATGCATTTACCTACAAAAATCAGAATCATGCAGTCAATGGTTTTGCCTGGGACACTATGGAAGCAAAAGTTAGACCTTCAGGAAGCAGGATCAAAGGAGTTATTGATGGTCTTGAACTTTAGTGTGGAGAAGCTACCTGATAAAAGCTAAGGACAGCCAAGGAAAAAAGGGTCCTAGAAGAAATAAATCCAGAGTGATTGACCAGGTTCAAATTAACATATTTTGGAAACATTATGTGAAAAGGTAGCTTCTTTGAAAAGTCCATAATGCTGGGAAAGGTGGAGAAAAGAGAAGACAGCAAGTTGTTTTGACTCAACTACAGTGGTAATGGTTAAACCATTGGAAGCCTTCAAAGGCCACATTGGGGCCAAATCATCTTGAAGAAGATCTGTCTGTGTGATCACGAACAATCAACACCAACTTGATGCTGAATAATGAAAAATCTAACTAAGGCTATTCTATACCTATCTTAAATCGTGGAAAAGGTAACACCAAGGCAGAAAAATTGTTTTGCCAAAGCATGTTTGTGCCATGGGTAGGTGCATATTGCATTTCTGAGTTAGTCATAGTTGCACAATGTGGAATGATGACAATAATGCTTCTACTCACTTGACTTAAAAGAAGTTGGTCAGATTAATCAGAAGAAAATGTATAGGAACTATTTACACAGTGAGAAGAACTGCATATTATTATTATTATTATTATTATTGTTGTTGTTGCTGTTACTGTTGTTGTTGAAATCATCATCCTTACCATCAAACATATCTGAAATCCTTTTAATAAATTTGGCTTAACAAAGACCCGTCTATGAAAACCGCAGGTTTTGAAAGCATTTTATAATAATGATTCCCACAATGATAGACTGAATTGCTTGCAGCAGCACATGAAAAAGAAAACTAAGCTGTCAAACACGTTGAAGTAGTCATTTTTCTAAAACCAATCAACTGGAGTCTGTTAAATGGCAATTTAAGCATTTAGTTGGACAGCACCAACTATAACAGGGAGTTCTTTTCTACTATATTCACATGATTACCTACTTCTAGAAATTATTAAAGCATCTCTAATTGATATGTGGAATTGGTCATTAGCTGTTGAGCACCACTAGAAGATACTCTCTAATTTTCTTTTCATAGATCAGAACATCCTATCTTGAAGAAGTGAATGTAGGGGTTGCTTTGTAACATTAAACTTGGTGGTTCAATATCACTGGAAGATTTTTTTAGATTTTTTTTTCCAGTTGTTTAAATTATTCCAAAAACAAGTTGAGGGACATTTGAAAGTAATATTATTTGCCTACCACCTGAACATCTAAAGAGAGTGTTTCAGTTGTCGCATCATGATTATATTTAGAGACATTCCAATTTTTATTCTATGAAAAAGGAAATACCATGAAAGAGTTTCATGGGCTTTTTATAGGATTTTAGAGATTGGATTTTATTTGCGAAGTGGGGTATTTGTGTATAAATTTAAGAATAAGATCTCTCCAAGGACAGAATGAATTTTTCACTGAAGTTACTGCTTTTGTATTACATGTTTCCTAAAAGTGTGGTTTTCCACTACCTTTTCTTGACCATTTTTCAGAGTTGAGGAGAAGAATTACAGATGGATTCACCAAGCCTCAACAAACTGCTGAGACAGTTTTCTGAGAATGCTATATAGCAGTTCCCATATTAGGAGAGTAGGCTATAGAAGTCATGAGGTTCTTCAGTTAGTTTTGTTCTTTGTCCCTTAAATCCTAATCAAGTCTTGCTGGCATAGCAAGGACAGAGTCTTTAAACTTATTCATCTTATAGCTGCCCTTTGCAAAACACAATAATTCTTCACCGAGCTCTCCGGCTTCACATATATGGCTTTTATGCTGTCTGGAACATTTATTGGGGTCCATCATTTTCTGAGGAAACTTTTAGAGAAGGTTGTCCTTCATTCTCTGGTTCTTACTCATTTGCCTCAGCAGACAAGTCATAAGAACGTTTTCTGGGGTGTTTTTCTGAAGAGAGAAACTGAGAACCTGTGTTTTTCTACAGTTTACTTTTATTCTTTACCTTTTTATCCATCTTGCCTTTAACTGTTATGGATGTCACCCAGAGTCACTTCTTGTGATATGGGCAGCCATAAAATTTGATAGAGGATAGACAGACAGACAGACAGACAGACAGATAATAGCATACTTTCTGTCAACTTTGCAGTTTTATACCTCACTGAGATGAACAATAGGGCTGTTGTCAGTGGTGGGATGCTGCCAGTTCAGACCAGTTCTAACGAACCAATAGTTCCGACCATCAGCTAGCCCTGCCCACCTGCCCCCGTCCTATCCTGTCCTATATTTCCTTCTTTCTGGCTCAGTTGATTCACAAAGTGTGCGCTCACAGAACCGGTTGTTAAACTGGTTGCAGCCCACCACTGGCTGTTGTTCCATCACGCTTATTGGCTTATGGCTGCTTGACCCTATTCAACATATAGTATGTATTAAATGCCTTCAAAGATGACCACCCTCTGGCGTATTGTGCCTGGGACAGGGACACCGTTTGGATGCCTGTGTTTCTTGTCAAAACTACACTGAGCAAGGAAAAATAATAAATTATGCCTTTATTGCTGGAGATGTCGTTGCTGAAAGCCTCTTGTTCCAGACTGTTGTCGTCTATGGAATAAATAATGCAGCTGCCAGTTCACTTACAAAGCAAAGGAATTTGTGGCAGTGACTGAACGAAAAAGCCCTCCTGTCTTGTTGGATCACTCTGTGCCTAGCTCTATAACTCCATGAATTACTCCATTTTTCTAAGTAATCAAAAATACTGCAAGTATATAAAAAAGAAGGTAGGATTCATCTAAATGTGAGTTGAGCAAAAAGAAGAAGTAATCAATCGATATATTGGTTAAATGACTTTGTAATGGATGACTAATCTTATAGCTATAGCAGAGCCTGATACATTCACTACCTCTTCTAGCAACTCAGTTCTGAAATAAACAGTGCAACTGGTTTTTAGGAAGCACCAGGAGGCCATAATCACTGATACCTGGTATCTAAAATATGCTACTGAATTTTTCGAGAGTCAGGGCTGTCTTAACAGCATTATTTCATTGCAGAGTGATAGATTTGCAATGATAGATATCAGGTGTGCTTAGTTCAATATTTCCACCAGGTGGGGCCATAGCAAAGAGTTGATATTTTCCCTAGGAGAACAAGCTTTCCAATTTCATTTGATTTTATGCAATCCTCCTCTGAATAAAACAAATGGGAAGGACCATTTCCCGGAAACTGGGCAGAACTCCAGGTAAAAGTCACTTTGGATAGTGAGTTGGGTGGTATATAAACTTAATAAATAAATAATAAAGAGGGGAAATCTCTTTCAAAAGGATTGTGTAGAAGTAAGAACATTTAATATATGTAACCCTTGTATTCTGCTCTTTAGCTATAGTTTGTTTTTGTGCGTGGTGCTAATAGCAATAGCACTTAAACTTATATACTGCCCCATAGTGCTTTACAGCATTTTCTGGGCTATTTACAACATCAACATATTGCCCACCCCCCACAACAATCTGGGTCCTCATTTTACCGACCTCGGAAGGATGGAAGGCTGAGTCAACCTTGAGCCGGTCAGGATTGAACTCCTGGCAGTGAGCAGAGTCAGTCTGCAATACTGCATTCTAACCCCTGTGCCACCACAGCTCTTTTTTCCTATATGAATTATAGAATTAAGCCTATCACCCTTAGCCTGTACCCATCTTTTCAGGTAGTGTGCATGAAGTTATAACATTGATTTGGAATCATCTCACAATTTTTAATAATCATTTGGGATCTCTTTAGTGGTTTGGCAGGAAACGAGCCATCTGTAACAAACCATCATATGGTCCTCCTGGAGCTCTGTTTTTACTTTTGTAATTCTCTTCCTTGATTGGAACAGCTCTGTCATTTACCTTTACCCACACTGGCTATTTAAATGTTAATATTTAAAGTGAACAATGGGGTTTGTATTTTATCTCTTTGTAAAAATAATAAAGATGGATTTCATTTATTTCAAATCAGATGGGCTGTCTCCCATGGAGAGGGAGAAAGAAAAGCTGGTGCTTTTAGTCACACACTTCAGTTCTATGTGACCCAGAGATGGTGCTATAGAAAATATTTCACAATTTCTATTTTCCAGAAATGAAACAAAAGGCATTGTAGTCCAGATGGACCTAAAATCTTGAGTAAATGGATATATCCTAAATTGGCACCGAAAGCATATCAGGTATTATGTATGTTCTCGGGCTGGTAATATGTTTTACATTTGACTAGAATGTGAAAAAAACTAATGAAAAGGCAAATAAATAGGAATTGTTTACTTGTCCACTCAAGTGAGCAAACACAGTCTCTTAAAAATGAGATAATGTAATCTCGCATGTTTAGCATATTTTCTGTAGAAGAAAAGTTAGTAGATTGTTTTGCTTTATGGGCTCAAGAACAGGTGAAGATGGGCAAAGTGTTGGAGAAGGAAACAGGAGATTAATCCTCATGAATTTTTTTTTTTAAGATCTCACAGGCATTTCTATGACAACAATGATCAGAACAGTTTGAGCCATCCATTTGTTTTCAGTAATAATATATGGTTCTGAAAGCTGGATATTGACCAAAGACATCTGAAAGAAGACAGATGCCTTCAAATTGTGGATTTTGAGATGGTTACCAAGAAAGCCACAGACTACAAAAGAAACCAGTCAATGTTTTTTTTATGTAATAAAACATATATACTTTCTTGAGGCAAAAGTCACCATAGGTTTGCCCTGCTATGTGATGCCAGGAAAACACACACACACACACAACTGCTTTGAGGAATTGCAAACACATGCTTTAGACGTGCTGTTTTGTGCACTGAAGCGTCTTTTTGGAATGGAATCTGGTACTGAACAGCTTTACAATATACACTTTCATCAGAAAACAGAGTTTGGAAACAACTTTTTCTGCAGATTTTTTTTAATGCCCCTTCTGTTCCTCCATGAGCTGTTTTTCTTGTTCATGTATAATTGCTGGCTTGCAGAAAGTAACTTTGAAGAAGATCAGTAGGTTTATCCCATGCCTTACATCTATAAATAATTTCTACTGCTGCTCGGCTAAATGAAGAACCTGATATACAAGATGGTTCTCAGGAAAGAGGCAATGGCTGATGTCTTCAGACTTATAATTGCCCAGAGGTTAATATTTAGTCATTACGAAAAGAGAACCTATAAAATATGCTTGAAAGCAACAATTATTCTATAGATGTAATTTGTTCAGAGGCTTCAGAATGCGATCACCTTATTCAACTTGCCCTGGGGTGGGCTGCTGGGGGTTCGCAGGGGTTCCGGAGAGCTGCCCCCAGCTAAGATTCTTTGCAGTTTGAAGAACCCCCAAATCTCACTCCTGGCTGGCCACACCCACCCTTTCCCTCCCCTCCCAGGAATCCCCACATGGCCTGTTTTGGATGCAGGTAAGTGCAGAGTATGCACGGAGGCTCGGGGCGGGTGAAAAATGGGCCTCCCAGAAGTTCGGGAAGACCTGAAATGGGCCTGTTTCCGGCTTCCAGAGAGCCTTTGGAACCTGGGGAGGCTGTTTTTGCCCTCCAGGAGGCTTGAGGAAAGTCTCCAGAGCCCCGGGAGGGCAAAAACACCCCCTACCACCATGGTGCAGGAAGCTGACTAGGCCACGCCCAGCATGGCCATGCCCATCCAGCAACTGGGCAGAGAACCCATTGCTAAAATGTTTGAAGATGAACATGCCACAAATTCTCCCTGTATGATTGTACTAAAGCAAAATATGAAGTAAGTTGCTTCTTCTAAAGCCACTGGATGGCAATGATGTGAACAGTTTGTAAGGAGAGAAAAGGAACTTACTTGATCAGAAAACATATTGCAAAGCAGATATCATGGGAAAGTGCCGTTTAACCCAGGGATAGGATTTTCTGTTAGTATTTATTTCTCACAGTTGGCCATTAGCAATTGTCAATGAATTTAGAGCAGCTTTTGTTGCAGTAAATTCACATCTAAGAAGTTTTGATTGGAAACCAAGAATATATTTTCTACTCATTTCATTTTAGTATCACTAGAATCTAATTACAGACCATTATGATACAATGAACAGCTTTGAGATGGATAAGGGCAAGAAACAGATATCAGAAAGATTCTGCTTTATTGTTATTTGGTAAAAATCGTGAAAGCATATCAGACTTTAATCTCTGTTTTTTTTAACCAAACTAAATTAATTATTTTGGATAATTGTGAACATCTCTTTTATGCTTTTCTCTTTTCAGAACTGAATACAGATAGCCCTCGACTTACAACCACAATTGACCCCAAAATTTATTTGGCTAAGGAAGACATTTTAAAGTGAATTTTGCCCCATTTTATGACCTTTCTTGCCACAGTTTGTTAAGCGAATCATTGCAGTTGTTAGGTGAATCTGGCTTCCCCATGGAGTCTGCTTGTCAGAAAGTTACAAAAGGGAATCACACGCCCCTGGGACACTGCAACTTTCATAAATGTGAATCAGTTGCCAAGGGTCTGAATTTTGATCATGTGACCATGGGGATGCTGCAACAGTTGTAAGTGTGAAAAATGGCCATAAGTCACTTTTTTTCAGTGATGTAACTTTGGATGGTCACTAAATGAATTGTTGTAAGTTGAGGACTATGTGTAATCTTTTATGAAAGTCTTCCCATAATAGTTTCTCATCCCATCCCCATTCTCAAGGCCAGGTCTTTATTCCATCACAGAGTATAGGAGCACCCATACGATCCCAGTTCCACTGTACTTTAATTATATACGAAGGCAGAGGGAATGGCCTTGAAGGTGAGGTGGAAAAGAAACTAATTTGAGAAAAACGTTTCAGACAAACTCCTCCCTAGTTCATATGAAGGTAAAGGGAGATAGGGAAGCACATTCAGACTTGCAAAATTTTATGACAACAAAGAAGTGGTCCTGACTTATTTCACATTGATTTTTTTTCTAGCTTACCATGCTAGGCTGACAGATTGTTGTTTCCAAGGGAACAAGGTCACTTTAAGAGTGAGCAGTTCCGAGCATTGAAAGCATCACATTTGGGTGTCTTCCCTTCTATCTGCATTATGTCCTGTTACTTGCATGGGGTCTGTCCAGCAGTGGGATCCTACCTGTTCCATTACCAGTTTAGTGATCGCTCGTACCTCATGCATGCACAGGTTTCCACACACCAGCTGAGGCCTGCAGCGCCAATCAGCTGAGAGGATAAAGAAGAGAAAAGCACAGGGGTGGGTGGGAGGGCCGATCTTGCACTTTTCTCTTCTTTCTCCTCTCAGGAGACTTTTTTTCCTCCTATCAGCTGATCGTGGGAGGCTTTTTTTAAAATTACCAGTTCAGCCAAACTGGGACGAACTGGTAGCATATCACCACTGGGCCTATCCAATAGACACAAGACGTTATTCTTTGTGTTGTTCTTGCCTCTCTCCATGAAAAGACTCCTTCATGGGATTGCCTGGACATGGAACTCTGAGCACCAACATTAAGTGATAAATAATTCTGTCTCACTTTCTAAATAAATGCAGCTTATAGTTTTTCAAACAAACACCACTTTTTGGCATTTTTCATGGATAGGAGCGATAAAAGGTATGTGATGGCATGACTGTGGCAATTGAGTTGAATTATATATGGGTTGGGGTGGAGTTTTTAGAAGTTTTGTTTGTGTGTGTCAAATAGCTTATTTTGATTTCCAATTGAAATTTGTCAGGGCATCACAATGTGTTGTCACTGAATTGCTATGCCATAATTTCTGGTCACACACACACACACACACACACACAAATAAGAGCTAAATGAGGCCCAAAGGATTGTCTATATTTTCGATTGTCTACCTCCTCTTAGGCTAGGGGTGTCAAACTCAATTTCATTGAGGGCCACATCAGGGTTCTGTTTGACCTCAGGAGGCTAGGATGGGTGTGGCCAGGTAGGCATGGCCAGGGGGATGTGGCCAACTCACCTGTGGTAGCCAAGTGCTAAGGAAGGACTTCCCTCAGACCCTCATTCACTCTCCTTCCTTCCTTTTCTTCTTTTTTCTTCCCTCTTCTTTTTCCTTTCTTCTTCCTTCCCTTCTTTCCTTATTTTTCCTTCCTTGCTCTCTTCCCACCGTTCCTTCTTTCGTCTTTCTCTTTCTCCTTTCCTGGCCCTTCTTGCATGCTCAAATGCAAACGGGGAAAGATTTCTTCTTCTTTTTTTTTTTTTTTAGTTTGTTATGCTAGCTTCTGCCAGCAACAGTGGTGCATGAGGGGGCTGCAGGTGGCCTCCCTGGGCCCACTTGCAGCCACCATGTCCTGCTGCAGCACTCTGCCAACTAAAATGGAGCTGGAGGAGGATGTGCGTGGCCCCCAGGGCCCTGTTTTTGGCCGCAACAGCCTCCTGCTATACTCTGCAAGTGAAAATGGAGCTTGGGGGGGCTGCACACGGCCCTTCCGGGCTCCATTTTTATCGTGATGGCCTCCTTCAGCTCTGTACCAATGAAAACGGAGCTCGTTTTCACTGGCAGAAGGCTGCAGGAAGCCATCATGACCAAAAATGGAGTCCAGGAGGGCCATGCGTGGCCTTCCCAACCTCTGTTTTCATTGGCCGAGGCACCACGGGCTGGTCCTTTACTATTTACAGGGTTGCTCTGCAGGCCAGATCTAAGCACCTTGCAGGCTGCATCCATCCCCTGACATCCCTGTCCTAGACTATAAAGACCTTATGTAGTCACAAATATCAGGTAGAGTGATAACACTGCTTATTGACTATACCAGTATATTATATGATAGTTTAGACAAGCAGGGATTTTTGAGGACTAGGCCTAGAGAATTTAGGGTTCAGAACTTGTAATGAGACAGGCCTCACTACCAAAAGAACTGCATGGATATTTTTTCACTTTCTCCACAACTCACTTTGCAGATACTTTATCAAGCTTGAAGGAATTCTAATACATCTTGGTAACCTTTGGCCTTTAAGTGCTTTTTTCTACTCCCCAAAGCCAAACCACTTTTTGACTATGATTTCCTCTCTTCTTCACTTTCCTTATGTTTAAACAATTTCTAAAGGAACCAATGTTAAAGAAATTTGAAGAAAGTGTTCTGGATGGATTCCATTGATCTACATGTTGCAATATTTGCAGATATTTGATCTGCATGTTGCAAATAGACAATATTAAATTATCATTGTTCTTAGGTTTTGGAACTAGAAACTGTAGTTCATAACTCAAAATACTGCAATACATTAAAATGCTTAAATATGTTTAGAGCTGTGTAGGTAAACAATAGTTACCCACCCTGTTACTCTCTCTCCACATGTTTGTGTGGATGGCTTAAAACTACAGTATAACCATAGAAACAGAATGGAACCAACTTCTAAATATGTTTTGTTTTGAATAAATATATATTGAGACAGATCAGAAAAAGAGATCTCACTATCTATCAGCATTCTTCTCAGGTAATATCTATTTCTTTTTTAATTTGTTCTTTTTTATTTTGTTCCAAGGCAGAAATTGTAGATTGAGTGGAGATCTGCTAATTTGTTTTCATCTGCACATAGAAAACTGGGCACCACAGTTTGCCAGAATTCTTTACAGAAGGTTTTTCTTTTTCTAAATCATTTAATCATATGCAGGGGTGGGATTCTCCTGGTTCAGACTGGTTCGGGAGAACCCCTTGTTCCAACGATCAGTTGGCTTCAAACTGGTTCGCTCCGATGATCATGTGGGCCCGCCCGCCCACACTTGCTCTTCCCTGTGCTTTATATCTTTTTGTTAGAGTGTTAGTTCTGGGAGGATGGTTCAGAAACGGAGGCAAGACTCAGATAACAGTAACAGCTCTTTATTAGTGACTTCAGATCTGAGCAAAGAATCCCAGCCGCAGCAGCCCCTTATATAGGGCTGGCTGCGGCCAGGCAGCCAATGAAAGCGATTTGAGTTTGCCGCTCTTGATAGGGCCAATCGTGGCAGCCCGTTTACTAGCCAATCGGATCAGTCTGCAGTGACCAATCACGATCTGCTATTCGCAGGCCAATCAGAGTTGCAGGCTTTCGACCCTGCTAGTCCGGAACACCCCTCCCCTCTCAGTTCCGTTTAAGGGGTGGAGTTATATAGTCTCACAGGTAGGCAGGTCTTCGCACCTGTCTACCTTACTTACACAATTCCAATTGTCCATGTTCAAATACGGGTTCAGATGGACTGTTTGCTGGATCTAGCAGGAACGGTGAACCGGTGCCATGGTTGGGGCTCTCCTCTGATGCCCCCGGGGTGATAGAGTCCTCAGCTTCGTTGCTACTGCTATGGCTCCCCGGGCTTGCTGAACCTGCTTGGCTGCTGCTTCTTGGTGAAGTGTTCGTCTGCCCAGGTTCAACTACAGCTGGTGAGTATTGCAAGCTATGGTGTGGTGATCTCGGTGTTAGTTCAGAATAAACAGGTGTTGGTTCTATTTCTGGGCTCACGGCTTCCCCTCCCCCCCTGGTGTCAACGCTGGGGTCAGGGATGGAAGTTGTGGTCAGTCTGGAGTGTAGCTGGTCAATATGGCGTTTCCACGCTCTGCCATCAGTGGTGAGTAGACGGTAGGAGCAGGGACCCGTGACTTGAGTTACTTGAGCAGGAATCCAGAGGGGATCCCCAGAATTTTTTTTTGCAAATACAAGGTCTCCTACCTTAAAGACGCGATGCTTGCTGCTGGAACCCAGGGTCTTTTCCGGGGTGTAGGCAGGGTGCAAGCGGTCTAGAGGCGATCTGAGTTTCCTGGCCATCAGGAGTTCAGCTGGGCTCTTGTTAGTCGTGCTGTTAGGTGTGATGTGTTGAAGAAGCAGCATTCTAGTGACTTTATCGTGGATATTACCTTGTTCCATTTTCTGTAGGGTTTTCTTTGTGAACTGAACCATTCGTTCAGCCCTACCATTTGCTGCTGGATGAGCCGGCGATGTGAGTGCGTGTCGGATGCCCCGTTCAGCTAGGTATTGTTCAAAGGCTAAGGCAGTAAATTGGGGCCCATTGTCAGAAACCAGGACATCAGGTAGGCCGTGTGTGGCAAAGAGTCTGTTCAATTTCTTGATGACTGCCTCAGTAGTGGTTGTTTTCATTTTATTGACCTCAAGCCAGTTAGAATACGCATCTACAGTTATTAGGAAAGTGTGGCCTCTAGTAGGTCCCGCAAAGTCAACATGAATGCGTGACCAGAGACCCCTGGGTGTTTCCCATTCTGCTGGTGGAGCTTTTGGTGGGGCTGAGTGGTTTTCCTGGCATCTGTTACAAGAGGCGACCCAGGTTTCAATTTGTTTGTCCATACCTGGCCACCAGGCATAACTTCTTGCCAGCGCTTTCATATGCACGATGCCCAGGTGTCCATCGTGTAGCATTTGCAGGACTTTTTTTTGTAGTTTAGTTGGTATGACAACTTGATCTCCCCATAAAACGCACCCTCTTTGTGAGAAAAGCTCTGTCTGTCTGTTTTTGAATGGCTTAAAGGTTTCCTTGGGGTCGTATTCTGGCCATCCCCTCTCCACCCAGCCAAGAACTCGTGCCAAACATGAGTCTCTTTTGGTTTCAAAGGCGATGTCCTGGGCCGTTAGTGGAGGTGAGGGAATTGTCTAGATTTGTAGTACTGGGAGCGTGGGAGCTGGGTCTTCCTGTGACTCAGGTAGTGGCAAGTAGCTCAAGGCATCAGTGTGAGGAATAGATTTCCCTGGGCGATATTTTAGTTGATAGTCGTAGGCAGCTAGGAATTCCGACCATCACGTCATTCTGGGGGAGAGAATGTGTGGGGTAGGTTTGTCGCTCGCCAGAATGCCAAGTAATGGCTTATGATCCGTGATAATAGAAAATGGTCTCCCATATACATATTCCTATATGAAATATGAAACCTTTTAATTGCAGAGACAATAGCAAGGGCTTCCTTATCTAAGTGGCTATAGTTTCTTTCTGTTTTTGACAGAGTCCTTGAAAAAAATGCAATTGGTGCCTCTGAGCCATTTGGGAGGACGTGGCTCAGGATGGCCCCTACCCCGAATGGTGAGGCATCATAAGTAACAGTCAAAGGGAGTGTCTCGTTATATTGAATTAACACTGCATCAGAGGTAAGGAGGTCTTTTACTGGTTGGAAGGCATGTTCCTCCCAATGTCCCCAAATCCAGGAGGCCCTTTTATCGAGTAGTCTATGAAGGGGCTCAGCAACAGTCGCCTTCTGGGGTAGGAAAATGTTATAAAAGTTAATAAGTCCTAGGAAGGCCTGGAGGTCAGTTTTGTTTTTAGGTCTTGGGGCATTTTTGATAGCTGCCAATTTCTTTTCTGTAGGGTGGATTCCTTGTTTGTCAAGAAGGTAGCCAAGAAACCCCACCCTTTCTGTGCATAGCTGGCACTTTTCCTTCTTAACTTTGAGACCAGCATCTTTGAACCTTTGTAGGACTGTTCTGAGGCGTTTCTCTAATTGACTTTTTGTTGGGGCTGCTATTAATACGTCATCAAAATAGGGCACGACCCCTTTTATCCCTTGTAATAGTCTCTCCATCAGGCTTTGAAAGATGCCTGGGGCTACACTTACACCAAACTGGAGCCTGTTGCATTTGAATGCACCACGATGTGTGACTATAGTTTGGGCTTCTGCAGTTTCGGAATCAACTGGCAGATGTTGATACACTTGGGCCAGATCTAATTTTGCAAATATTCTGCCACCCCCAAGTGAATGCAGGAGATGCTGAACGACTGGTACCGGATAGGCGCTCTGCTGCAGCGCATGATTGAGGATGGCCTTGTAGTCACCACAGATTCTCAAGGACCTGTCAGGCTTTATGGGGATGACAATTGGTGTCTCCTATCAGGCGTGGTCAATGGGCTCTAACACGCCTTGCGCAATTAATTTGTCCAGTTGCTCATCAATTTTGGGTTTGAGAGCAAAGGAAACTCGGCGTGGCTTTAGGCGAATGGGCGCAATGTCGGGGCAAAGATTAAATGAAATGGGGGACCCCTTGTACTTGCCTAAGTTTTTGCTGAACACTTCTTGGAAATCGTGGATGAGGGCCGCCTCCCAGTCATCGTCTTCAGTATGATGGATGCCAGCCATTCCAATTCCTAATGGCGCGAACCACTGAAGGCCCAATAGACTTGGCCAGTCTCTGTCTACAATGGTGAGCGGTAGAATTGCATTATGTCCTTTGAAAGAGACCTGGAAATGGCGGGTACCTGCAACTGGAATCCGGTTGCCTTGATAATCTTTCAGTATAAGTCTCTGACTGCTGAGGTCTTGGCGTCGGATGTTGGGAACCAGTTGCTTGAGCATTTTCCAGGATACCATGGATAGTGAGGACCCAGAGTCTACTTCCATGATGCAAGGTTTATGTTCGATGATGACCTTTACACGGATTTTTTTAGCATCTAGCGATGAAGTGTGGCCGATGGTGATGGTTTGGTGAGCCTCTTCTCGTCTGGGCGTACCATTAAATCTTCGGGGTCTGCTGTACTGGTTCCACTGGTTGTTAGGGCAGTCCCTCTGTGTGGTGGGGTTGCCATCATTCCTTTTCGGGTTGCTCCCTCTCCATCTGGGGCTGGAATTTCTTTTGTTTCTGCATACTTTCGCAATATGCCCTCATTTTTCACAAAAACGACACATGGCGTCTAAGAATCTGCATTCGGATCAGGGATGGTTTCCCCCGCATCCGGCGCATTGGTAGTTGGTTTTATGACCCCGCTGGTCTCATTGCTCACGTTCTGACCGGAGTCTGTGGACTTCTTCCTCCTCGCTGTCTGAGGATGACTCGACATCTTCATGATGGGTGGTCGATGAGTACTTGTCTGAAAGTTTCCCAGCATCATTGGTGGGTTGGCGGTTGGTTCCGCTGGTTCGGCGCATTCGTGCTGCTGATTTATGAGTGGCTTCAGCTGCGGTGGCGTCTGCTATGGAATCTGCAAGCGAGATGTCTCCCTTGGCCATGATCTTGTTCTGGACAGTTGGACCTCTAAGGCCAAGGACGATTCGGTCTCTCATGGCTTCTTCAAGATTGACGAAGCCACATAAACCGCCCAGGTTCTTCAGGTCTGCCACGAAATCCCCAATGCTCTCACCTTCACGCTGGTCCCTCTGATAGAACTTGTGTCTGCGAATGAGAGTTGGTACTGCTGGGGTGTAATGGTTGCGCAGGATGGGAGCAAGGGTGTCCCAATCCATAGTTTTAACTTCAGCTGGTTTTGCTAAGGCTTTAACCATCTTAAAAACGGCTGGTCCACAATGGGTTAGAAAAACAGCTCGTTTCTTGCTGGGCGTGGTATCTTTGAGGTTGTTGGACTCCAGGAACATTTGAAATCTGTCCATATATGAGTCCCAGTCCTCGCTAGCTGGATCGAATGGGGTGGGTGGTATAGCGCTGCTGGCCATGTTGCCGTCGTTGCGCTCTGTCAGCCACGTGCTCCTTCAGCTAGCTCAGTTCTAGTAGACTTCGTTGCCTCTGCATCCCATCCTCGTCGCCAGTGTTAAATCTGGGAGGATGGTTCAGAAACGGAGGCAAGACTCAGATAACAACAACAGCTCTTTATTAGTGACTTCAGATCTGAGCAAAGAATCCCAGCCACAGCAGCCCCTTATATAGGGCTGGCTGCGGCTAGGCAGCCAATGAAAGCGATTTGAGTTTGCCGCTCTTGGCAGGGCCAATCGCGGCAGCCTGTTTACTAGCCAATCGGATCAGTCTGCGGTGACCAATCACAATCTGCTATTCGTGGGCCAATCAGAGTTGCAGGCTTTCGAGCCTGCTAGTCCGGAACATAGAGCACAGATGATTCGCACAGCAGAGTGATTTGCCGTGCCTCAGCTGTTTTCTTCAGCTGCAATTGAAGGTAAGTATTAGCTTTTTAAAATGTGGCGTGCACGCGCTCTCCAAACCGGTTGTTATACCAGTTGAATTGCACCCTCGGTCATATGATTCTCTCTACGCTTTGAAGCAGGGGTCTCCAACCTTGGCAACTTTAAGACTTGTGGACTTCAACTCCCAACTCTGGAAGTTGAAGTCCACAAGTCTTAAAGTTGCCAAGGTTGGAGACCCCTGCTTTGAAGGGCTGCCGTGATAGGTTAAGCATTCTTTCTTACATATTTGTTGTCTAAGGACAATGTCTTCTGAAGTGGCTCTATGTCTATATCATGGATCTATCTCTTATCATGGATCTCAAATGCTGCACAGTGATTTGACATGCCAACTCAGGATGGGTAAATTTGGAGCTAGCAGGAGAGATTTATTCCCTTTGTCTATTTTTTTGCTCCCCTGAAAGGAGTAAAAGCACTGAAAATTTGGCTGGATGCTTCGTATCAGCAATAATATCTTTTGTACCTAAGCCTTTTCTAAAACTATCTGACATTTTCATTTCCATGCAGGGTTCCTAATCTGCATTGGTTTTTGCTACTTTGGTTTTGATGTGTGGAGCGGCCTCTTCCAATTTGTTAGGCAGTATGTCATTCTCCATATTTGCAGGCATAATTGTTTGCTTACAACTTTACTAATCCTTCTGTTGCTTGCCATATTTCTTTGGTTCAATTCCTATAGTCTTCCACCAAGATATTTTGAACATTGGTACTTGTACAAAAATTATTATATTTCTTTCTATGTTTGCTTGATCATCTTTGGATCAGTTCAGTTTATTTATTTTATTTTATTTAGGCACTGACAAACTCCAACCAATTCTGGGCTGCTCACAGCATAAAAGCTAAACACCTATGCACAGGTGGCATCCTTTAGCACACTGATCCTTTTTGGGGAAGACTTCCCTTGTTTTTCCGTGTTTGTTTCCAACTTCAAACTTTGTTTCACATCTTTAAAGTTTAATTCTAATTCTGCTTCTTCTGAAATTTTTGTTTCTCTTGGCTTTGACTTCTCTTCTTGGCAATTTTCACCTTTTGTTCTGCCACCTAGTTTGCTTTCTTCAGATTCTTAGTTTTTGGCAGCCTCTTTTTACATTCATCTTTAAGGACTTCTCTGAATTCATTCTGTAGTTCTGGTTTCCTTTCAGTAAGGTTCAGAACTTCAAAGTGATTCCTGGAAAATAGAAGATATATCTGTAGAATTATAGCATGGAAACTAGCTGGCTTTGTTCTTCTGCTTTAACTTTAACTTTAACACAGTATTGATGTGTAAATTCTGTTTGTTCTCCTTCAATTCATGGAACTTTTACCTTTCTAAAGTTTCTGGTTTTGTTGGTGTTAATGCCACTTCAGCCACATCTCTCTGAGTTTAACAGCTTTAGGTTGCCTTATATTTTTAAGTGTATGCTAAAATATTTGTACTAAAATATTAAAATACGTATAGTAAACATGTTTCAGGGCAAATGGGAAATGGATTTTTTTTTAAAAGCACCCTGTTAAAAGAATAGCTTCAATCTATTTATTGATTACTATCATATCATTATTATTTTTACAAATAACTTAAGGCAATGAACATATCCAACACACTTTCCTCCTCCTATTTTCCCTACAACAACAACCCTGTGAGGTGGGTTGGGCTGAGAGAAAGTGACTGGGCTAAAGTCATTGAGCTGGCTTTCATGGTTAAGGCAGGACTTGAACTCTCAATCTCCTGCTTTTTGGCCTAGTGCCTTAACTACAGGACCATACAGGTTAAATAGTAGGAACTTCTAAGTCTTGCTAGTGTACAGATAGTCCTCGACATACAACCACAATTGAGCCCAAAATTTCTGTTGCTAAGTGAGACAATTAAATGAATTTTGCCCCATTTTACAATGTTCCTTAAGTGAATTACTACAGTTGTTATTTTGGTAACACGGTTGTTAAGTGAACTTGGTTTCCCCATTGATTTTGCTTGTCAGAAGGTCACAAAAGGTGATCACATGACTCCAGGACACTGCAACCATCATAAATGTGAGTCAGTTGCCAGGCCTCTGAATTTTGATCACATGACCATGGGAATGCTGCAATGGTTGTAAGCATGAAAAACGGCCATAAATCCCTTTTTTTCAGTGCCGTTGTAACTTTGAATGGTCACTAAATGAACTTTTGAAAGTCAAGGTCTACCTGCATTCTGTTATCTTTTGTTATCATGTATACTTTCTCTCACAGCAACCCAAAGACCTTGAACCCTCTACAACACAGGTGTCAAACTCGAGGCGTCATGTTGCTGTCACGTGACATTTCACGATGCTTTTTCCCATTCGTGGGAAGCTGGGGTGGGTGTGGCCTGGGCGTGACTCATCCGGTCCATGGGCTGCCAGTTTGACACCCCTGCTCTACTACGAGTATAACAGAATAAAGATTTTCACCCTCATCCACTATCTACCAAAGTCAATTGCAGTGCAAAACTCCCACCGTCTGCTAGAACCCCACTATTTTTTAAATCCCCATTTTAGATTGGCACATCAACTTGCCCCCAAGGGATAACATGGATTGGTCTACATTTCCACCATTAATTTTGTACCCACGCTGCTGAAGCTGCATTGTTTTTATATTGTCAGATTGAATTTTCTCCTGCGCCAATGTGAGCATTTCTCTCTTAATGGTGGTAATTGATCTATTTGATGAGAACACCATCCTTCTGGAATATTAATGCCCTGGCAGCTCATTTACTTCATGTCATGTCTCTGTAGTGGGTGTGCAGTGCAGTTTACACAGCTGCTTCCACAGATATGGATCAGCAAGAGAAAATCAACATTCCTGTGACAAGACAAAGGCACCAAGATATTGTTTCTAAAAATATTAGATTAAAAAAATTCTGCTAGGGATTCAATAACTTAGTTGCCAAGGAGGCAGACCTCCACCCACCCCCCTTGGAGCATATTGTGTGAGGGTTCCCATCTAAACAAGTATAAGTAAATTTGCAAGAACTCCTACGCCCACATTTAACTTCTTCATCGCTTCTTTCTGTTGCTTCTCTGCTTCAACAATCTCTTCAAATATTCAGTAGCTTTAATAGGACTGATTTTAGTCCTTTCCCACCTGACACCTTCAAATCCCCAACCTCCTGGTATTGAAGGGGACTTGTTCATTTACAAGCCCTGGGAAACAAGCATTTCTCTTGCTAATTTGATGTGATAAAGCTCTGTAGCATAAATAGCATCAGAGGTAGCCCTTGACTTACAACAGTTCATTTAGTGATGATTGAAATTTACAACAGCACTGGAAAAAGTGATTCATGGCCATTTTTCTTATGACTAACAGATTAACAGAATTGGAAGGGACCTTGTAGGTCATCTAGTCCAACCCCCTGCTCAAGCGGGAGACCCTGCACTATTTCTGACAAATGGCAGTCCAATCTCTTCTTGAAAGCTTCCATTGATGAAGCTCCCACAACTTCCAAGGGCAAGCTGTTCCATCGGTTGATTGTTCTCGCTGTCAGAAAGTTTTTTGTTATTTCCAGGTTAAATCCCTCCTTGTTCAGTTTCCATCCATTATTCCTTGTCTGGCTTATAGGAGCTTTAGAAAATAGCTTGATCCCTTCCTCCCTGTGGCAGCCCTTTAAATATTGGAAGACCGCTATCATGTCTTCCCTGGTCCTTCTCTTTACTAGACTAGCCAAGCCCAGTTCCTGTAACTGTTCTTCATATGTTTTAGTCTCCAGTCCCCTAATCATCCTGGTTGCTCTTCTCTGCACTATTCTGTTCTGGCATCTCCATGGTCATGTGATCAAAATTCGGGTTCTTGGCATCTGACTCATATTTATGACAGTTGCAATGTCCTGGGGGTCATGTGATTTCCTTTTGTAACCTTTCGACAAGCAAAGTCAATTGGGGAAGCCAGATTCATTTAACAACCGTGTTACTAATTTAACAGCCGCCATGAATCACTTAACAACTATAGTAAGAAAGGTCGTAAAATGTGGCAAAAGTCACTTCACAAATGTCTCACTTAAAAACTTAAATTTTGGGCTCAGTTGTGGTTATAAGTCGAGGACTACCTATCTGTACTTGTTCTAACCCAAGTCTCATTCCAAGCAAAGAAACACCAAACAGAGATAAAAGCAAAACCTTCTTCTCTGTGAATTCCTATTAAAAACACTATTAAAACTAATTGTCCCAGATAAGAACAAGCCTTGCCAAGAACACTAGATTAAATTGCAAGGAAATATTCAAAACCAAAAGTCTCCAAACACAAACCAGGATAGCCCAAACTTCCACAAGACTTGAAGTGCAAGAACTTCTTTGCTTCCTGCAAAGAACCCCACCCCTGAGGGCTGGCTTTTATCCCTTATGGGAGGGGCCACCATCTTGCAGCCTTACTCCTGAGTTGCCCATGCTGCTGCAGCTGCTCTTTCCTTTGAGCAGCCCTGCACACATGTGCACTGGGCACAGGCTCCTCAGGGTCCTCTTCATCACTGCTGCCAGACTCCACAAGCTCCGAAGGCAGCCTTCCACTCCCTGATGGTCCTGGCCCCATCCCTGCATCACATGCAGGCCCCTCATCCAAGTCCTCGCTCTCTGAGACCTCAGCCATCCACACCTGCTGCCAGTGAACCACAACATTACTTATGATTTCTTTTTGAATAATATTGCTACTAAAGTCCATAGAGCCAGAACCCATTTCTAAGCCCAAGCTGTAACAGCTTTTTCAATCTTAGCTTCAAAGGTAGTGTACTACAACTCCTGCTAATCCAGACAAAGGACTATGTTGGGCTGGGATAATAATTGGTGTTCCAATGGAAATTTTCTTCTATTCTTCTAGCCTTTTGTGTCTCAGTTCCCCGTGGGTCCTTCCCAGAGGTGGGCTGCATTTTGGTTGACAAAGGGTTCGCTGATCATGAGCACCCATTTTGAGGCTGAAACGCAGCTTCAAATAGGCAGCTAATCACTCAGGTAGCTCCTGTGACTACAGCAGGGTGGTGCGGAACTCACCTAGGCAGCCTGGGTGGATGGAAAGTTAGTTATTTAGGGAAAGCACAGCACAAGGGTGGGTGGATGGGCCCAGCCAGAGATCACAGCTAGAGGTTCGCCCGAACCTCACTGACCATCCAGCAGCCCACCACTGGTCGTTTCTTGGCATGATGTTGCCCAAATGGATTGCAACCTATTGCTTTGGAACCACATACTTGTATGAACCTAGATGATAATAATAACTTGTACCTTACCCAGTGTTTAGATTTAGAACTATCAAATATAGAAATATAGAGGATGTCCCTCTAGATATTTTTGGACCATAGCAGAAATAAACCACGTATTTACACTTCCCATGGGTACTAACATTTATCCATAGATCTATGCATCCTTCAGAGCACGATGCTGACGGTATCAGCAAGAAGGAAAGGATTTTTCCTTCCTTCCTTCCTTCCTTCCTTCCTTCCTTCCTTCCTTCCTCCTTCCTTCCTTCCTTCCTTCCTTCCTTCCTTCCTTCCTTCCTGATTCTACTCTGTATTGACTCCCTAGTTGCTGCTGACAGCAGGGAAGCAACTTTCTGTTCTCTGCTGTCCTGCTGTAAGCTGATCATCTGAGCAGCAGAAGGAAGTGTTGACAGAAGTGGTGAGAAGACAGGGTTGCTGGTCCTTTACACACGTGATAAAGGCACTGTCAAGCCCTGAAAGCAGATCAGACTAAGAAACTAAGACTCCTTTTATCAGAACAGCTGTAGTAACCAACATCTTGCAAGTGAATGTGTTTCACTCCTTCTCCCTTTATCTTCATGTGAATTAGGGAGGGGGCATGTTTGAAGCATTTCCTCAAATTAATTTCTTGGAATGGACTTTGGCCACACTTCTGATTGATACCTTGGCAACCAATCTTCTCACTATCCTTCAAGGCTATTCCTTAATCTCTCAGCTGACATGCCAGTCTTTCCCCAGTGTAACAGTTCACATCTACATGAATATAGAGAAATTAGTCTGCCAGGAATGGCGACTCTACAACTTCCAGCAGTCTTAGCCTGCAAGGCTAATGATGGGGGATGCTGGGAGTTGTAGTTCTGCAAATCTGTATAGAACACAAGTTCTTTTACTCTTCCTCAATAGGAAAAAAAAATGGGTAGTTTTCAACCATTTCATGAATATTGGGGCGAGATCATTTCTTTTGGCCGACAGGAAATTCCACAATGGTTTAGGGAGGAGTCCATGTGTCACCAGCATTAAAGGATTTACAGTTTGGATCTCCTCCTTGTCCCCTGTAGCAGCAATGCTGAAAACGAGAGGCTTCTAAGGTGGTTAATTGATGGTGGTTGATGTTAAAAGGCACATTCACACTGAGATTTCCATTTTAGGCTATTAGGCAAGCTAGTTGATGCTGCCTGCAATCTAGCAGTCAGTCAGTCAGTCACGCTGAAATAAGATGCTGTCAGCAGTGACGATTGTGGTTAAATTATAGTAATTTTATGCTAATTGAAAATTTGGGTTCAAAGCTGCACTTTGTGATAAATCAGTGACAACTTGCTGGACAGCCTGATATAAAAATGGACAGTGGCAGCGAACATCTGTCGGATATGGATTACTGAATGCAAATGAGTTGGCTAGACATTGACAGCTTCAATATATTGTGCTGAACCTTAAAAAAAGGAAAAAGGAAGAGGAGATGATGAATTATCAAGGCCATGTTTCTCCAGTACTCCCCAAATAATTATATCTGTGTTTTCTGCAAGCTCATGTTAGCATGAACCCTGTTCATTGAGGATCAGGAAGTTAGATGGTTAACTACAGTCAGGGAAAGACCGACATGTCTGAAGGTCAACCAACTCTTTAATGAGAACATATCAAGTAGAAAGTGTTGGAAGAAATATCCATCTGGTTCAGTTCCAAGCTGGGAGAAAGGCACTGGAGACAAAATGGAGGCTGGGGGCCGATTGGAAAGAGGGTCCATTTATTGATGAAACAGAAACTCATATTTATAGTTCTGGTGCAGCTGACTACATGGAGTTGAGAATAGGGGTTTTTTTTATACCTTCTCTTGTGCTTTGCACTTGAACTTCCTGTTCCTGTGCAAATATATGTATTCTATTGGCTGTGGTCAGATTCCTATGGGGCCACGTACAAATCCTAGGAGTTTGTCTGGGCTAAGTTTGGTTCAACTTTGAACTGCTGGGGCTGGTGCAACTGAGGTGATGCAATAAAGGGGCTTTGGGAAATTCCTATTGTGGCTGAGGGCTAATCCTACCTTTGTTGGATCTTGGTGAGGGAATTTGCTTATGAATAGAGTTAACAATCTCTTTATATCTTAAGTGCTGACGTCTGCTGGGGGCTATTAAGAAAGGTGGGGGCTGCTTTCCAAGAGCATGTTTCTCCATTTCTCATCCAGGGAAATATAATAGTCTGCCTTTTTAATATTTCTCAAAATATTTCATTCTCCTAGGAGAGGGGTGGGTGCTAACTTTCTACAAGAGAAATAGCAACTAAGACTTTCCTGGTACTTTGTAGGTTTGCACTGGAAGATCTCAAGTTTTCAGCTAAGATTAGAGATGTAGAATTGTGTTTCCTTTTGCTTTTCTCATTTCTGAAAAACTCAGCAAAAAAAACCTTTATCAAAAGTTATTTCAATTATTGGATTCATTTATCATATCCAAAATTTATTGAATAAAGTGTATATTGCTCCCAAGATTTGTCAGTGTAGCTGCTATTTATGGAAATTCATTTTGACTTTATATATTGTGCTAATCTTTGGTTTTTTAAACCATGGTTTGTTCTCTAAACCACAACAGTAAGGTTCAATAACCTGCTAAGCCATAAAGCTTGGCTTACAAAGAACAATTTAAACAGTCCCAAGGATTTTCTTGCTGAAGGTGAAAAAGAGAGCAACTGGTCTGCTGCTCAATATTTAAACAAAACACAACATTAAGATTATGTCAACACACAGTGCTAACCAAATGCAAATAGACGGAAAAGATGTTGAATTTGTAACAGGCTTGATCCTCCTAGACTGAAAGCATTTGCAAGGATAATGATTGTAGCCCTGGAATATAAAAATATCTGCTGCTTGGGAAAAAGTCTTTGCCAAATTTGGACCATACAGTAAAGAGCAAAGATGTCACACGCACAAGAAAGATACATTTTGTCAAGAGCGTGGTTTTCCCAATTGCAGCATGTGGATATGGAAGGTTGACCAATTCTTAGATTGTGATACTGTAGAAAATAATTGAGAATACTTTGGCTTGCAAGTAGTACACTTAATTCAATCTTTTAGATGAAGTAAAATCAGACTGCTACCCTTACTCCCAAAGGATCCCTTCTTGTTTCTCTACTTCAAAGACACTTAGAAAATCCTCCAAGCTGCCCTGAGAAACCCTATGTCAGGGCTGTCAAACTCCTGGCCTGAGGGCCAGATGCGTCATGCACTGGCCTACCCATTTACCGAAGGGGAAAAAGTCCTGATACGTCACATGATGACACCATGATGACGTGAGTTTGACACTCCTGCTATGGGCCTTTCACTAGAGTGTCCTCCAGTGCTCTGCCCATGCCTGCAGGGCACGCTGGGCTGGCAAGCCAGCCCTTGACCACCCCAGCTACAGACCAGCATCCTCAGCATCAAGAAGAGCTAGTGTGCCCTCCACCCCTTTTACATCAATTTCTGGGAGCACCAGATTATAGCTCCCCACAAGTATCAGTCCAGAATCCCCATGTCTTATGTAATGGCTACAATTCTCCCAATCATGCCATTGTCTAGAACATGATCAAAGAGTTGGTGGACTAGCATACCTTCCTCCCCTCTTATATTCCTATGATTAAAACAATAGCAATAGTACTTAGACTTATATACTGCTTTACATTGCTTTGCAGCCCTCTCTAAGTGGTCTACAGAGCCAGCCTGTTGCCCCCAACAATCTGGGTCCTCATTTTACCCACCTCAGAAGGATGGAAAGCTGAGTCAACTTTGAGCCTGGTGAGATTTGAACTGCCAAATTGCAGGCAGCCAGCAGTCAGCAGAAGTAGCCTGCAGTACTGCATTCTATCCACTGCACCACCATGGCTCTTTGGTCATAGTCATATCCCTACTCATACTCAGTCATGAATACATCCTCATCTTCATAATTGAACAGAATAACAACATCCTGCAAAAGGTATATGAGAGTATAATTGCTGAATTCCTCAGTGAGTAGCTTCAGTTGGGCAGCCCCAACCTTTGTCATGGCCATGAGCTTTGCAGGCTGTAGCATGACCTCCTTTTCTGGACTTCAGATTATGTTCCATTGTGTTCCACCAAGAGAAGATCCAGATTTTAATTCATTTAGCAACTTCTCACTTGGATCCCTCTGTTTCCCAGTGACATAGTAGACTAGCACCATCATTGGATTAGTCCAATGGGCTAGGAAAGGATTTTGGTGTGCAGGTTGTCAAATCCTCCTTCTTTTACAAGAAAAAGAATGCACTGGTAGGCCTCCCAAGAGTCATTGGAGAAAACATTATGCTTGGGAAAATGGAAGGCAACTGAGAAAGAAGCTGATAGGTAGCTAAATAATATTTCTGATGGCATCAGCATGCACTTACAAGACCTCGAAGATTTAGGTACAGACCCAATTTGGCAGAACTAGTGTCCACTACATGTCAGAATCCACAACTAGCTCTATATCCTATTATAGTTGGTGATGTGTAATGTAACTCAAACATAGCCAAAAGTGATTAAAAAGGCTTTAAAATAATTTAAGAAAAGTTTAGGAGCAATTTTAACCATCATGCTATTAAGGCCTTCATATCAAAGGAGAGTTGCTTTAAGATAAAGAATATAATGCAGGTACTGGATATTTTCTTGAATAGTAGTTCCAGACATCACCTCAAGACACCAGCAGTGGAAATGTCTCCAAAACGATGATTTCAGCAACATAGATCATTCTTGTCTTCTTTCTTTAGCCAATGGCTTTAAAAAATTACTTCAGTTTGATTTTTTTTAAACCTCTGAACAAGTAAACAGATGAGAAATAAAATATTTTTTTCTCCCAAAAAGGGACAAGATGGGGAATAAGCCTACTTTTTCAAAAGCTCAAACAGAAATCACATAATCAACCAAACCCTAAGGTGGTTACATCCATGGATCTCAGATTTATGAATTCTACTGTTCTAAGATACGTGGATGCAGTCGCTGTAGTTGGACTTCCGCCTTAAGTCTTTTGGTTACTGTCTTCCTGACTGAAGATCTTTCTAACTCTAAATTATCTCATGGAAGAGTTAGTCATTCAAGGCACAAAACTTTAGCAGATAACTTCAGAAAACTAGGAACTTTTATGTCAGGCCCTTCTTTCTCTCCCCTCTTACTTCTGGAAAGATTTCCAATGTATGTTGTCTTTGCTTATGAAATGATGGTTAACTGCATTTACTAGCCCAGATATTTTTCCCAGTAACCTATTAAATTGCCAACTCCCTACTCCAAATTCATTTTTACTGTTTTTGCTAAATATTTTGCTCTAGTATTTTTTTATCATAGGTAACATAAAAAGCAATCACAGCTGTGCTGATTCATGGGGGGTGGGGAATCCAATAATTGGGAAATATATTTATTAAAGTAACACAAATGGTACAAAAGAGGTACACGCTTTTGGTGTTGTTTAGCATTCTTTCATTAGGCAAGATATTACCCAAAACAAAGGATAGGGAAGAAGAAGGGCATTCCAAACACTGGGTCAGCCATTTCACCCAGGAAGTCTGCAATTCAGATTTGACTGTTCTCACTACAACTATCATTGCTCCTCCTCCTCCCCCTTTCCCCGTCCCCCTCCCCAGCATTCAAAGGGTGTTCATTCCAAATTGTATAGCTAAAAATCTGTAGAGATTCTCAGTCATTCAGGTCATGGTTGTCCCAAAGGTGCTTTTTTCAGGAGGCAACTGGACTTTCTGGCATTTTCTTTTGAAGGCATTTTGCTTCTCACCCAAGAAGCTTCTTCAGCTCTGACAGGATAGCAGGGGGTGGAAGCATTTATATTCCTTGCAGACAGCTGGTGATTTGCATCCTTTCTGTAACCATGACTTGGATGACTGAAAATCTCTTCAGATTTTTAGCTATACAATTTGGGATGAACACCCTTTGAACGGTGTGGGAGTAGGAATGGATTTCCAGAGGAAAAATTGCAGACTGCAGGAACCAGGAGCACTACTCAGGTGACTCTGAGGACACAGATAAACCTCCAAGTGCTTCAAGGACCCTCTAAAACGATTCTATTCATATTGTCTATTAAAAGATACACAAATGCATCTTTTGCATCACTTATGTCACTTGCATGATGTCTGTATTGCAGTACAGTTGAGTCATCAGAAGGCTGGAGGTTCAACCTCCCTCTCCCATAAGCCCTCTAGGTCTTTAGATCCTGTCCCCGTCTGTAACTTGGCTTTGCAGCTTGCTAGTCCCCACTGTCATTGCCTATTATCCAGGGGTACCTCACGGAGTACTCCTCCCTTAACTTTAGTATGTTTGACAGGGAATGTTCTCCAAACCTTTGTAGCATTTCTGGTGATTATAAGGTAACAAAAACAAAAATAACCCCTCAACAATGAACAATTTTTAAAAACACGTTTAGTCATGTAGTTACCAGCCCCATAAGATAGACAAGATCAGACTGGAATCAACTTTACAGAAAAGCTAAAAGTTCATTTTATTAAAATTGGCAATAATAACAGAAACTCTTGACTGTGCTGTAACTACTCTTTTTTTTATACCCCTGTGAATTAAGAAGCTGTTTCTGGATACTTTCTTCTTCACTTTGGACTTAGAGAGCCATGGTGGTGCAGTGGTTACAATGTAGTACTGCAACTAATTCTGCTGACTGTTGACTAACAGCAGTTTGGCAGCTGGAGTCTCACCAGGCTCAAGGTTGACTCAGCCTTCCATCCTTCCGAGGTGGGTAAAATGAGGATCAATTGGGGCAAAATGCTGACTCTGTAAACTACTTAGAGAGGGCTGGAAAGCTCTGTAAAGTGGTATATAAGTAAATGTTATTGTTATTGCTATTATGTTTTTCCTGTCATTGCTTTGGTGGATCTAGTCTTCCTGTGTAGATCGTCTTTCTTATAGTAGCACAGAAGCATGTAGTAAGAGGTTTCTTCACTTGTTTTCCATTCCCTACTGAGAAATAAACTAATCTCATAAGAGATAAACAAAATCAAACTTTTTTTTTTTTGAAAAAGGAAAACTAAATTGTAAAAAAAAGCTTTTAAAAATGCAAACATGAATGCTGGAAAAGATAAATAGTATTTGGTGAGAAAATAAAAAGCAAAATAAAATGCAATGCTCTGAGCAGACCACAAGATGATGTTAGTCAGTTATATACAGAAATTTCTCTGGAAGATTCTTGCAAGAGATGCTGTAGGGATTTTATCTTGATATCTATCTATCTATCTATCTATCTATCTATCTATCTATCTAACTATCTATTGTCACCATGCTCAGCCTAAAGAATCAATAATGGCTAAAATTAAAAATCACTAGCTTTTATAGCGAATTAAAAAAAAACACCAAATGATTTAGTACAATCAGAATCCATAGGAGAGAGGGAGACAAGGAGGAGGAAATAAAGAAACATACATCACAAATATCACTGTGCAAATTAATCCTTTTGTGTATATGTCACAAGGTTGCACACATGTATCCACATTTTGAAACAGGTGGCCTCTTTGCTTTCCACTCGGGAAATGCTAAACATTATCCTGGAAATGCCAAATTTAAATCAGAGAGTTTGGAAGCTGTTAGCTCCAAATTTCCTCAGTTCATGGCTTCTGTAGTTTTGACTTTTCTATCTCCAGCAAGCGAAAGAGCTGGCATTTCTGTGCCTGTACTGTATGTGGATCAAGAGCCAAGCTTCACTTCTGGAAGTAGGCTTTATCTGAGATGAGCAGATATGTGTTGGAAATATCTGTGTGGCTCCAAACATCAGGATTTGTAACCTGCATAATAACAGCAGTGTTGTTACACACCTGGCGCAGATGGCATCATTTGTGCCCATGTACTGCATCTGCATAATGACGTCATTAACAAATGATCATAATTGCATCTATGGGTCAATTGACATCATGTACACTATGAGGTAATCGTTCCAATATTACAAATCGTATTGTTTATATCAATTTCTGCCATTTGCACCATGACCTTATTTGTTATTTTTATTGCACAAAAGGTACAAATTTATAATCTGTATCTGTTTCATAAAGAGATTAATGTGCAAATGGTAGTCATGGTAGTCCATTGTCAGGGAAGACTTCTATTGAGGCCTGGCAAAACAAAAATTAAGTAAGCTTAAGTAAGCTGGGAGGGAAAGAAAGAGAGAAAGTAAGAAAGAAAGAAGAAAGGAAAAAAAGAAAGAAAGAAAAAGAGAAAGAAAGAAAAGAGAGAGAGAGAAAGGAAGGAAAGAAAGAAGGAAGGAAGAAGAGACAAAGAAAGAACAAAGAAAAAAGAGGCAGAAAGGAAGAAAGAAGGAAAGAAAGAAGGAAGGAAAGAAAGAAAAAAAGTGGGAGGGCTGAAGGAAGGCATTGAGAATAAAGAAAAAAACAGAAGCTTTTTTTTGGTCAGATGACCATTTTTGAGAAATTTCAATACAGATTTCAGCATACCACTGGCTTTCCTATCTAGTGGTCTAATAGCAGTTCCTTGGGGTTGAGTCACAGCTGTAGCAGACAGAACGGGGAATGGTTATGCCTCTTTATACCATTGTTAAGCTTGGATCCAAATTCTCCCCCAAGGCACCGAACTGTTTCTATGAAGCAAAAGGTACCCAGAGATCCAACCATAAAGGTCTAATAGCTTCGTGTTTCTTTTTGCTGGAGTCTTTCCCAAGCTAGTGCCTCCCAGATGTATTATATTTCACTTCCTATAAAGCGTTCCCTCAGCTGGGATGGAGCTATATTTGCTGCAGACTTGGTCCACCACATCTGGTAACTCCAGGAAAGATTACTGCAGCTTTTAAAAATTAGTTTTATTAGTTGCCTGTGTATGAATGCATATATTAAGAGGTGTGTGTGTGTGTGTGTGTGTGTGTGTGTTTATTTTCAGCAAATACTTATGGCTTTTGTATTAAATTTCCCCGCACCCTCCTCCTGAAATGTATTTTTCTAATTTGTTTTGTTAGCTAAATATATGTGTTGTTGTTGTTTGGTTCAGTTTATGTAGCAGTAGAGGGAATTGTGCCCAACTTCCCCAAGGATTTGCAGGAATGCTAATCCAACTCGTTCTTATTTACAATTTCTGACATTCGAAGAATCCTCAGGTATTTTTTTCTTGAAGAGAGTGCACTGTATGTGAATAAGTCTGGGATCTCAGAGAAGCTCCAAAATGTTTTTAAAACATTCCAGAAGTGGCTGAACTTGATGTGGAAGACACGCCCTTGTTTTTGAGGGGTTGTTTAGCCAAGTTGGAAGGAAAAAGAAGGCAACCAGCAGCCAGGTGGATGGACTCACAAACAGTAGCAACCAGTGCACCACTGGAAGAGCTGAAGGACCACATTAGAGACACATCATCATGCAGAAAATCTATCTTAGTACATGGATGCTAAAAGTCAACATCGACTTGATGGCACATCATCAATCATAATTTGCCTGGGAGCCAGAAGTCACCTTCAGGAACTCCAGAATCTGGCTGGGAATGCAGCTTTCATCAAATTGAATTAGACCACCAGACATTAAAAAAATATGTTGGTCCATGATAAGGAAGAAAGGGACGGAGCACATAAGCACCCTTGGGTTTTGGCAATTGTGGGAGGAAAGAGTGGGGAAAGAAAAAATAATGCTAAGTTATTGGGGGAAAGAGTTGGGGGAACAAAGAAGGGCAGGGAATATATATGAGTGGGTGGGGATGGGGGAGAGAACCCAGAATACTCAGTAATATACATATCACCCTTCACTCCTGCAGCCATTTTGTCTATTTTTGGTGTATTAAGGCTCATGTTTCTGCAATTTTTGTTCTTGTTCTCATTCAGATTGACAAAAGAGGATTGGCTTCATCACATTTTTTCAGAGGGGAGAGAGAGAGAGAAAAAAATTCAGATACTTCTCATGGGTCATGCTCTTCAATTTATTTAATGACAACACGGCTAAAGGTGAATGTGGATATTTCAGCTTTCCCTAAGGGGACAAAGGGGTTCACAGGGAGTTGAACTAGCAAGATGGTAGCAAGAACACCACCACCAAGGCTCCACCTCTTTTTAATGCGCCTCATCATGCACACACATAAGGGGCAGGGCTTGGATTGTGTGGTGGCAGCTGCCATCTTGGTTTAAAAAACAAACAAACCCTGCAGACACTCTTGTATGAGGTAGGAGTTGGGTGTTACTGTCCTTAAAAAGTGGTTGGAGCTTTCTCTTTCCTTACTCTGCCCATATACTTGTTGAAGAATTCCAGAAAAACATCTGGTCTCAGTTCTAGGCATATGTAATGTTGCTTCAGATTCCTCTATAAACGAAACTCTCTTGCATACCAGGACTTGTACTTGTAGCATTTGTTTGACATTTTTGTAGCAATGACAAAAATGGGACAACACTTTCCAAACCCAAGGAACAGCGTCTAATGTAAACAGAGCATTTTGTTTGCCAACTAATATAAAAGGATCTCACACACTCACACAATCACACACACTAAAATTGAATGGATGGCTTGAAATGACTGAGCAGACCAAAGCAGCTCATTCACGAAGAAACATGTTTTGGAATAAATCAAATTAATGAAACAGAAACTAATGTTAGCAAATATATAAAATGTGTATGAAATGAACATCTTGTCTTTTTATAAATAAATATCTTAAAACCTACAAAGATGCTGATGTATTTTGACTATGAGTGTCATTAGGATTCTCTAATAAAAAAATATTTTTGATTAATTCAGGGATTTTCTTTCAAGTAATAATTTTGAAGGAGCATGGATCGATTGGTCCTTGTCAGATAAGAAGGAACTTTAAAAAAATTATAAGTTGAATTCATGATTGGTGAACATCCAAACAGAATTTAAAATCTCTAAATAAGGAATCATTATTTAGACTAAAGAGTGAGAAAAGACTACTTTTGGATTAAGCCCTACTGAAACTGTTCAATTTCATTTTTACTTGAAAAGGGCGAGAAGTCGGTCTGAGTTAACCACTAGATAGTAGCACAGAGATGTAGAAAACTAACTCCTTGCTTCCATCTACTGTTTTTCTGGATATTTGTAGTCCAGATATAGTAGCCCCCTTTCTACTATCAGTGAACAGCTCTTAACTCTAATACTACCTAGTGGAGTCTGGATTTTTGCACTAACTTTAAGGATAGTGTAGCATGTCGATCTTTTGCTATGATGGGAACCCAATAGCTACACTTGCAATAGCATTCACACTTCTTCCTAAAGGCTGACCATTACAGATTTGCTTTCAGAAAAACTAGCAGCAACTTAGAATGAATGTACTGGAGGGCATTCTAACCCTGAAGAAGTCAAGCTATTGCAGAAACATGTTTGGGATTGCTTGTAACAAAAGCATGCGAATGGAGAACTCTTCCCCATAGCCCTGCCTTTTCAAGAAGATTTATCGTTGCTTCAGATTAAATCAGTGAATTGAAGTGATAGAAGAAAGACCATTCATCTAAAATATATGAAATGCTACTTTCTTATTGTCCATACCTGCATCAATAGGCTACTTCACTGTTGGAAAAATCCATAGAGATATTGCAGACAGGAAGTATTGCTGCCTTCATACGTATTATTTATTAACGGTTTGGTTCATATTTCACTATTTGGGTTCTCTCTCTTTCTCTTTGCATCTGCAATCTTATTTCAAGGGATCAAACTTTTCCTTAAGTTGTCCTTCTTAGCTCTTTTGTAAAATCTGATACATTGGGTCTAATCTTACATATAAATCTTATAGTCAGCTGGAACCTCGACCTTTCTTTGTGGTAACCATTTGATGTCTGCCTGATTATTCACTTACTCTGAAAACTGACTTGCTTGTCAAATGAGCTACAAGAATTTGGGGGCAGGCTACAATTCTTGAGGGAAAACCCTTTTACTTATGAATTTGTTGTATTCATACATTACATTCAGCCATATTGTTATTTATTTCATTTTGGCTTAGCATCTTTTAGGAACCTAATCACTGTAGTTACTGAATATGATTGATAGCTTTGGACACTTTATGTACTTAGCCATCTCTGAGTTATTCATCCACATTTGGATAAGCAAACCATGACTTAGGATGATATGTGAACCAGGTTGAGATACTTAATGTTATTTTGTTATGGCTTGGTGTGATTTGCAATTCTTTATATTGTAATTTGTTTACAAAGTTTAATGTAAAGTATTATAGAAAGTCAATCAATAGGAATGTATGCAATAAGCCATGGTTTGATGCAATGTGGGAACCATTCTGTGTGTTGGTAGTGCTCTTACATTTGAAAACTTTAATTTTATCCACTCTCACTCCTGTGGATAAGCTGGAAGCTGGAGGCTATTCAAACAAGACATTGGTTTAAGCTTCTGTCTTTGATTCTACTTTTCTTTCCTTCATCTCTAGCTGGATTTATTATTGGAGACTTTTATGATCTCTAAGTTTGGTTGTTTGCTTGCACATTACCCAACTAGATAACTTCACTGCAATGAGTGTGAGGTTTGTGCTCTATTTATTGCTCTGCCAGATTTGGTGGTGGTATGGCACTACATTCTCCTATATTGGATTCATTATTTTTCTTCTTTCTGATCCTAAGAAAGTTCTGTTCCATAGCTTCCATACCAAATTTTCCAGGAGCAGATTACACACACACACACACACACACACACACACACACACACTCCACAGCAAGCATGCTTGCATGCATATACCTATACGTAAGTGTCAATCTGTCATGCCCCTGTTGGACATCTGATTCCGAGGGCTGAGCAGCTGACAGGGAGTGGGAGTGTGGCTCTGGTGGCTGTGGAATAAACTGGGGAAGGGCAAAGTCCGGCTGGGCAGAGCAGGGGAGAGGTAGAGCAAGGCAGAGGGAATTCAGAGGAAGATCCAGGTCTACCCACTGTTCATCCTAGAGCATGCAGGGTGGAACAGAAAAGGGAGCAACATGAGTTGCATGGCTTATGGGGGAGGAAAGGATCTGATTCCCTTCATTAGCTGCAGCTGGGAACACAGTGTTTAAAAAGGGAGATTGTGCACAGCCACTCGTGGGAAGCAAATCATGGGTTATCTTTTATTGTTGAGGCTTATCTGGGTTCCTGGCATCTTTCGAACTGTGTGTGTTTTATTGGCCTTTGAAGTCTGCAATTCCTTATCCTGCCCTGTCCAGTTAATTGCTGCAGTGTGGTTTGTGTGGATTTGTATTTACAGTTTATATGTGCTTTGTTTTTGGACTGAATTTCCTCCACTTAAAGACTGTTTTGGGGAGAGTTTTTTCTCCAGCCAAAGGTAACCTGGACGTTGGGGGCAAAGTTGGAGGTATTAAAGAGACTTTTCTTACTTATGTGACTATGTTACCTTTGTGCCATGCCCCGGCTCATCACACAATCCCTCCTTGGAAAAACCTGGGGATAAAAACACAGTAGCTGAACATAGTGAAGAATTGCACAGCTATTGGCAAAGAAACCTTTGAACTTTGTTTATAGCCTTTGGTCGTTATCTTCACATGGCAGGAAATAAACATCAGCATCAAGTTGTGCTACCGCAGAGGGATATCTTGGTTGGAATGACTGCTGGACATATTATTTAAGATGTAGTTAGACACCTGCAGCTTTAGAGAAATGTAAAGATTTCGTTTCTATGTACACCTCCAGGCATGAGAGGATCTCATTATTTAATTATTGTCATTTCATGGCTTAAGTTTCTTGGCATGCTGGGGAGTTAGTGTTTAAGGATTTCTCAGTGGGGGGCTTACAGATCAGATGTGCATAAAAGAAATTTACAAAGGAACATTTTAGGATGCAAGTGGGACTCCCGATTCTTGCTTTTTCCCAAGCAAATAAACAGGGCCACTGAAGCTTCTTCATTTCCTTCAACTATTCATTTCAATAGCTGCATTTCTTGTGGCCGCAGGTGTCTTATGTATAATTAACACATTTCCTCATGCAGAGTTATCGAGTCTTGGTCCGTGCCTTCTGAGTGCGTTAGAGTGAACAGTTGTTTATTTGCAAAGGTCTGCTTGAAAGCATCCTTTGTCTGAAGGATGGTCCAATTTAAGAATGAAAAAGAACAATGTTGATATAATTTAAATAACTGTAACGATTTTCCAACGTACATTGATGGATGCATTTCCCCTGCAACTCTTTGAATTCATTTCCCACTGTTTCGTATAGTACAATCTCTCTTTTTTTTTACCATGCGTTAGCAAGGAGGGGGAATCAATATTTGGCCAATAGGATGAATTAACTCCAAGCAACAAGGTCATGCAACCAACAGATGACTGCAGGGCACTCTGGACAGAGACGTTCCGTTGTGGCCCTGTGGAACATTAGACCCAGCTGCCCTCGTGTTTGTTCCACTCACTCCATCCAGTCACCTTCTCTCTTTCGCTCTGTATCCTTTCCATTGCTTGTACATGTTCCTGCCTCCATTGGAAACAATGGGGAATATGGGTACAACAGTTTGTTTAGTGACCATTCAAAGTTACAGCGGCACCGAAAAAAGTGATATGACCATTTTTCACACTTCTGCATGGTCACCTGATCAAAATTCAGGAACTTGACTACTGACTTGTATTTATTTATTTATGTATCTATTTTTTAAATTTGATTGAATATTCACATTAAATATTCACATTGAATATTCACATTGAACGTGGTGGTCTTTTTTGACATACATTTTTGTCAGTACCTATTACATTCAGAAAGAAATTTTATACGTTGATATACATGTATATACATATGTACATTTGAACTTTATACCTTTTAGTTCTTTCCCATTACTTCTCAGGTAAGTAATCCCTCACATCCTGCCAATTTCACCTTTAACCCTGTATTCCATTTTGTGAACTCTCTTTCATATTTCTCTATGGTAAAATTTATTCCATATTTTGTGGTATTCTGACTCTTCTTTATCCTTCAGTTCTAATGTCAACCTATCCATTTCGGTGCATTGTAATATCTTATCTATTGCATCATCATCCCTAGGAAATTCTCTGGCTTTCCAATTTTGGGCAAATATCATTCTTGCTGCCGTGATTACATGTATTATTCGATAAGTATCAGCTTTGCTAAACTTCTCTTCCATTATTCCCGGTAAGAACATCTCAGGTTTATAGCAAATTTTTAACCCCGTCATTTCCTCTAGCCACAGCCAAATTTTATACCAGAACTCCTGAGCCTTTTTACAGGACTACCATGCGTTGTGGTATGTGCCTCATTCTTTCAGACATATCCAACAATTAGGCAAATAGTTTCCATACATTTTGGCTAATCCTGCTGGTGGGAGATGCCACCTATAGAACATCTTGTACAAGTTTTCCTTGTAAGATGTGGCTAATGTTGTTTTTTTATTTCGCTCCCAAATCAATTGCCATTGATCCAAATTTATATTGTGGCTACTGACTTATATTTATGACGGCTGCAGTGTCCTGGGGTCATGTGATCAGCTTTTGCAACCTTCTGACAAGCAAAGTCAATGGGGAATCTGGATTCACTTAATAATCATACAATGACTTAACAGCTGCAAGGATTCTCTTAACAACAGTGGCAAGAAAAGTCATAAAATGGGGCAAATCTCACTTAACAAATGTTTCACTTAGCAACATAAGCTTTGGGGTCAATTGTGGTTGTAAGTTGAGGACAACCTGTGTTTTATAGCTTAGTTGCTGAGTCTTGAGAAAGGTTGTTGGTAGGAAAGAAATGGTTTGTGTTTCATTCCCCAGTAAACAATCTCCCAGCAAAATGCCCTCCTTCACTGTGGGGCTTTAATATGGCTTTATTGATATAATAGATAAAATTGGAGGCTACTTTAACACCTCATTGCAATGTAATAGAGATACTGAATCTTACCTAGTACCAACTAGACAATAGCAATAGCACTTAGACTTATATACCGCTTCACAGCACTTTTACAGCCGTCTAAGTAGTTTATGGAGTCAGCATATTGCTCCCAACAATCTGGGTACTCATTAGTAAGACAAGCACTTACTTTGTGTTTCATTCATTTGTGGAGTAGGCTATCTTAATGGGAACATGGTGGGCGGTATGTGAAGCACAAAAGGGCTTTATGATCCCCTTCACACCCAGGACACTAAGCAGATGCTGCCTGCCACAGTTTCACCCCAGGAATATGGCTCTTTCCAAGCACCAAAAGTCTATCAAATTGCAGATGCTTAGATGTTTTTCTTGATGTAATTAACTCTATGCAGCCAATTGTCTCCTAAGTCATGTTATCAGTCCAACTTCCGATTAGCATCTATGAGTCAAAATTAAGGAAGGCCCAACATTCTTACTATTGTGGGAACAAGACATCTCTGGCCTTCTTGTAAAGAAATTAAAAGAAAGGCTTGAGAAATATGGGAGAGAAGAAAATGCCTTATTTCCACTTCTGTAGCGGGGAGGTAATGAAAAAAGGTAATGTAGCGGTTGTCTTCTCGGAAGATCAGGGAATTGAATATTTTTATCACCTGGCAGAAAGCTGCTACTCAGAGGCTCTCTCTCAAAAGTATTATTTCTGATCATCCCAGAAATGTGCCTGTCATTCACTGATTATCCTGCTCCGAGGTCGCTTCAGCTGTTGCTTCATCACGAGTGACATTTTGACATTCATTTAGGTGGAAATCGGAGTTGTGTTCTAAGCTTCCCGATGGAGATTCAAGACATTTAGAAAACACACACACATGCACACACATACACCCTTACAAATCTCTAAAATGCTCAAGATACCTTGCAATCTTTCTTGCTTGCTGACAGCGCTTACAAGTCCACTACTTTGTCCCACCTACAACCTCTAAATGCAGATTTGTGTAGCGGGCACCCTAATTAAAACCACACAGGAGGGGAAAAAAAAAGTAAGACAATTGACATATGATGTGTGTTTAATGAGGGTGCTGAAATATTTGTTTGCAGTGTTTTGGCAAGGATCAGGGTTTTTTTTTTTGAGAGAAAGAGAGAGAGAGAGAGAGAGAGTAAGAAAGCTTCCCTGCCACAGTTGTTGCCTGTCGCATGGGTGGGGAAGTGAAATATTGAGCTTGGCTACAAAACAGCCCGATTCCTTTTCAAGACTACTAGAGCAGTAAGAATAGATTGCACAGGCTCAAAAGCTGAGTTTGCACAAGTAGAGCGGTGAGGGGACACACAACAAATCACGTTTATTATAGCTTTGTACAAGTGCCAGCAGCAGAAGATATACCAGGTGACACATTACAATTATAACTTTTAATTAGGTTCACGGGAGAAACAGTAGAACGCACCCCCAGTGTTACATTTCTTAAAGCCGAGGATCTGTCATAATAACAAATGCTTGCTTTGACTAGGAAAGGAAATGTTAAAACTTCTTTTGTGGCAGCTTCTACGACAATTTGGCATTGGGAACATCAAAACAGCTCTATGATGCAGCTGTTGATGGACAAGCAGTGAATCTCCTCCTCCCCGTATGGCTGCAAGAATCAGTACTGAAGAATGCTTATATTGATAGTGTTGCGTACCCATGATGAAGGTGATTAACTGAACCCAATTTTCTGGGCTGGCACGCTATGGCGAATTAAATATCTTGACTGGTTTTGCTCACTCTACTTGTCTGAAGTATGGATGGCTGGAATGTGTGAACACATAATTTGGAATTGCTCAATGTGATTGGAGGTCAATCACCCACAACATCCCCCTCTTGATCCCTCTCTGGACTTCTATCTTTCTCCCTGATCCTGGTATTGGGAATGCAGGACGGGAATGGGGTACAAGGTGGGTGGTTTTATCTCTCAATGTATCAAGCGTTTGAAGGATATATGGATGGCTTAAACGTTTCAAAATTTGCAGTTCTTCCTCAGTATTTTAGACTGCTCACTGACTGCCTTTTTTTCATGCAAAATATTCCCTAAAGACAGAAAAGGAACAATATGTTATGGATTGTATGAATGAGGAGATAAATCTGTAGCCTTAGGCCACAATATGAGGTTTACATGGACTAAGACATAAGCAATCAAGTTAACTTTCACAAGTGTCACGGTCTATTCATCCTGAATGAGATAACTCCACACTAAGGGAATGTCTAATGGCATATGTGGAAGACCTTGGGGAATGAGAGGAAGAGATGCTACCTACTTAGGAAACAATGAAACAAGAGAGGCAAGAGTCCCCAGTGGCTTAACGGTCAGAGAAACACAACTTAAGAAAGACCCACCCTTAATGAATCAAGCAATTAAAAGTGGTTGCAGGAAGTTTATACCTTCAGACTTCCAAGATTCTATTAGTGAAGACTCACAATAAAGTAGAATTAGCTGATTTAATTCATCTGTCTGTCAAGATTCCCAATAATCCAGAAATTTCCTTTTGAAAATGTTTTGCTTCTCATCCAAGAAGCTTTTTGGATGAGAAGCAAAACATTTTCAAAGAAAAAAAAAGCCAAGAAAGTCCAGTTGCCTTTTGGAAAAAAAACACCTTTGGGAGTTCATCAAGTTGTGCTTCCTGTCTGGTTTATCTGGGAGGGCTGACATCCACTGACAATCAGCTGTTATCATTTTCAATTAGTTGACTCATTGTTTTATGACTGTTATTGAGAAGTTCAATGATATAGTTTAATAGCAAGAAGATCAACTTGTCTGTCTGATGACAAGAGCCAGTACTCTGAAGAACTTTTCCCACAAGGAAAAACACAGCATAAAGGATAGTGAATCAAGTATAGGCAGATCTTCAGTATGGAATTTTCAAAGTTGCTTTGAAATGAGATGGGCATTAAACAAACAAACAAATAAATAAATGCATAAATTTAGGACTACCAGATCTGGGCTGCAAAAGTCTAGATGACCAATAAATGAAAGCAAAGTATAGCAATATCTACTTTTCTACTTTCATCTAATAATGTTTGCTTAGATTTTTGCAGCTCCAGATGGATTAGCCTTTATTTTGACTAGTCCTTGAATGTAAGAGAGATTCATAGCAATCTAACTCTGGGTTGTTGTCTAGATTTTGCAGTTCCATTTAGCATCTTCAGAGATTAATGAAATTTATATTGTTTTAATCTGAGATGTATCTACAACTCTTGATTGGTGGTATGAAAAGATGGAAAGGGTGGCATTTCAGCCATTGTAGAATCTTCTGTTTCCTCCCCACCCCCCAATCTTCATGTGATAAATTGTAGTTATGTAAATTATCTTTTTTAAAGATATAGGTTTCTTACTCTACTTGCATGTAACTGCTTAATCAACTGTTACAGGGATCGGTGAGTGCAGACTTGGTCATGATTAGAATATGCACTGAAATAACTAAGTATTAACTTAATCATCATTCAGTTAAGTGTAACTGATATCAAAGGATCTCTCTAAGCTTGGCTAAGTCTTTAGCTAACATAGTATCAAAGACTGCTCTTCTGATCACTGTTGAGTAAAAAATCACGACCAATCTGTCTTTTATTCTACAAGTAATGTAACATGGATTACATGAAAAATAAAGTCAATTGACTCTGGGATACAGTTGATATTTATCCTTGCCATGAGTTGAAATGAAGCCTTCTCATTTTTAATCAGTCATTTCTATAGCTCATCCTCAGTGCTAGGCAATTGGGGCTGGCACATCTGTCAATTAAATAACATCTGTAAATGAGAATTTACCTGTTTTATTCAGGAGGAGAAGCACTAGGAATACTCCAGGGCACAAGATTTGAACACAGCTTCCAAAGAACACTTTGTGTTGCTTTAACTTATAAGAGACACATGAATACAACCCTTGCCATTGAAAAATTAACAATGGACTTTCTTTTTATAGTACCTTATCCTCACAAATCCTTACTGTGATTTCTTCTTTAGATAACTCTCTGCTCTCAACTTGTCTGGACTGATTCAAGCTGCATCTGGCTTATTTAATGTGACCCGTTCACATAGCAGAGTGTTTTTCCACCCAAGTTTAAACCCAAGTTTTAAATATTTTGACCTTTTTCAAGCTTCCCTAAAAAGTCAACACAAGAAATGAGAAAGCTGTACCTTCCAACTAGGGAATGACTTACAAAGACTCCATTTTTTTTAAATCTCACAAGGTTGCAAACAATAGACACTCTACTTAATAAGTAATATTTAGTATTTGTTTAAATTTAGTTATCAATATATAAGTAAAATAAATATTATTGTTAAATCAACACATTTCTAGGGTTGCCCCCCACCAGTCATTTGACAGTGGTTGCTGGATTGCAGGAAGAGCTTCTGTAACAATTCTTGCCTGTTTTTTTTTTTCTTTCAGGGAATTTGCATCTGAAGCCTTGGTAGGTGCGATTCAAGGTGGCCCTTGATTATACTCTTCTCCGTATCAATGCAAAGCAGATACTAGTGCAGTCATGGTGAATTTGGGGGGTTGGGTCCTCATTAATTCAGAAAATGCCTACTTTGATTTGACAGGACATCCCTTCCATCGTGGGCAAAAGAGGCTTCTCTGGGCCTCCTGTACAGACCCTCTGAAGTCACAGGCAAGGGCCCTCTTCTCTAGGGCATTCGGAAAACTGTGCTAAATGCTTGTGCGATTTTCAGGTGTCTCAGAGGCTGTGCAAGAACAAAGCCTTCTCACACTAATTCCAGAAGGTTTGGAGGCCTGGTATACCACCAAAAACGGCGTGGTGTGTCCTCTATGACATGCATGCCATAGGTTTGTCATCGTTGTGTCAGACTCCCAATCTACTGCCCTAATTGTAGATTGCTGACTTGTACCAGGTTGGCAAACACCGACTGGAATGGAAAAGTGGGAAATCAAATGAGGATGCTCTGACAGGAACTTTATGTGTCCTGAAAAGTGCATTGAAATATATAAGCCAAATCACCCTGGTGCTATTTTTGTAGATGTATGCTTTCTGATGGATAAATGAAAGTGACCCACAATTAATATTCTTAATCATTAGGAGTGCAAAATTAATCCTCAGAAATTGATGAGCAAACATAGCCATTATGTGCTATCCTGACCATCCCAAGGTTGACTCAGCCTTCCTTCCTTCCGAGGTGGGTAAAATGAGATTGTTGGGGGCAGTGTGCCGATTCTGTAAACCACATAGAAAGGGCAGTAAAGCACTGTGAAGTGATACATATGTCTAAGTGCTATTGTTATTGCTATTATTTATCAAAAAATAGAAATTTTCGTTAGTGAGCCCAACTGATGTTTTGATACTTAATAGAATCTCGGAGAGAAATAAGATATAGTGCACTGATTAATATTACCACTAGCAAGTCTCCAAAATGATGTTACATACCTAATGGATATTATGTAATAAATCTAATGGGAAATCATTTATTTCAGCAAATATTTTTTTAAATGCTATAGTTTCCCCTCATGTTCGATGTACAAGTATGGTTTAGGCAAAATAATTTATCAGGATCTAGATTGCACAAATTTTGTATGCATGAATGGCATTGTTTTCATTTTCATTAGGTAACATTAGGTTCAGCATTTGAAATGCTTAAAAGTAATTGCTTAGCAGATCAGATGAAGAAACTGTAAACTGTAAGTGGTAGATGGAGATGTTCTAACTTTTGGTCATAAGCAAACTTATAAATAGAATCCCGCCAAGTTTTGCTGAAGTATATCCATTAAAAGGCAAACATATGGCATGTGTGGGTTGTAGGCATGATTGCTTGAAAGCAAATGCCTCATTATGGGGGGGGGGGGGGTTCATGAAGTAGTAGCTTCACAGGCTTCTGGTAGCATGATGTAATGGTATGTGAGAATGACCTTGGGAGTCAGAAAGAAAAGCTGCAGACAAGGCAAGAATAAGATAAGAGGAGTAAGGGATGTCTCAGAAGGTTTCTTAAGCTAAGAAGGTGATGTGGGAGACTTGTAAGATTCTATAAATGTAATTTATAATAATATTAAAGCTAATACATTTGGGTATGCATCTCAATTCTTAAACTAATCAAGGAGAGAATTAACCTAGAACTAAGGAGAAATTTCCTGACAGTGAGAATAATTAACCAATGGAATCGCTTGTCTTCAGAAATTGTGGGTGCTTCATCACTGGTGGTTTTTAAAAGAGATTGGACAGCCATTTGTCCAGAATGGTATAGGGCCTCCTGCTGGTGTAGGGGGTTGGACTAGAAGACCTCCAAGGTCCCTTCCAACTCTGTTATTCTACTATTCTTGTTTGGAGTTCCTTGCAAGGCTGACCCATGGCTGCCTCCTCTTCTCCCAGTAATTTTGTTCCCAAATGCCAGGTTGGTTTCTGATGCAATCTTGGATTAGAGAGTTGATCTAGCTTGTTTTGTTTTTTTCAACTGAATGAATAAAACTGTGTTTATTAGAACGATCATATCTAGGCTGAAAATCCAGAAATCACGTTTAGATTGCCACTAAAAATACTAGCCACATTTTTAGTGGCAATCATACAGAGACCTCAGATTCTCTTTTCTCATGACTTAACATTGCAGCAAGAGCTACAGTATAAGGGTGCAGTAGATAAGAAAATAATATTGATTCAGTTCGTGTGGCTGAAACTGTTTTTGTCTTTAGCTCACCCGGGGCTTGTTTTGTGACTCAGTTGGAGCAATTGTATTATTCCATTCATTTCCTGTGAGCCTGCCAAGTTCTTGTGTCACATCATTTGCCTATTAGTTTTTGTGCTAAAACGAATAGGATCAATTGACACTGCCCTGTTTCTGATTCCATCAGGCTGACCCTAGCAGCTTACAGCCAGCTCTTGAGTTATTTATTTCTCACAACAATTATCTCACAAAGGTGCATGAAGTGGCCTGTGCCACCAAGCAGCAATACCCCTTGCACCTCTCATGTCAAAGGCACATTTAAAGAGGTGTGGGACACAAGAAAGCCATTACAGGGTGAAAAATGGATTTTTTGTGACAAAGATGGAAAATCAGCCCCAAAGGCTCAAAAAGGTTGTGTACATCATAGAACATAGATCTCTGTTTGGTTTCCCTATCTACTGACTAAATCCTTCTGGAACTCCAGTTGAGTAACTTTCTAAAATAATGTGGCTTATGAATTTTACCCAGAGGTGGTATTCAGCCAGTTCTGTCCGGTTCTGGAGAATCAGTAGTGGAAATGTTGAGTAGTTCAGAGAACCGATAAATACCACCTGTGGTTGGCCCTGCCCCCATCTATTCACTGCCTCCCGAGTACCAGCTAATCAGATGGGTCTTCTTGTGTTGCTCTGCACAGGAGAATGGAGCTGGAAATTAGGATAGTGGGTGGGGAGGGAATGGGGATTTTACAGTATCCTTCCCCTGCCATGCCCACCAAGCCACACCCACAGAACTGGTGGGAAATTTTTTTTTTGAATACCACCACTGATTTTACTCCAGGAGGAACCTTCAAATGTTTGTCTTGCCATATGGTTTGCCATTTGAGGTTGGCATCCAGGATGCTACCCCCTGAACCAGTTTTGGAATTTTGTAGATTTGCCCTTGGTTCCCTTACAGAGACCCATCTTTCACAGGTTGACTTACATTGGATGAACTTAGCTAGGGATCTGCTTCAATATGTCAAACTCCACTAAGAGTATCATCGTCATCGGTCATGGAAACGTCATTGGGTGATTTCCAACTGTGACCTCTCATTTTGGCTAATTGCATCAGCTTGTATTCTGGTGAAAATTTGGAAGAAGTATGATATAGGTGGCCTTCTGGAAGAAAGATGGGGCATAAATCTAACAAATGCATGTATTTAATGAATTGAAGTTACAGCCAATTCTTGAGATTCATTGCGTGTTCTACAACTGTGACCATACCCAAGAGTTTGACTCGTGAAACACTCTGTTCTCCTTAATGGTATGGCTAAATGATATAAAATCTAGTTTCCCTAATTTGCCTAATTTGAAGTGAAACATGGTTTTGTGGAATATTTTCTTTGATGCTTTCTTGAGTCCCTGTTTCCCCTTCACTTTTACCTTTCCCTGACCTTGAATACTATGAGAGGAATATTGGGAAAGACTTTAAGCAATTTCGGCCAGTTTGCTTTGGGTTTGCAGCTACAAGTAAGGCCTTTCTTGAATGTATATGTCATTTTCTTCCAGATATGGCTCTTGAGGTGAAGCCCTGCACTGCATCCCACTTCCATTCAAGCCAAATGATGGAGAAATTGTTCTCCAGACTTCAAAGTGGCTTTCATTAACACTATTGATGTGATACATATTGGATAGCTGCGTGCCATTGGCCGGAGGAGTGTTACCTCAGGTAGTTTGTGAATCTCTGGGACACTTTTAGAGCAATTTCCATTTTATCAAAGATTCTACAAGTCCCTCCTTTGGGTTAGCTCTAGATTGATTTATATGAGATAGGTAAAGAGGCATGGCCTCTAGTTTGGCAGCACATATTTTGCTGCAAGACATGGATGGCCCCTTTGAACCACGATGATGCAAAACACTAGAGAAAAAGCTGATTTGAACAGAAAGAGGGATGTGGATAGTTTTCTGATGGCAGATGAGCAACTGAAATGCTGAGAGAGGTCTTGACCTGAAGTGTTGCTCTCCACCATCCTTAAAAAAAAATCCACTTCTAAAAGTATTTAAAGAAAAATATTAAAATGGAGCAATCACCTCCTTTGCCACCGTTTAGCCCTGCAATCATTATTATTAGAATGACCTATTCTACCACTGCTATTTTTGAAATAATAAATCATAGGAAATGTTTTCAACCCTGAAAGAAAACAAGACTATAATTTCTATTTCTGTGCTGTGATATTGGAAAATTACTGTAAGAAGAATGATGACATGAGCTATTGCCTTACACACAAAGCTGTGAAGAATTCTTTCTAAAGCAAGTCACAATATTCTATTTGCATTTTGAAGCCAAGGATTTCTTAACTTGAGATTCATGTCAAATTAGCTTCTTAAAATGATTTTTAAAAATGTAGACTTAGGTGGACATGGAAGTCCATATCATTGTGTGGTTCAAAATGTTTTAAAAGCATCACAAAATTAAACATCCTGCAACATTTCCACTGCTACTGACTTGGGAACATGCTTCTCAGATGGGGTATGGTATTTAAGATATTTAAAAAGCTTTTTTTCCCCCATCCCAGGGCCATCATATAATGTGGGGGATCTTTGGGTTAAAAGAAACACCCCCAAAAAAGGATTTGCCTCTGAGACTGAGAAATTGGGAAGGAGTGGGACATGTAACCAATTGTTGGAAGCCATTTTTGTGAATGTTCTGTACTGTAGGATGGTCCATGGATATCTCTCTTATCCATGGTTTGTCCAAACTATGGCCATATGCACTCTATGTGCAATATTTGAAAGTGAGATCACCTGGATCAGGATATGCTGTACATCCCTGGTGTGAAGGTCAGAGAAAATTCCTTTGGTATTGTTATTTTTGGAGCAACATTTTCCAAATGACTTACTTGCCCATTTGTCTGTTTGTGTCATGCCCCTGTCGGAATCTGATTCTGAGGGGGAGGGCAAGCAACCAACAGGGAGTGGGAGTGTGGCTCCGGGGGCTGTTGCTGTGGAAGAAACTGGGGAAGGGCACAATCCAGCTGGGCATTCAGAGGAAGACCCAGGCCCACCTCCCCTTCATCCTAGGGCATGCAGGGAGGAATGGAGAAGGGAGCAACATGGGTTATGGGGGAGAAAAAGGCCCTGATTCCCTTCATTAGCTGCAGCTGGGAAAACAGGATTTAAAAAGGGTGTTTGTACACAGCACCTTGCTGGAAGCAAAGTGTGCATTATCTTTGTTTGTCAAGGCTTATCTGGGTTTTTGCGCCCTCTCAACTGTGTGAGTTTTGTTATCCTTTGAAGTCTGCAATTCCTTATCCTGCCCCATCTCGTTAATTGCTGCAGAGTGGTTTGTGTTGATTTTTATTTATAATTTATATGTACTTTGGTTTTGGACTGAATTTCTTCCCTTCAAAAACTGTTCTTGGGAGAGTTTTTTCTCCAGCCAAAGGTAACTGGACATTGGGGGCAAAGTTGGAGGTATTAAAGGGACTTTACCTACTTTTGTGACTTTGTTGCTTTTGTGCCATGCCCCGGGTCATCACAGTTTGCAAAGGAAGGAACAAACCTTTAAGAGATTTGATTCTCAGCTACTGGATGTTCAGAGTATAATTTCTCCCACCATTCACCTTAACATTCTTCCTTATATGGTGGCTGATCACTCCACTAATGGATGCTACTGTGGGCAAGGCAAAGGCTCTCTTCCATCACTGTACGGGTTGCCTGACCTTCTCTTGTCAGGAGAGGGGAATAAAGTGCAGGTAGTCCTCGACTTACAACTGTTCGTTTAGTGATCCTTCAAAGTTACAATGGCACTGAAAGAAGTGGCTTATGACCGTTTTCATACTTATGACTGTTGCAGCATACCCATGGTCATGCAATCAAAATTCAGACCCTTGGCAACTGGGTCATATTTATGATGGCTGTAGTGTCCCAGGATTGTGTGAGCACTTTTTATGGCCTTCTGACAAAGTCCATGGGGAAGCCAGTTTCATTTGACAACTGTGTTACTAATTTAACCACTGCGGTGATTCACTTAACAAATACGGCCAGAAAGGTCATAAAAGAGGGCAAAGTTCTCTTAACAATTTTCTCACATAGCAACAGAAATATTGGGCTCAGTTGTGGTCCTAAGTCAAGGGCTACCTTTACTTCTGAATACTGGCCCACTAGAAGAGTTCTTGTGGTAGACGGTAGTGAAGGGGACTTTGCTAATTTATGACATTTAAAGATGGCTCCCATTTCTCTTTTGTAGAACTGGCATTAGTATTACACTGGCATAAGTGGGGGAATCTGGTACAAAGTTTCAGAAGTGAGAGGATCTTGGCAAGATTAGAAACCAAGTATAACACAAGAAATTACTTACAGTGGTCTCTTTATTGCTATTTGTCTATGGACAGGAATCAGGCATAACTATTAAATATACCTTATAAATTGATAGGGAGGGTTCACTCTGGCCTTCTTCCTCCATGCCAAGGATTCAGGTCTGATTTCCCTCTTAACCAGAGGTGGTATTCAGCAGATTCTGACCAGTTCTGGAGAACCAGTAGCGGAGATTTTGAGTAGTTCAGAGAACCGGCAAATACCGCTTTTGACTGGAGATTTTACAGTATCTTTCCCCTGCCACGCCCACCAAGCCACGCCCACAGAACCGATAGTAAAAAAAAAATGAATTCCACCACCGGATTCAGCATATTTTAGTATACAATTTTGTACACAGTTGGGAGATATGGCAAAAAGGGAGGAATGTAAGCATGTAATGTAAACAATATGTTGAATAAATGCATTACCTGAAATACTTGATTATTTCCAGCAAGTAGAGGTGGAAATATTTTTTAGGTAGTAATAATCTCTAATGAGAGAGAGAATTCCATATGGTTGTCTTGAATTCTTCTCTAGCAGTTTTTTTTACTTGAAATGTCTATGGATAATTTTTGGGGTACATGAACTGGAAGAAGAAAAAAGTTGTATATTTTCCTCCACAATTCACTTGTGTTACTTTGAAAATGGTTTTTGTAAAAAATATTTTTTTAAAATGTCAAATTAGGATATTAAGAACCTGCTTCTTTCCAAGCAAGTGTACCGTGGCATATTTTCCAATACCTTTCAACAGAATTTCAAAGAGTCTCTCAAAAAGGTTGGTTGCTGTAACCAACCTCCTCATTGAAATGTATGAAATTTAATTCTCATCATCAAGTATTCTGGAATCAGTCTTGATCTGGTCCACAACAAGCCTTCAAAGTCTCTGGAAATGTTTATTTTTTTAAAAAAACCTATTCCACTGCCATTATCATATGTAACTTGCTTTGATATACACATTCATAGTATTACATGCATTTCTTCCCCCCCCCACCATAATTGTTTCCAAATTCATATTAGTTTGGCAGTAATGACCCCAGAGATATGCATTTTGCACACAATTTTTGAACCAAGAAATATTTTCAGACAGGCACTAACGGACTTCTTGAATTATGCGTACATTTATGCCGTGAAAACATTCTCTTTTGCTAGATTGTGTCATTTTGCTTGGGAAAAAAAAACCCCTTGTCTTTTTCTTTTCTTTTCTTTTTACAACCCCAGCAATCACCTTTTTCCTTCTTTTTAATGCAAGGGAAGGGAACAACTTCACATACAGAAGGGTGATACAGACAGAAAAACAGACAGATACAGAGAGAATGAGAAAAGGATTTAAACAGCATACAGCAATGTTGCTAGCTTGGAATAAAAGCACAGATAGTTTTAATAATTGAGAAGAGCTGGAAATTAATGAGGAAAAGAAGAGACCCCTGGCATTTGCAAAACAAAAACAAAAAACCTTAGTTGTTATTAAAAAAAAAATGAAACTACTTTTATGGTTAGGTTTGGCACTTCATGATGGAGTGAAAAGCAGTTTCCTTGCTCAGTCATTTTGGAAACCATTATTGTGGGGTAGTGTTTACAACTTTGCAGTTAAAATATGATTTAGGAGGACACTTTGCCCTTAAGCACTCTGATATTTACTTCTCTACCAAATTCAGTTTAAATTGGGTCCCCTACATTTTAAATGAAACCATTTTGCAGGTTTCTAACATTGCTTCCTGGCACCCTAGGGAAAATGCAACAAATTATATTTTAGGTTTTCTGAAGTCCTTTTTTTCTGACACTTTTCAATATGATTGGTTGTTCAGTTTAAGGATGACATATTGTTCTTTTTTTTCATTTCTTTTTTAAAAGAAAGCTGGCAGTTCTGTTCCCTTAGTAATTATAGTTAGTTTCCTCCTATTACCATATGCTCAGTTTATATAGATGAGAGTTACTCTGAACAACTATCTATTAAGAGGCCCTTCTGTCTGATTTAAAAGGTAATTTTTATACATTACCAGTAATTTTCTGGTGGAACTGAAAGTTGATTCACATGATAGCCTTCCACGCTACCCAGGTTTGTGTATTTTTGTGTTCAGGGGCCCCAGTAATAGAAAACATATGGTCATATGAGGGAACTGCAGATTTTCCTCAAGAGTGCCAAATTTTAATGTGAACAGAGAGTACATGCAATTAACCTTTCAATGTGGCTGCTGCACTGATAGGTAATTTCTTCCCTTAGGGGACTCTGACTCTTGGTAATTAAAAGATTTCTAGCATAGGATCTTCTGCATACTTAGGTAACTCTATTTCCCAGGATGCTCTGAGAGCCATTCTCAGAACAAAATTTATGAGAGGCATTTAATCTTTAAAGCCCAATCCACCTTGGGAGATTGGTAATTGAACTTCTCCCATATTAGTTTGCCTATCATTATTTTTCTAAGGTGGCTTTCCACCCATAGTTTCTTTATTGTTTATTGATTTCTATTTCAAGGCTGTATTAGAGACTAAAAGGTATAGTATTTAAGGAAAAGGAAAGAGAGAGGGAGAGAGGGAGAGAGAGAGAGAATAATCAGATCAATGAGTAGTTGTTAAAGCCATAATTGTTTGTTTTGGTGATATCATACATAGTTGGAGGAGGGAGAGGAGAAGGAGGAAGGGAAGGAGTTGGAGAAAGGAGAAAGGAGAAAAGAGAAAGAAGACAGCACAGAGGAAAAAAAGAAAAAAAGAAAGAAAAGAGGAAGAGTGGGAAAAAATAAGTTTTGATAGAAGAGCTGCCACATAGATCACAACTTCAGAAAACCTTCAGGCTGAGTAGAAGATACACCTGATCTATGGAATTACTGTTATTGAAATTATTAGATTGAGCCTTTGATTTGAAGGCAATAATAACCTTCACTGTGTGTCAGCTGTTGCTCTTCCTAGATACAGAAAGCCAAGCCAAAGTTGTTTCCTTTCTCATTATATCTTGGTTAGATTATTGCAAAAACTAATTCATGTGGCTGTTTCCAACAGCTGAGAACTATTAAATATACAGCAATTGGTCTGCTAGTTGGTACAGCTATGTGAGTCATATTGTAGTTTACCAGCTTGAGGCACTACTCTATGGATAACTGTTAGGGATACACCCTAGCAGAATCTGCACGGCAGGCAGGCAGGCAAAATATGTGAGATAAACGTTTTTGTAGCTTACACTCAGTAAAACAGATACACAGTGCTAATTAAATAGTTTATTCCAGTAAGAGTTATAGCATAGTCAAACAGTCCGTATATCATTCACTAGTTCAGTCCGTCCAAGGATTATTCAGTTGCAAATTCCAGTGTTGAAAAAGAGAGGTCAGTACACTTACAAATATCAGTCCAGTAATATATCTCCTCGCAGTAGAGATATGAAGAAGTCAAAACTCCTCTCTTCCTTCAGCAACTCAGCAGTAGGGAAACACGCAGTTAACAAACCATCAATCCATGCAATCCAGTAATTGTCAGCAATCAATCAGGTTCTCTTGCTCCCTCTTATGGTGGTTCAACACCGCACCCAAAATTACATGCTTTGCAGTTTTAAAGTGACACACACTTAAACTTACAATCATAGTTTATATATATTATTTTACCCAAACTATGTTAGGTAACCTATGTTATTCCTAACAATAACAATCTGGGGCTGCTTCTAAACTTCAGTCTCCAGCATCGCTTGGGACCAGCTACTTCAAGGTCTGACTTTCAACACAGCAACTGATGAACTTTCAAGGTGTTCTTCTGTAGCCTTTCCTGAAATCCTCCTTGCCATCCTAAGTGAACTGGATGATACGCAAGCCCCGTAGAAATTGTGTGAAAAATGAATAAAGAAATCCATAATATAATCTGTAAAAATGAAGCTGTTATGGAATTGTTAATAAAAATAAGTTGAAATAGTAGATTGAAGGGCTTCACCATGGAAATAGTTAGTGACAACCTATGTGAAGTAGTCAAGTACCCTGGCTGAGAGTTGTGTGTTGTAATCTATTAGCAAACCAACAATAAATGAGATAAATACACTTTTCTACTCTCAAGAAATATTGATAATTCACTTTATGTAAGTCTTTCTGAAAGGAATTCCACAGAGAAGTATGGTATTGGCACATGAGCAATAACAACCGTACAAATAAAAATGAGTCGATTATGGTATGCTTTAGTATAGTATTCTAGATTCATCGCAATTTTTAAAAATATGCAATTTGGAAAACCAACCCCCCTTCCCTTCCCTCCAAAATACTCCAACCAGAACTGGAAACGATATGCAGCAAAAATATTAAGGTTAATTTTGCTCTCTGTATGTGTGAGCGTTTGACTTGAGGTCACACTTAAAAAACTAACGTTAACATTAGACAGACTATGTTTAAAAAACAAACCAAGTCAAATCAAGTTTATTATTTTGTCTACAGAAAAGGAATGAAAGTTGGAGACCAAATGGAAATGTGTTAAATCATAGAATAGTATTGTTTTCATAAAAAGGGAAGAAAGGAAGAGAGAGAGAGAGAGAGAGAAAAGATTTGTGTTGAATAGATTTGGGGGTTTATGAGTGAAAAGCCAACAGTGAATCTCTAAAAAATATCTTCATATAAGAAGCTGTAAATTTAAGAAAAAATTGAAAAGATTTATGTGAAGATCAGTAAATGTATAATTTCTAATGTATGAATAAAACATAACAGACCTGAATTTTATAGCCCCTAGTATGGTGCCATTAGAAAGCAGTTCTATTTTTACAACGGTTCAAATCTGTATTAAAAAGTGATGATGCTTTTTATTTTAGAGAGGGAATGACCCTTAATTTTTTTGTGATGCAAAATATGCAAAACAAGAAGCCTATAGTTTTATTATCTTACATTATCGAAATGGAAGGATGATTTGAAATTCTAATATCTTTCATAATTTTTTTTGCCCTTACATAGAGCGAACACCTAATGGAGTTCTCTATACTTGCAAGCAACTGCTGGTGGCCAGATATGGTATCACATCTGTATCTGCAGCAGCTGCCCACACAAAGGCCTATTTCCCAAATATATCCCGAAGGCCTGGATTCAATTGGATCTGCAGCCTGCATGTGTACCTTGATCCTCAATGACATTGGATTCACGTGTGGTACATGTCCAGATTTATAATACAACTGCATATTAATTGCAACTATTTTTAACTTCTAACTGTTTCTAACTGTTAGATTTTGCCCCAGTTATCTATTAATTTAAAACATGTATATAGAGTTATCTTTTAGATAACTCTGTGTGGCTCCCAATGAAATCATTTTAAAGACTGTAAAATACCTTAAATCAAAACATAAAATATTTTCTAAAAAAGTAAAAACAAAACCCTAGTGCCAATCCATTTATTTAAAACATTTATAATGTATAATCAGTTATCTATCCCTTAGTCCTGTCATATCAGGACTGTTGTGGTCCATTCCAAATAATACTGTCCTTGAAAGGGCATTATAATCATTTTAAAATATGACAGCTGGACACAAAATAACAGGATCATTCTATGCCCATGTTGATACTTAACAAATAGCTACAACAATAGATGTTTAATATAAGGAGCCCGAAGAGCAACCTGTTTGTTAGAGATTTGTTTCCATATCAAGGTGATAGGCAGTGCATTTTAGAGAGGTCTATTGTTTTCTCCTATCAGGATCAGGTAGTAGACCTCTATACAGAAACTAGTCTGTTACACCTGTAGTAGAAACAAAGACCTTGACAGGCAGGTGTTTTATTTTCACAAGACTCTACAAGGCAGGTTACTATATAGAGGTCCCTATTGGTAGCTTTCTTGGTGGGGATCAGTGGTGGGATTCATTTTTTTTTTTACTACTGGTTCTGTGGGAGTGGCTTGGTGAGCACGGCAGGGGAAGGATACTGTAAAATCTCCAGTCAGAGGTGGGATTTGCCAGTTCTCTGAACTACTCAAAATTTCCGCCACTGGTTCTCCAGAACTGGTCAGAACCTGCTGAATGCCACCTCTGGTGGGGAGTCTGTTTTCTGCAACTAAAAGTAGCCAGGAGAAGCTAGGCAGATCTTAGTTCTGGGCAGGTCATTAACATGGTTGTGGTCAAAGTGACATAAATTGGCTACATGAACATGGAAAACACTTTCACATTAGATTGGAAAAACCCATTTAGCTGGCTAGGCAATGGGCTGAAGCTGAAGGGTAGACTGTGTCACTTAGATACAAGGGTGGGATTCTACCAGTTCGAACCGATTCACTAGAATTGGTTGTTAACATTCTAAGCAGTTCGGAGAGCCGGTTGTTAGAAGAAATTACTGGCCTAATCCTGTAAGGAAGGCAAGAAGGAAACATTCTGGTGTTGCTTACAGAAACTGCCTCTCCGTTAACCCTTATTACATTCTTGGCAGGACTAGACTTCCTGTCTCAGGAACTTCTCTGGAGTTTTTTTCCCCTCCTTTGCTGGTACTTTGCTTGTGTGGAGTGACCATTCAAAGTTACAATGGCACTGAAAAAAGTCACTTATGACCATTTTTCACACTTACAACTGTTGCAGCATCCCCACAGTTGTGAGAGGCCAGGCGAGGAGATGCGTGCCTCGATGTGAGTGATGTGAATTGGCCACGCCCAGCCAGTAACATGACCACCAAGCCATGTCCACCCAGTCACATTACCACCAAGCCATGCCCACCAACTAAGCCAGGAAGTGTGAGTAAAAAAGCTGGAACACACTTCCTCACTAGTCCAACACATGAAAGCAACAGGTCATAGCATCGACTTCAATGGCACCAAAACCCTAGCCACTACAGAAAACCCCAGCTACAGAATTATCAGAGAAGCCATAGAGATTGAAAAAAGACCTGAAAGCATGAATAGAAGAGATGATTCCACCAGGCTGTCAATTATTTGGAAGCCTGCACTCACAAACAAAAAAATCTCCACACCACAAGCCAGGCAAACACCTGGGCACAAACAGATCCCCCGTGATACCTCCAGCTCAAACACACCCCAACCAGGCACCCAAATGAAATCTAGCTTCTTAATAAATGATAGCCGTCCGTTTACCTGAAGCTAAGCCGCACTAAAGGCCTCCAATATAGGAAACACAATGTTGCCAGCCAATCAAGACAAAAAAAACCATTCTGGCACAGCAATACGCTAGCCCCAAATTTAAATCTGAAACCAATGTAAAAGTCTGACTAACAGATGAACACTATACAGAAGCCTGATGATGGCAGATGAGATTCTGCCGAAACGTTGCTACAACTTTAAAAGCACAACTACAATGACGCGGGAAAATACCCGAACAAAGCTGAATGCCATACATGTAAGTACCCACGAAAACTTAAGAAAACACATACACACACACACACACACACACATATATATATATAACCTTGATCAAATAAACCAACTTAATATTCATACCTTTTAGCTCTAACAGTCTCAATCTTCAATGCAATCAAATATTGTCATGATTTCACTTTAATTCTTATTTATTTCATCACAGATTTCTTAAAGGTTGTAACAAACTTCTTTTCTACATCCAATAAGAAAAGTTTTACCAGGTCATTCTCTTGGTTTAACATTTGTATTTCCCTTTTATTTTTTAAATATCTTAGCTAATTTCTTTTATATATCCAGTAAAGAATCCTTTCCCTTTACCTATCAAGTTAAATTTGTTCTACCTCTGTCATTCCTTTATTAACATCTTTTGGACACAGTCTATTTATAGAAGCAGATGTCATTACTGTCAATATTGATAATGTAATATATCTGTCTATCTATCTATCTATCTATCTATCTATCTATCTATCTATCTATCTATCATCTTGTATATATTGATATATTTACACACACACACACACACATTCTGCTTAGAATCTTAAATGCCTGCTAGTTTCCAGTTTCTAAAATAATAAAGTAAATTATCTGTGTTATGACTTACAATAGCCAGGATATTCACACAAAAAGTTTTATTTAACTTTTTGATGTGTATTTCAGATTATTTGAAGAAAATTATTGTTCTTTATTATTTATTTTTCTTTTGTTCAGAGTTGAAGATAAAACTCACTGGATGACTCTAATAGCTTTAAAGATGGCTTAATAGGCAATTAGAAAGTGAACCTAGTGTCCTTTGAAAGATTGTGCTGTGGTTGTGAGCAAAATGGCGGATCCTGTCATTTCCTTGCACTCAGACTCATGGAAAACCACAGGTCCTTTGGTCTCCTGTCAAGGAATGGACATTTGGAGCACATGTGGGCAATCTCCCATCCTCTCCTTACCTGGAGAAGTTCCAATGCATCAGCCTACTCACTAGTTCTTCGGTCTGCTGAAGTTGTTGGCTCTGCTTTCACATATAGCCATCTTCATTTTGCCATAACCCCCCACCTCCCCAAGTCCTTCGTAGCGAAGTATCTTCAAGCCAACACTGGGAATGAAGATATGCCCCCTCTTTCATGTTAAGTGTTTCCATCAGCAAGAAGAGCTTTTTGGAAGATGCTCCTGCTGTCAGAGGCCAAAGAAGCCCATTTCTTGCATCTCACACACATTCTGAAGAGTAGATGTCAGGAGCCTGTTTTCTCTCCAGTTTTAGGAAATGGAAGAAAATACATTTCTTTGGCCAGATCTTTAAAACTCAAAGTTCTTATTATTTATATTTTTACTTCATTAGATTTTTTTTTCTTTTAGTATTCTGGTTTGCTTTTGTTGTTTTAAACCATAGGTTCCCTTTGCATATAAACCAACTATAAATAAATACATAAATAAACAAAACCAAGGAGATTTTGGCTGTGGAGGCAGTCAGGTGGAACCCCAAATATGCCACCTTGAGTCGAATCATAGAAGAAAGCTGGATTATAGAAGAAACAAACAATTATAATCTCCCTTGTTGGATGAGAATGACCCAATTGATTTCAAGATGCAATTACACACTGCTTGAATGTTAAAAGCACAGTATATATGCATATCATGTTTACCTAAGAGCAACTTTGCTATAATCTCCACTATTGATCCATCTTGCCTTGGTGATCCCCAGGGATGTATAAATCGATAGAAATCCAATTCATTTTATTTATTTGCCTTTCTCTTTTTCCCTTCCAAGAAAAATTCAACAGACTTGTTTACAGGCGATGGTGGCATAGAGAGTCGCAAGGAAGATTTTCATTTCAAAATGTATGAGATAGTTCAGGTGTTTCCTTCCATTTCCCCCCCCCCCCGCTTTTTTTTCTTCTTGTTTACAACACAAGTGTCCTGTATGGACATTGTGATATAGCAGACTCCACAGGGGGGCAAAAAAGGATGTTTTGTTTAGAAAAGGACTGAAAGAAACTAACTCATCCTAAAAATGATATTGAAGAACAGAAACATTTTTTTTGCAGGGTGTGTGTGTGTGTGTGTGTGTGTGTGTGTGTGTGTGGAGGAACTCTTCAGAAAGTTGGCAGCCATATTTTGGTACACTATTAATACAAATCCTGTGCAAAGAATGTCATAAGAAATGACAGGGAACCCAGGCTGCATGGAAGAAATGTGCATTTTTCTGTAAACCAGATGGTGCCCCTTTCCAACTCAAATGTCTATTTCTGCTACTAGCACTTTTTATCTCTGGATAATTGTATAAGAATCACATAGTTTTGCAGTAGTCCCTGGTACTTACATATTGCGCATTGGTGCATTTACAATCACCAATGATAAATTTACTGATTACACTAATATACATTAAGCCTCCTTAATAAATGAAAGTAAGACAGATGATGGGTGTGTAACAAGTAGAGTGGAAAGTTCAATCATCCACAATACAATTATATCGTTACTCCTAAATAATCTCAGTCTGTTCAGTGAGACTTAATCCTAAATATCTAGGCCTGTAGGAACATGCATATCTTAATCTGCAACTCTCTGTTAATTTTTTAATGTTTCCCAATGGAATGCTTCACTCTGGTTAAAATTAGTATGTAAGATTCTTTTTTATATGGCCTACGTTTTCTTTATCTCTTTCTCTCTCTGTGTGTGCACCCTTTGAATCAGTGTCGACTCTTGATGAGTCCCTGCAGTTTTCTTAGCAAGGTTTTCAAGAGGTGGTTTGCCATTGCCTCCTTCTAAGGGCTGAGAGAGAATGACTGGCCTAGAGTCACCCAACTGGCTTTGCGCCTCTGGTGAACCAGAACTCACAATCTCCCCATTTCTAGCCTGGTGCCTTCACTACTTCACTAAATTGGCTCCCTATCAGTGGTGGGATTCCAAATTTTTCACCACTGGTTCTGTGGGTGTGGCCTGGTGAACGTGGCTTGGTGGGCATGGCAGGGGAAGGATACTGCAAAATCCCCATTCCCTCCCCACTCCACTAACCTGCTTTCCAGCTCAGTTCTCCTGTGCAGGGCAACAAAAGAAAACCCAGCCCATCAGATGGGATTTGGGAGGCAGAGAATAGATGGGGGTGGAGCCAGTCAGAGGTGGTATTTGCCGGTTCTCTGAACTACTAAAAATTTCCACTACCAGTTCTCCAGAACTGGTCAGAACCTGCTGAATACCACTGATATTATTATTATTATTATTATGCTTTCTTTAGGCTTTAACCTATGGTATGTAGCTTAGGTTACTTTAGTTGTACCTTAAGAAACATTTCATTACACAGAATTTTGCGCATCAACAATCTGCCCAGTGTTATGATATATGGTTCTGTGGAATCATGCCTGGCTATAACTGTGTCCGCAAATGTAAACAATATTTTATAATGTATGAGGTGTCTGTTTCAGTAGCTCATATTAATTCATCTTGTGTTCACGCAGCCATCTTCCATCTTCCTATACCCTTTAAATAAGGAAATAATTACTTGGCTGTGAACCCAGATGGCCTCATCTTTACCGCTTAACTTTTCCCAGGTTTAGTTTTCTATCTATGAACCAAGGTCGTCACTGCTTTTGTCTTGCTAACGACTATTTTACTTATGCATATTTTCCTTCAAGGTCGCAAATATGAAAGTTGGGCTTCTTTATCTTTTCAGCAAGATTAAGGGATCCAAGTTTATGTTCGGATGATTTCACTGGTCCTCAACGGGTCCTGCATTACTGAAGAAAAGAAAACGACAGGAAAAAAAAAAATCCAACCAAGATCCCCCCCGCCCCAGCTTGATATGACAAGTCTCCATGACTGAACTGGATAGTTTTGATGGTATCTTTTCCTTCTTCCTCTTCTTCTAGAGCTGTGTGATTGCATGTCATAGTTAATGCCATGTCATAGTTAAGATTGTCCACTTTAAACGGGAGAATTCACTGGAATGCAAGGATCCATCTGATGGTGATGATTGGATGGTTTTATCATCCAATGATGATAAAAAAAACAAAAACACTGGAAGTCCATTGCTGCTCCAGTACCCTAACTGGCTGCACACTCAATTCATATTTTGACAAAGTTGCTTTTTAATGGCGTGCTTCTGTAATACAAGTTTGTCCTTGACTCAGGACTCTAATTGAGCCCAGAATTATGGTCTTAAATCATGGTGGTGTTAAGTTCATCATCATATGAGTGCCCCTGATTTTATGACCTTTTCTATGGTGGTTATTAAACAAATGCCATGGACATTAAATTGTCCATTTTCTCCATTTGGCTCAAAATGGAAAGGAAATGGTGGTATTCAGCAAAAAAAAAAAAAATGCTGAAAATTTCAATCACATGACCACAGGATGCTGAAAATGTCTGCAAATGTGAGCTGGTTGCCAAACACTCAAAATGTGTTAGAATGTGTGTGTGTGTGTGAGAGAGAGAGAGAGAGAGAGAAAGAGAGAGAGAGAGAGAGAGAGACTGACTTTGGAGCTTTAAAAACCAGTGGTAAATTGCTTTGAAGATATCCATTGTAGCTTTGGACAATTAGCAATAGCCTTAGCACTTAAACTTATATATCACTTCACAGTGCTTCACAGCCCTCTCTAAGCAGTTTACAGAGTCAGCCTATTGCCCCCAACAATCTGGGACCTCATATTATCCACCTCCAAAGGATGTGAAGGCTGAGTCAATCCTGAGCTACTCAGAATCAAACTCCTGGAGTGAGCAGTCAGTTAGTTTCTAACCACTGTTGCCATCATGGTTCTGTTTATTACTAAGCAACTTGTTAAGTTACTAATTACTAAGCAACTTGCTAAGCAAGAACTATACTTTGGACTTCTCGTCCTACACTCCTCTGCACCATTGCTGAAGAACTAGAAGTATGGAAATGTCCCTCTCCCACCACTAAATTCTCAACTGTCTGAATGGGGTGGCCTGAAAAGATTTTGATCCACATTCACAACTCTTGTGAAACCGGAGACTCCCTGCTAAAGAGGAAGCTCTTTCTTTCAGCTCGAAGGCTCCACAGCGATAGCACTTTCGCATGGTTCCATCATTATAATGTTAGAGTTTAGACAAGACATAGCACAGCACTCACATGCTGTCCACTGGTGGGATTCGATTATTTTTACGACCAGTTCTGTGGGCGTGGCTTGGTGGGCATGGCAGGGGAAGGATACTGTAAAATCCCCTTTCCCTCCCCACTCCTGGGGGAAGGCTACAGCAAAATCCCATTCCTCCCCACACCACTAACCTGCTTTCCAGTTCCGTTCTCCTGTGCAGGGCAACAAAAGAAGACCCAGCCGATCAGCTGGGACTCAAGAGGCAGAGAATAGATGAGGGCAGGGCTAGTCAGAGGGGGTATTCTGAACTACTCAAAATTTCCACTACCAATTCTCCAAACTAATCAAAATTTCCTCTACTGGTTCTCTGAACTACTCAAAATTTCCGCTACCAGTTCTCCAGAACTGGTCAGCACCTGCTGAATATCACCTCTGATGCTGTCTAAAGAGTGAGATCACAGGGAAAGGGACACAGAGGAGACCAGGTCTTTCCTCAACTCTAAATCTGGGCATTCCCCCTTGTGACAGCAAACTCTGTTTTGGGATGTTCCTGTTTGGAGATTCAAGGAAAGGTTTTAGACAGAAAGGTAGCTATCCAGTTTGGTTTAATAATTAAGGCTATTACTATTTATTACTATTATTGCTATTGCTATTGCTATTACTATTATTATTATTTTATTCATTGAACATGAACATGAAGTCAACTGAACATTCAAAAATGCATCACAAATACCATTGACTGATGCTAATGGTTGATATGGGTTGCTGCCAGAGTCCTAGGTATCAACCAAGTACCTTCTTAAGATGTACAATGTTCCAAATAGTGCAGTTTTTTTCCAGTTCTGTTGGCGTTATTGCAGGAAGCTGCAATTTCTTTGATGTGTTTTGTAAAATTCTTGGACATGGTACCAACTGTCCCGATGACAGCAGGTATCACTGTTACATGTTTCATCCATAACTGTGTAGTTTTGAGGGCCAAGTCGCAATATTTCGTGATTTTTTTCCCAGTTCTTTTTTTTTCGACTCTGGCGTCTCCTGGTACAGTGCTATCAATAAATTGTACACTTTGGCTCTTGAAGACCGTAATATCTGGTGTGTTGTGTTCCAAATGGCAATTTATCTGTATTCGAAAGTCCCACAAGATCTTCACTGTGTTATTATTATTTACTTTTATTATTTATCACACAGTCAGCCAGATGTTCAGACTGGGTTTAGCATTTTTTTCTATCTATCGAGTTCTTACCAAGGACCTGGGATAGGCAAATCTGGATGTTTGATGGTGTTACAGATATTGTTGCAAGATGGAAGCTGTTCCAAGTAAAGTTGCCTTCTGCAATTGTCTATTATTATTATTATTATTATTATTATTATTATTATTATTATTATTA
>NW_020769315.1:21072961-21177312 GCF_900518735.1 Pseudonaja textilis | reverse complement strand
TATTATTATTATTATTATTATTATTATTATTATTATTATTATTATTATTATTATTATTATTATTATTCACAAAAATCACAGTATACACAGCAAACGATATAACCATGCTGGGTTTCATATTACAAATCACTAGTCGAACACTTCCCAAGTGTTTAGGACTGCATGATGTATTGGCGGATTATGTGAGCAGATCCCAGTAAGATGGCCTTCTACAGATGACCAATGGTGATTTTGTCAGCGCCAATTGTTTTCAAATGCTTGCCTAGGTTTTTAGGCACAGCACGCAGTGTACCGATTACCACTGGAACCACCTGCAGTGGATTATGGCAGAGTCTCTGCAGTTTGATTCTCAAGTCCTGATATCTGGTGACTTTTTCAAGTTGTTTCTCGTTGATTCTGCTGTCACCAGATATGGCAATGTCGACGATCCACAATTTTTTCTTCTCCACAATCGTGATATTCGGGGTATTGTGTTCCAAAACTTTGTCAGTCTGTATTCGGAAGTCCCACAGTAGTTTTGCATGCTTATTTTTGACCACTTTTTCAGGCTTATGATCCCACCAGTTCTTTGCTACAGGCAGATGGTAGTTGTGACACAAGTTCCAGTGGACCATCTAAGCGACTTTGTTGTGACGTTGTTTGTAGTCAGTCTGAGCTATTGTCTTGCAACAGCTCAATATGTGATCGACGGTGTCATCTACTTCTTTGCAGAGTCTGCATTTGGGGTCATCAGCAGATTTTTCTATTCTGGCTTTGATTACATTCATTCTGATGGCTTGTTCTTGGGCTGCAAGAATCAGGTCTTCTGTTTCTTTCTTCAGTGTTCAGCCATAATTAGGTCTTTTCCTTGTCTACTTTTCCTTGGATCTTTTCAAGGAACTATCCATGCAGTGCTTTGTTACACCAGCTGTCAGCCTGAGTTTGCATCGCTGTTTTTCTATATTGATTCTTGGTTTGCTGCACTTTGAGCAGCTTCCTCATGTTGATCTCAAAGCTGGTTCAACACCGTCTTTCACATAATCTGCCAGAACATGCTTCACTTCTTCTACTGTCTGCTTCATCTGCGAAAGTCCTCTGCTGCCTGCTTTTCTGGACAAATATAGCCTGTTGACATCACTACATGGGTGCAGTGCATAGTGTATGGTCATCAGTTTTCTTGTTTTCCTATCCAAGCTGTCCAGCTTTACTGTTTATGATCCCAGCAATATATCTGATGACTGGTACGGTCCAGGTATTTATAGCCTTGATGGCATTACTGCCATTCAGTTTGCTTTTTAGAAGATTTTTGTGTATTCTTTGCTGACCACATTTTTCACTTGCCTGTGCTTGATATTATCCAGCAGCAGTATGCCCAGGTATTTGTAGGCTTCGGGTTGGTGGCACTTGATGGTTTGTCCATTGGGCATTTCAATTCCATCACTTTCTACGATCTTCCCTTTCTTCAGTGCCACTGTGGCGCATTTGTTCAGGCCAAACTCCATGCTGATGTCAGTGCTGAAAATTTGAACTGTACTGGTCAGTGACTGGAATTCAATTTCTGATTTTCCATATAACTTCAGATCATCCATGTACAGCAGGTGGGAGATTTTCTGTGAATTTTTAGAAGTTTGATAACCCAGGTTAGTTTTCTGTAAAATTGTTGACAAGGGGGTCATGGTGATGATGAACAGTAGAGGTGACAAAGAATCACCCTGGAAAATCCCTCTTTTGATGTTGACCAGTTCGTAGCTTTCACTTCCAATAAACAGTTCTGTTTTCCAGTGCTTCATTGCATTTGCAGTGAAAGTACCAATGCACTTGCATATTCTGATGACATCCAGGCAATTAATGATCCAGCTGTGTGGTAGTGAATCAAATGCTTTCTTGTAGTCAATCCACATTGTATGCAGATTTGTTTTGTCAGCTTTTGCAGTTCTCTAAAATCATTTTGTCGATCAGGAGCTGATCTTTTGTGCCGATGCTTCCTCGTTTCTTTCCTTTCTGCTCTATTGGCAAGATGTCATTTGCTTCTAGGTAGTCCTGGATCCTGTCAGCTATGATGCCGGTCAGCAGCTTGAACATGGTTGGCAGACACGTTATTGGTCTGTAATTTGCAGGTGTTGCCCCTTTTGCTGGATCCTTCTGTATCAAGTAGGTTTTCCCAGCTGTTAACCATTCACTGATGTTTCCTGTCTGCAGCATCTCACTGAATTGTTCGGCCATTTTTCCGTGCAGGCTGGTCAGGTATTTGAGCCAAAAGCCATGCAGTTGATCATTGCCAGGCGATGTCCAGTTTTTTCACTCTGTTGCTTATTGTTTCAGTAGTTATTTCCAGTTGGTCCATTTTGTTCTTGGAGAATTTTGTCTCAAAGTCTCTGATCCACCTAGCATTTTTGTTGTAATATTTCTCAGTCTCCCATAGGTCTTTCCAAAACTGAGTAGTTGCCGTGTTTTCAGGTTTTTCAATTGTTGTATCCCCCATCTGATTCAGACTTTGATAGAACCATCTTTGGTCTGATTGGAACAATTGATTTTGTTTGTACTGAATGACTCTGGCTTTGTATCTTTCAATTTTTCTTGCTGTTGCTGTTATCTGCTGCTTCACAATTTCCAATGCTTCGTCAATTTTTCTTGTGCTGAGCCCATATTTTTTTTATCAGATGTTGCTTGATCTTGTTGTTCTTCAGCTTTTTCTCCTGCAAATGCTTCAAGTTGCTTGCATCTGCTCGCAGGCTCTTGATTTTCAAGTCCAACCTGATTTTCCACTGTGGTTTTCCAGTCAATTTTCTAGGGGGCTGCGGCTGTTGAATCCCCAGTTCTTCTGTTACTATGACTGCTGTACTGTAGGCAAGCTGATTTGTTTGTTCAATTGATGTTATCTGGTCTGCTGCAAGTACATAGTTGGCATCTATCATCAATGGTGCCAAATATTTTCTAGGCACAGTCTTCAATGTTGGAAGCCTTCTTCTTTTTGCATTTGTTGCAGTGTGTGCCAAGATTTTAGCTTTCAGTTCTTGCTGCCTGGAATTGAGTACTCCTGGTGTTTCAGTGATGACTTCAGGCCCTTGCTGATCCTGTTTTTGCAAAATATCTGCATCTTCTTTGAATTCAGGCTGTTCAATTGCTCCAGATGTTACTGGAGTATTTTCTGCTGCCACTTCAGCAGTCTGCCATTCAGCAGTCTGTGTTCCCGTTTCACAATTTTTCTGTATTTCTTCAAGTTCGATTTCACTGAGCACTTTTTCCGAGTGATGAATTGTCATTGATGGGGTACTCATAATTCAGTTATCCTTGAGTCTGGATATTCTTGTTTCCATAACTTGTACATCCTTTTTTGGTAGCTGTGCTGGCGGTAGTGCAAACTACCAGCCAATCCAACCATGTCAGAGAGGTCTAGGCTGAGGAGCAGAACTGAGTGCACCCATGCAATGAATCATGGTGAAACACAACCAAACGAAGCCTATACTGGCTCGGTCATCGCCTGGGTTAACAAGGATCACACTGGGTGTTGGGGAACCTGGGCATCCGTTGAGAAGTGGGCTACAGGCCATGGGTCCCATAGCTGAGCAACCAGGTCATGGGCCTGCCGGGCTACTGGAAGCTGAACAACCTCAGAAGCAGCAGAAATACACCATGTCAGAGAACTGCATTATTATTATTATTATTATTAAACTGTAACCATTATATTAATAACTAATAATTATTACTATTAATAGTTAAGGCTAAGTATCAGGCTAGAAACCAGGAGATTGTGAATTTTTGTTCTGGCTTGGGCATAAAGCCAGCTGGGTGACCTTGGGCCAATCACTCTCTCTCCAACCTAGGAAGGGGCAGGAAATCGACAAACCACTTTGAAACCTTGTCAAGAAAAATGCAGGGATTAATCCAGGGGTCTCCAGGAATCAAGATTAACTCAAAAATATTTTCCCCTCAACACACACAAGTGTTGCTTTGTGCAAAATTCTCTCACATGTGATCAAAAGTTATCAGAAATCCAAAAGACATCCGTACCTACCTCCTTTCTGGTGATCGTGCACTAGTTCACTAGCTTAGGGGCATTAAAAAGTCAAATGCCGAGATCTTTCTTTTCTGCCTCCATCAGTCTTCTGCCCAATGGTTCTTTTTCAATCTTTCTCAGAGCGATGTAAAGGATCCCATAAGAAGAGTGACCAGATCTCCAGTCTTGGTATATAAGGATGGGGCATCTGATTTATCCTGTGGAACATATAATTGCATTCTTAACAAGTGGGTGAAACACTTCTAAGATTTTTCCTGTACTATATTATTTTGTTGGTGCTCCTCAGGATATTCCTTTCCAGTTCACCATTCAAACTAGAGAGGTGACCTTTGTCTAATCCAAGGATGAATCTTTTACTCTGGGCTCCTGCTCAAGGAGAAATGTTAAATGAGCTCCCAAGGATTCATTTCAAAGCATTTTGCTGAGTTGCTGCTCAGGTAACTTGGCAGAGATCTCACTCAAAAGAAAAGAATGTGAAAAAAAGGAAGGCCAAGCTACCCGGCTCTTTTAGAGCTAGTCTGTTTGCCAATTTTTCCATGAAGCAGCTCATTTGGTGCTCAGCTTATAGATTGCCCATTACTATCAGTCATTGGTCATACAAGCTGAAGTTTTAGAAAAGCCATTGATCTGTATGTTGCTTTAACACAGAGAGAAATAAAAAAAACCAAGATAATATCACAATTCTCATTGCACTTCCTTGGCCCTCAGTTGCAGATATAAATTGGAGATCAAACCCATTTAACGAAACCTTATTTCTAAATTTACTTAGCTTTATGATGTACAGCTCAGTGAAGATGGTGAACCTTACAAGCTTGACTCAGCCTTCCATCCTTCCAAGATCAGTAAAATGAGGATCCAGATGAGGGGTGTCAATCTCAAGGCCCGTAGGGTGCTTAGATCTGGACCACAGGGCCAGCCTGGAAATAGCAAAGGATCTGCCCATGGCACTTCTTCCAGCAGTCCCCCTAGGTTCCATTTTTGCTGACAGAGGGCTAGCAAAACAAACTAAAACAAAAGGAGAAATGTTTACCCTTTTGCATTTGAGCCTGCAAGAAGGGACAGGAAAGGAGAAAGGGAAAGAGGAAAGACAAAGAGAAAGAGGAAAAGATGGAAGGGAAAAGAAAGAAGAATGAAGAGGGAAGGAAAAAGAAGAAAAGGAAGAAAGGAAGGAAGAAGGAAGGAGATTATAATGAGAGTGAGGGAGGGTCTTAAGGAAGCACTTGGCCACCACAGGTCCCCTGACATGAGTGACATCAAGCTGGCCACACCCACCATGACCACATGCACCCCGGCTACCCCTCAGCATTCTGAGGTCAAACCCAACCCCATTGTGGCCCTCAATGAAATTGAGTTTGACACCCTTGTTGAGGTAATTCCCCGTTAGGAGAACAAGCGCACACAGGGAGACGTAATGAGAGTGGTGGAGAATAACACAACCAGCACACAGATACACTGTATAGTAAAATGTAGGTTTTTACTTCCAGTAAATGATTAAGCAAAGTCCAAACACAGTCCAAGTCATTCACGGTTAAAGCAGTCAATTTTCAGTCCAGAGGTTAATCCAATAACAAAGTCAAGTATCATAAACAGTTCAGTAATAGACTCACATCAAATCCAAGAATTACGATGATCAGTAACAGTCAATAGGGAAATGCAGGTACAGCAACACTCTCAACAGAAGGACAGGACAACCCAGGTTTCTGGCTCCATCTTATGGCCATTTGAGGAACCACACCCAATTATAATTTTAACATTCCCTTAAAGAGACAGTATGTCTATCCTGGTTTATGGTTATGGAAAAAAAGAACTTGGACAAAGAGAGTTGCTCCTTTTAATAGATTAAAATAAGCAATGGCATTTATAGCAGGGATATCAAACTTGAGGCCTGCAGGACATATGCGTCACATGCTGGCCACGCCCACCCCCATTTTAGCGAAGGGGAAAAATGTTGAGATACATCACGTGATGACAATGTGTTATTGTGAGTTTGACACCCCTGATTTATAGCATTTAGGCTTAAATACCACCCCATAGTGCTTTATAGCACTCTCTGGGTGTTTATAAGGTCAGAGCATTATTTGCCCCCCAACAATCTGGGTCATCATTTTACCAACCTCAAAAGGATGGAAGGCTGAGTCAACCTTGAGCTGGTCAGGGTCGAACTCCAGGCTGTGGGTAGAGTTAGCCTGCAATACTGCCTTCTAACCATTGTGCCACCAGGGCTCTAGATATGCTTGGATCCAGAAGCATGATTCCAGGGGATATATCAGGATTCCATGTGGTATATTGGGAACCCATATATTCTCCTTTGCATCATATGTTTTGTGTGTGTCTGTCTTTCTCTTTTCTTTCAGATGGTGTTACAAGGCAGAGATACTGATGTGAATAGTTTCATTTCAATTGAAAGCCCTTGCCCCTCCTGTGATTTCACAGAGCCAGGAATCAATTAGGAATGAAATGAAATACTCAGTGCTTGAGAGAAGTCAATCTAAGAAGCAGCACTTTAGTTCCTTTTCCTTTTCTTTAGTGAAAATTCAGGCATGTATAACATATTTTTTTTTAATTAAGAGTTTCTTCAAGGGGGATACCCCTTGGATTTATTAATTCATTTATGATATTCTTGATAGGCTCTCAGAAAAATATTTTTGGAACCTATCCCAGAAGCTTCTTCTTTCACTGAATGTCAGCTTATATTTAAGTTTGCAAAATCACGCACATAATTGGGTAGAACGTATATAAGATTTCTTTTGTTATGAAAACCAGGCAGGGCTGGAATTCTACCGGTTCAGACTGGTTCGGGTGAACCGGATGTTAAATTTGTATCTGGTTCACTGAACTGGTATTTCAACTATCCCGCCCACCCTGCCCCACCCCACCCAGGAGTCTCCACGCAGCCTATTTTCGATGCAGGTAAGTACAGGGTCCGTGCGGAGGCTCTGGGAGGAGGAAAAACAGGCCTTCCAGAAGTCTGGAAATGGGCCAGTTTCTGGCCTCCAGAGGGCCTCCAAAGCCAGGGGGAGGCCATTTTTGCCCTCCCTTCCTTGGGAAGATGAAAAACTCCCCTACCAGAAGTACCGGAAGTCACAAAATGGGCCTGTTTCTGGCTTCCGGAGGCCCTCCAGAACCCGGGGGAGGCTGTTTTTGCTCTCCTGGAGGCCCGAAGGTAGCCTCTGGACCCTTGGGAAGGCGGAAAACTCTCCTACTGGGAGTTGCGGAAGTCACAAAATGGGCCTGTTTCCGGCTTCCGGAGGCCCTCCTGAGGCCAGGGGAGGCTGTTTTAATCCTTCCAGAGGCCCAAAGGAAGCCTCCAGACACTTGGGAAAGTTAAAAAGGGCCCTCCCAGAAGTTTCAGTAGGCCTCCCCCATCATGACCACGCCAACCCAGCAACTGGGCAGTGAACCGGTTGCTGGGATTTTTGAATCCCACGCCTGGAACCAGGATAGCGCATAGTGCTGAACCAGGATTGGGTTTGTCCCTTCTCAGCCATTGTGTGAGTTATTGGGTGACTTTGGATGTCTTGGTCCAGTCAACTACAGGGTTGTTGTTGGGAGAAAAATGTCAGGAGGGGGCATATGTATGTCACCTTGAGCTCCTGAAGGAAAGGCAAAACATAAATTTATCAAAATTTTACAAAGCAAAAGTGTAAATAATCAGAGGACACTCTTTTTGAGACTTTTCATGCTAATGGCAGTATATTTTTAGCAGCTCTGGAAAGTATTCCCCCTTTTATCAGATACAGATATATAAATAACATAAATTACTGCCTTTGCTCATGTCTTTTTCCCCTATTTCTCCCTGCTTCTTGTCTGTCAGTTATGTTTGCCCATTATGTGCATAATATAAACAGTTCTTGTTCTGATCTGGAGTGACTGGAAACATACTGGATGTAGTTAAACTAGAAATTATCCATTGTATTCTTCCAATAAATACATATTTTAGAAATAGGGAGGAATGTGATTCATCAGAGTTGGAGATTTTGCACTTTGACCCAACAATGCTTAAAACAGATTAATGGATAATATATTTGTTAGGTTTTTTTTTCCATGTGTGCATTAGGGGTTAAGCAAAGCTTCTTGGATTTGTTAAACATTTCCTCCCAAATCTGCCCCAAAATTAAAGCAGCTGCAGGTAGTTTTATGCTTCTTTATGATAGCCTGTAGACCAGGGGATCTGGCCCATGGGGTGCTTAGATCTGGCCCGCAGGACTGCCTTGGAAACAGTAAAGGACTGGCCTGCAGGTGCCTCTGCCAGCAAAAACAGAGCTTTGCACTTGGCCCTCCCAAACTCCATTTTCACTGGCAGTGCTAGGGCCACCACAGGCATCCATGACATGAGTGAAGTTGAGTTGACCCTCCTGGTCACACACCCCTGGCCCATCCAAGGTCAAACTCAACCCCCATGTGGCCCTCAATCAAATCGAGCTTGACACCCCTGCTGTACACTATCCCTTTTGTCAACTTAAATTTTTGACCAACTCAAATAGGCTGCAAATGAAGCCAGAAGTGTGCCAGATCTTAAACCCCAGATCTTCAACTGGAATTGAATATAATCTGATTCAAAAAAACAGTTTAGAGCTTTTTGAGAAGAATATGAATTGCTTTCCTTCTTGATATGGAAAGGACAGATTTGTATCTGCTGTAGCAATGAGTTAGATATATAGTGCCATAGTTCTTTTGCTTAAAAAAAATTCTAGGAGAAAATTCTATTTTTTCATGTCTCGTGGGGATACTAGAACTTATATTAAACTAAAACCCATTTGTTGTTTTGTACCCACTGAGATTCAGAGACATTGTTAAGTTGGGAAAAGGAAGACATGTCCTCCTTTGTATCCTCAGGTCTACCATCTGGAAGGCATAGCCTAAAAATCAAATATGTTCTCGCTTTTTTGAACGTTTTATTTTTTGTATATACCAGAGGTGGTATTTAGCAGGTCCTGACCAGTTCTGGAGAGGCGGTAGCAGAAATTTTGAGTAGTTCAGAGAATTGGCAAATACCACTTCCGACTGGAGATTTCACAGTATCCTTCCCCTGCCATGCCCACCAAGCCATGCCCACAGAGCCGGTAGTTTTTATTTTAAAAAATGGTAACAAATTAAAAGCCATAACAGAAAATAAAAAATAAGAAAAAATAATGAGCAGTGAGAAAAGGAAATAAAAAAAGAAATAGCAAGGGAAGGGAAAAGGAAGAAAGGGGAAAAAAAGTTTATAAACAAGCGGCTTCTGGTCTTGATGGCAGTTACAGAAATATTTTTATTTAACTTCTCTCTGAAGGGTACATCATAATTTCCTTCTTCCATAAACTACACCTTCTACTCTTCAAACCCATAAATCACAAGTTCATTCTCTCTCTTTTTTTTTTAAAGCCAAAACTCCATAAGACTTTCCAGTCACTAATAAATGAGGTTTTTCAAGGTTCCTTGGATGTTGTTTTTTTAAATCTGTTTTTACAACAGCCATGATTCCAGCAATTGGCTTCAACCCCCCCCCCCCCCTCAAAACTATGATTACTATAGTCTCTAGCTGAGCTGTGATGGTGCAGTGATTAGAATGCAGTATTGCAGGCTAATTCTACTGACTGCAGGGGTTCGATTCTCATTGGCTTAAGGTTGACTCAGCCTTCTATCCTTCTGACATCAGTAAAATGAGGACACAGATTGTTGGGTGCAATATGCTGACTCTGTAACATACTTAAAGAGGGCTGTAAAGCACCATGAAGTGGTATAGAAGTCTAAGTGCTATTGCTATTTTGCTAGTTCATATAATTCCCATAAATTTGGTAGGTATAGTGTCACTGATTTATTTTATTGCTAGTATATCTTCTTGAAAATGAAGACTGAATGAAATGAAGACTTGAAAAACAAGTCTTTATGATGGTGGAAAAAATAATTCTGTATACATCTATACATATTTTTTGTAGTTTTTGCTGACTTTTTTTGTCATAGATTCCAAAAAAGTTAAACTGTTAGCTTGTCTGTGTCTTTTGCGCCTGTTCAGATATCTGATAATCTTGATTCAGAGATTAATTTTCTTTGTTCAGTCATGACTCACATTAAGCTAAGCCCAATATTTTTAGGAAGAAGAGCAGTGAAATGTTATAAAATCCAACCAGTTGATTTTGTCCATTTGTGGACACTGGAAATATTTATTATTATATTTAAAATTCATTATATTAAATGATAGTTTATTACATGGTTAATTCTGGTTCAGTTCTGCACAAGACTCTTTTCCTCTTTGTGAGAATAGCAGGCTATGAATAATATTAGGCTGTTCCCCAAATGTTTTCTGTACTTTATTTGGAAACAGGTGCAATCATACCAAACAGGAAGTGTACATTTTAATTATACCAGCCCCCAAATTTCTGTTTTATTCCATGAAAAAAATTCATTATTTGTCCAAACAGCTGCATACAGTTTGATGCTCCCACTTTGGTACAAATCTTTGGTTAAATTGAATCTTGAAGCAGTCTGAACTGGAATTGGTTTAAATTTATTTATTTGTTTATTCAATTTATATAGCCACCCATCTCAAATGTATGACTTTGAGTGGTCATATAATTATATACTGAAATATATTGATAGAAATACGCTGTCTTTGGATTTTGGTTTTTCAGGGAGAAATGAGTCTAGGTTGGTTCTCAGAGGCTTAAGTCAATAAGAACTTCAGGGGAAAAAGTTAATTAGTCCCCTTGTATGCAAACAGTCTGTTACAGTTGATAAGACAGGCTGATAAGAAGGCACTGAAGTGTGAAAAAAATGGCTGGGTAAGACTCAGGTTGGAGATTTGGGAGAAAAAAAAAATCTTATTCCTCCCCCCTCTTTTATTGTTAACAACTCATCTATTCAGCCATTTTGTAGAGATGGCTAAAAAAACCTCAGATCTGTAATTTGTATCTGAAAGAGCAGCTGGGAAAGTTTGACTTGAAAGAAGGAACAGAGGACCGACAACAAGACTGTGGTAAGCTGGAGTTTATGATAGATTTGGAGTTATGATAGATTTGCTCTAAGTTTTATTTTGTAGTTCTTTTAAAAAGAAGCAGTTGTAGTTATATTCATTTTTCTCTTATCTGTTCTTTAACTGAATGTAAGATGGTTGTTTACGTATAGTCTATAATTCTTGGGGTTTGGTAGGTGGTGTGTTGTGGAGCGATGGTAAGGAAGAGGCATGAGACCAGAGCGTACAACTAACAAGGCTTTATTGCAGGGAATAAAGGGTTGTCGCGTCTGCTTGCTAACTTGCAGACTAGCGGGCGACAACGGGCTGGCTCTGCTCGACAGCCGGCCCACATAGCCAACTGTCAAATGGAGCCAACCAATGGGAGCGGCTGGTGCTCCCGCTCAAACAGCGGACCTGGTTGGGAACTCCCACCAGTTCCACGGACATAACATGGTGTGCTAAAAAATAGTTGGTGTGGTGTTTAAGGCAGTGGTGGAAGGAAGGAAGGGAGGGAGGTCTACTAGGCCTGATTTTGGACAATTATTGTGCATTGGCACCTGCAGATTCTTTCTGTTGCTGTCAACAAGTCTTTCTGTTGGTGTGTGAATGGCTTCTTGATGCACTTAAGAAAGGCCTGGAACCTTTTTCAACCTCTTGCTGTTGTGATTGTCAAATTTCTCATGAAGGCTGAGGAATTCTGGGAGTTGAAGTCCACAAGTTTAAAGTTGCCAAGTTTGGAGGCTCCTACTGTACAGGTTTAAAACACATGATCCTCAGTTAATGGCCATTTGTTCAGCAACTGTGCAAAAATAAAATGGGGCTAAATGATGGTATTTATGCTGATCCTCAAAGTTGGGGTGGTCACCAGAGGTGGTATTCAGCAGGTTCTGAGAACTGGTAGTGAAAATGTTGAGTAGTTCGGAGAACCGGCAAATCCCACCTCTGACTGGAGATTTTAGAGTATCTTTCCACCACCTCGCCCACCAAGCAACACCCACAGAACCAGTAGTAAAAAAATTTGAATCCCACCACTGGTGGTCACATCATCCCATGGTCACTGCAGCTAAGTCAATGGGGAAGCCAGAAGGAGGTCACAAATGGCAAACATGCAATATTGCAAATTAACAAAGCTGTGGGATTCACTGAACAACGGCAACTGGAAGTGCCAGTGGCATGGTCACATGACATTGCACTTTGGACTGCATTGCTTAGAATAGAAATTATGGTCCCATTTACCCTCATTCACTGAGAACCAGGTAGTCCTTGACTTACAACCACAACTGAGCCCAAATTTACAGTGGTAAGTGAGACATTAATTGAGTTTTGTCCCATTTTACAATATTTCTTGCCATGGTTGTTAAGTGAATCATTGCAATTGTTAAGTTCATAACCTGGTTGTTAAATGAATCTGGTTTCTCCTTTGACTTTAGCAATAGCAGAAATAGCACTTAGACCTATATACCGCTTTATAGTGCTTTACAGCCCCCTCTAAGCGGTTTACAGAGTCAGCATATTGCCCCCAACAATCTGGGTCCTCATTTTACCCACCTCAGACGGACGGAAGGCTGAGTCAACCTTGAGCCTGGTGGGATTCGATCTGCCAAATTGCAGTGGGAGTAGCTTGCAGTACTGCACTCTAACCACTGCACCACCAAGACTCCTGACTTTGACAAGCTGACTTTGCTTGTCAGAAGATCGCAAAAGGTGATCACATGACCCCAGGAGATGGCAATTGTCATAAATACACATGAGTTGCCAAGCATCTAAATTTTAATCATATGACAGTGAGGATGCCGCAATGGCTACAAGTGTGAAAAAATGGTCATACATCAGTTCTTTCAGTGCCATTGTAACTTTGAACCATCACTATACAAATGGTTATAAGTCGAGGACTATCTGTACCTGCACAGATGTCTACCCATCAAAACTTTCATTTTATTCAAATCAGCGCTCATACTTCTATTGTGGCTTGAATAATCCTACATTCACACTTGAGGTTGTTGCAGATAACTGTGTAAATTGACAGCAGGGTTTTCTGTCTGTATAGCCTGGATGTTCTGTCAACATATCATTCTGTTAGCGAAGCTCTTTCTCAGCCTCCCAGGGGGAACCAGAGCTTTTGCATCAAATAAACAATCTTTCACTCACATGTTAGAGATGCCACATCTGATTTATTGACAGCAATATGGTCCCAACAGGCAAGAACGGATATCCTGGTCAAAGTTAGCACTGTTCTGCCCCAAATCTTGTTCCAATACAAAACAGAGGTAACAGCAAAACCCTTTAATGATTCTTTACAAATTCCCTTCCTTCAGAGTTAAGAGACTGTTTCAAACTAATTGTCTCTGATAAGAACGAGCCTTGCCAAGGTTCTGCAAGGCTGCCAAGATAAAGTTACTAAGAAATCTTTCAAACACAAAGAGTCTCCAAACACCAACTAAGATACTCCGAACGTCCACAAGGCTTGAGTGCAAAAACTTCTTTGCTTCCTGCAAAGAACTCCAGTTTCTCAGCTGGCTTTTATCTCTTAAGGGAGGGGGCATTACCTTGCAGCCTTTTTCCCAAGTCACCAGTGCTGCTGAAGCTGCTCTTTCCTTCGAGCAGCCCTGCGCGCACATGCACTGAGCACAGGCTCCTCGGGGACCTCTTCATCACTGCTGCTAGCCTCCACAATCTCCAAAGGCAACATTCCAGTCCCTGATGGTCCTGGCCCCATCCATACATCACAAGCAGGCTCCTCATCTCAGTCCTCGCTCTTCGAGACCTCAGCCGTCCGCATCTGCTGCTGGCAAACCAGAGCACGCTCTGCTGTCTCACCCTCTCCTATTCATCCCTGGTTGCCTAACATCCACCTAAAGTTACTAACATCACCCATGTTTCCACCCCCTGCCTACATCCCTGTGCCTTTCCCTATTCCACCATTCCTTATGTCTCTCGTCTCCCGACCTTCCTCCTGTCTCTTTTCATCGTATCTTGTTTCCCCAATGTCCATGTTCCACAGCTCATATTCTTGCATCCATGTCCTCATGTGACTATGCACGTCTGCCGCGGTCCTTTTACCCCATCTGTCCGGAAAACTGGTAGGAGCATTGTCTGCTGGATCTGTACGGTGATATGCCTGGCACCCCATACTACCCCCGCTCAGATGTGTCAAGCTCTGGGATGAATGGATGGATACCTGGAGACGATACTCTACTTTTGACAAAGGCCCTTCAGATGGTGTCACACCAATACTCTTGATAGCTCTGCCCCTTGAAAACATTTTTTAAAAAGAGCGCAGGTGGTGGGTATTATTCTACCCAACTATCAAGGACAGAGCTGAACATAAGGGATTATTAACTAAGTGAGAAATAAATAAAAACTTAAAAAAACAGCAGCCCTGTAGTATTGCATCATTTTAAGTCATTTTGTTAGAATTCCCATATTAAATGCTGCTCGATTTTATTAGTGGCACTGGGACATCCATGTCTTAGTTTCTGTACTTCAATTAGCCCCTTTCTGTTTTTTCCCCCTTAAGCAATATAAAATCTTTTACCTAGATATATTTGTATCTGCAAGGTATAATATATAGGAAATTCCACTTTTTTCTGCCAAATAAACAAGCAAATGGCCCATCTCTTAAAGATTTCATAGTACAGCATAGAACTTACTTTGGATAAAATGATGTTAAGAATCATTTATCAATTTTGTTTGTATTTCTAAAAAAAAAAAGAGGTAGAAGGATATATGATAGGTTATGACACTGGCTGTGCACCATAATATTACTAACAAGTGCTTGAAATTTTGGCTCGCGTAATTTCCTGTCAAGATTGAAGGCTCAGTTGAGAAGTCATTCACAAGGTTTTGTGTGCCGCCTACTGCAGTGATTCAACAGTCTGGGTATTTTAAAGAGTAATATATTGACAGCAAAACCAGGTCTCTAAATAAATGCGGAACCCAAGACATGTGTTTTGGATTTATTTGTTATGTGTGCTTAGTCCTTCTCAACTGATGTTTACAAGTGAACCTATTTATAATTGCAATCCAAGGATAGCTGGTGCCACATAGATTAGAGGAGGTGTCTTCTACCCAGCAACAGGAAGTCGAAACAAATTATTTTTTCAGAACAGATTTACAAAAAAAAAAAGTATTTTCTTTGTGCCAGTTAAATGGCCTATTATGCCTGAGGCATTTGACTTTGCATCCCTTTCTTTTCAGTTACTATCTTTTACAGGGAGGATTATAGGTAGGATTCTTGTAAAGCAAATTTATTTTTAGGGAAAGGTCATGCTGCAAAAGAAGCAGAAGTGTAAACTTCAAATAGAGATGTAGATCAGTATAAATCCAATCTGTCTTGTGTCTGATTAAGCACAGAGGGTGTTCTATTTTCTTTAACGGATGTGCAAAAAATATTTTCAAAACCATTGAAAATCCATATTAAAGTTTGCTTTCTGGATCACGAAGCTTTTGTTGTGAAATTTCTGATTTTGTACTCTTGCAAAACCTTCACTGCTCATGTTCTTGATGTCATTCTATGAAAATGTAAATGTCTTTGATGTTACTCTGTTATTTTTAAACACATCCTTCCAAAACAAATATTAAGAAGCTGTTTAATAATGGTGTGGTAGATTTGATTTCACAGATCCCGCAAAGCTTCTCCCATGGAAATCTGCGGCAAATTTCTTTTGTGTTCAGAACTTCAGAAGTTCCAGTTGCTCTGTGATGTCTCAGTGATGAATCCATAGTAGATTTTTCAAACATTATGGTCACACATATTAATTGGAAGAAACCTAATGGGTTCCTTTTATTAGCAATAGCAATAGCATTTAGACTTATATACCACTTCCTAGTCCTTTATAGCCGTCTCTAAGCAGTTTACAGACTCAGCATATTACCCCCAACAATTTGGGTCCTCATTTTATCAATCTCAGAAAGCTGGAAGGCTGAGTCAACCTTGAGCCGGTGAGGATTGAACTCCTTACAGTAAGCCTGCAATACTGCAATATTGCCTTCTAACCACTGTGCCACCATGGCGCCTTACTACATGGTAAGTCGCTATTGGCTTTATCTTGTTCAGCCTACCCTCCTAAGGAATTTGCATGTATGACCAGATCATCTCTATTTCCTTTTGCTCTGAGCTGAAGACATCATTGCTTGTTATTGGGACCTTCCAGAGATCAGTATAAGAGGGTGGCTATGTCAAGTTTTAAATAAATAAACAAATAATCAGACTTTAAGGTAACGTCCTACAATTTCTAATGGATTGATTTATTATGTACAATCAAATTTGTGGTCTTAGAAACCACATAGATGGATTTCTTCCATGATCTGTCCCTAACCTGGTTTTTCAGGACTTCTAATGGAGCACCTATTGCCCTTGTAACCGAGTCCATCCATGTTGCTGCTGGTCATTTCCTTCTTCTCTTTCCTTCCAACTTTTCTAGTATTAGCACCTTCTCCGGGGAGCTAGGGCTTTGCCAAAAGTGTCCAGGTACGGTATATATATATGACTATAATGGGTATTTTTTAAAGCTTGATTTGAGATTTGGGTTCAGATCTTTCCACATCTATTAATATCACCTGATAGTTTTGAAAGCCTTCTATTTTTTCAATGTGAATGTACCAGTAGGGGTGTTTTATGGAGAAATTAAGACGTTGCTCATGGAGACCTTGGTGAGTTTCATGAAGAATAACAGAACTGAAGCAGCCTATTTATATTCAAATGCCTGGCATGAAACACAATCTCTCTTGTATCTCAGTTCTGTCCAACTGAGTACAAGAAACCTAACACTGGTATTTGTTCTCAAACTCTCTTTTAGAGGAAATTCAGGTATTTTGCTTCTTACGCTGAGACTGACACCGGAATAATTATTGTGTTCAGCCCTTTCATACATCGCTGTTTCTAACATCATCGTGTCAGTCTGTACGTACAAATTTTAAACAGGCTCTGACAATCCCCGTTGCTTTTTAAGAAATGATGTCTTTTGGGCTTACACAGAGAAATTTGAAAGAACAACAGGAGAATAAACGGTAATGTCTTATTAAAGGGCATATTCATTTTAATAAGGAAGCTTCATTGCAAGCAAATGCAAACTATATATTTCATTCTCAGTCATTTCAGGATTTGAGGATTCATCCGGGCTTCACATAATCAGAAAAGAAAAAAGTGTTATATTGAAGCAGTAGGCTGGCTTTGATAACTAAATTTCAAAATCTATGTGCACTTTGTTCACCTTTAGACATACCTAACCGCGGGTAAGTAGCAGGAGCCTAATCCTATGTCCTACCTCTGTTCATATCTGTATAGGTAGTCCTCGATTTACAACCACAACTGAGCCCAAAATTTATTTGCTTAACAATACAAATTATATTCCTAATCTTTAGCCCCTTTTTCCAGCCATTGATAAAATAAATTTCATGTTTGGTAGCATTCTGTATCTTCTTCAGAGGTGGTATTAAGCAGGTTCTAACCAGTTCTGGAGAACCGGTAGCGGAAATTTTGAACAGTTCGGAGAACCGGCCAATACCATCTCTGAGATTTTGCAGAATCCTTCCCCTGCCACGCCCACCAAGGCATGCCATGTCCACCAAGCCACGCCCACAGAACCAGTAGTAAACATTTTTGAATCCCACCTCTGATCTTCTTTCTGTTTAATCTTCAGTGTAAGTTTGTCCATTTCTGCACAGTCCAGTATCTTCTTAATAATCTCTTCATCTAATGGTATTTCTTCATTTTTCCAATGCTGCGCAAGTACAATCCTCGCTGCTGCTAATACATTTAAGTAGATCTTAAACTTGAACTTTTTAAATTAGGTATAGTACCAGAAAACTTTGATGAACAAAGTGTATATTTAAATTGATCCAGAACTTTCTGTTGCTAAATGAGACAGTTGTTAAGTGACCTTTGCCCCATTTTACAACCTTTCTTTTGACAGTTGTTAAGTGAATTGCCATAGTTATTAAATTAGTAAGATGGTGAATTTCAGTGGTGGTATTCAAATTTTTTACTACTGGTTCTGTGGGCGTGGCTTGGTGGGCGTGGCCGGGGAAGGATATCATAAAATCCCTATTTCCTCCCCACTCCTGGAGGAAGGTTACTGCAAAATCTCATTCTCTCCCCACCCCACTAACCTGCTTTTCAGCTCCGTTCTCCTGTGCAGGGCCACCAAAGAAGATTCAGCCGATCAGCTGGGACTTGGGAGGCAGAGAATAGATGGGGGCGGGGCCAGTCAGAGGTGGGATTTGCCAGTTTTCTGAACTATTCATAGTTTTCACTACCGGTTCTCCAGAACTGGTCAGAACCTGCTGAATACCCACCTCTGGTGAATCTGGCTTCCCCATTGATTTTGCTTGTCAGAAGATCACAAAAGGAGATTACGTGACCCTGGGGGACATTGCAACCGTCATAAATGCAAACTAGTGGCCAAGAATCTGAATTTTGATCACGTGACTACGGGGCGCTGCAGCAATCAAAAGTGTGAAAAACAATCATAAGTCAATTTTTCCCCGTGCCATTGTAACATCAACCGATCACCAAATGGATGGTTGTAAGTCGAAAATTATCTGTACAGTTGTAAGGTCACCCCAGTTGAGTGTGATCTCTAGGTAAGTGTCCATAGTTCATTGTTCTTATTTGGGAGTAACTCCACTCTACTGAGTTGAACCTACTTTGCAAGGGGGAACCAATATCTCAATTGGTCCTTCTCCTCAGTGAGTATTAAGAAATAATGTACGATTAGTGCGGATTGAATCTTCTGCAATGTAATATCCTCCACATATACTGAAACCACAATTTCTAGACTTTTTAATGGAGTGGTGACACAAGTTTGGAGTTACAGATGCACTTTCCAGAACAGTTTTCTGAATCAACCAAAAAAGTTAAAAACAAAAAGTCTACTTCACTCATGTTAGCATCTAATGCTGGCCATGAATCGAATAATTATGGGATTTATCTTTTATTAGATGAATCATTTCCTTTCCCTCAGCAACAAAAATATCAGTGAAATCACTGAAGTCAGTGGTTTTATTCTTGAGCAAGTGAGCAGGGGTGCAAATTTGGACTTTGAAGTCAGTGAAGCTTATTTCAAAGAGGAAATGTGTCAGATTAAGGCTGCTAATTCTGAGTTTTTGCAGGAAAGTTGGCCAGTGAGTTACAGGAAAATTGGCCAGTGAGTTACAGGTGGAAGAAGCAGCTGTGCTTCCTTTTTGAAGTACTTGATGCCACAGCAGAAACACAACTTGCTGTGTCAAGGCAGTTGGAATGGGCTCAGAAACTTCGTTTGGCACTTCCAACAAACGCACAGAAGTTCATTCTGGCTTATCAGAACAGGGTCTTGAAGTCAAACAATGTGGCTGCTTTGATTTTTACAGGTCGTTTCAAAGGGACACTTTGTATAAGACTTCACTGAAGGGAATCCACTCTTCGAGCTTTACGGAGCCCTATTAAACAGCCACTCCAGATGGTCTTGGCTACTGAATCATAAACACTGTCCTTTATGGGAATATGTTTTTCCAGCAAGATAGACACCTGTTGCCTGTCACTCAGGTCATCTCCTTATAAAATGAAAAAAAAGTAGGCAGTAAGGGCTTGAGAAACTATATCTGTGGCTCATTTAAAGGGGATAAGGCAAATTCTAAATAATTTAATGTTTACTGATTTTTAAAAATAATAATCCATTCCTCACTGAATGAAAGATTGAATTGGATGCTTAAAATACATGGAGTAGTTAGACTGTAAAGCATTAGACGGCAATCCGGCCCCAATGTTATGTCACGTTCAACATTGGCTCTTAATATTTCCATCCCATTAGTTCTTCTAATTCAAGGTATGAACTGTTTTTCAGACAGAAGGTCATATCTGGCCTTTGATCCTTTATGTACAAGTGGTTTACAAAGTTAGTGGAATAATTTGCTAACTTCAAATTGCCCCTAGCACCACACACACACACACACACACACACACACACACACACACCCCAAGCCAAAATAGAAGCTGAATGGGTGATTTACCACCAAGATGATCTGATTGTACATGCACTTATTTTCACTACTTCAGTACCAGAGCATGCTAAAAATCCGATATGATGTGTTTCCGGCTCTACTGTACTTATGTTTGTGTTGGATTTCAGAGGCAAGCAGTTAGTAAGAGCTGTGGTGGCACAGTGGTTAGAATGCAGAATTGCAGGCTAATTCTGCCAACTGCGAGAAGCTCGATTCTAACTGGCTCAAGGTTGACTCATCCTTCCGAGGTCGGTAAAATAAGGATCCAGATTATTAGGGGCAATATGCTTGAGAGGACTGTAAAGCACTGTGAAGTGGTATATAAGACTAAGTGCTATTGCTAGTACTATTCTATATGAGAAGATAAGACAGCAACCTGGGGGACATTTGACTGTAAAGAAATGAGTGAGGAATTAGGCACTTATTAGCTTATAAAGAGAGAAATCCATGAAGGGAGGGAAAAGGGATAGATCAGTTTAAAGACCAATCAAACTTCAAGACAATACATAACAAGGGACAGCTTTGGATGCTGGCATGCTACAGATAGACTGTTCCCAAAATGTTTTTTAAAAATTTATAATAGCATAATCAAGTCTAGGTTGTTACTGGAGACCTTTATACAGGATGGGCCTTAGATCTGGATTATAAAATGTCAGTGGGGCCAGGATAAAAAAAAAAGTAGTTTCAAAGTTATCCCCTTCTGTCAATAAAAAAAATTACAAGAGGAGTTTCAGGCCTGCAGCTTCAGGGTGAGGAACTCTGTTTTAAACATCTTGCAGTAATGCTTGCATTTTGCAAAGCACTATTTCACTCTGACTTTGTGGCAGTAGGATAGGTACTGTATGTTCTGACCAAGGCTTCCTGAGACAGTAACAACCACTCGCTGTTCCCAAAAACCGTTTTTTTATTTCAATGGCTGTGAATTATATGCATTCACAGTCCATAATGAGTCCCAAACAGTTTATGAATAGTCCAACAGAAGTCTGCCACAGTCTTTTGGGATTATCTCCCTTTTTTTATATAAAACAAGTTTTATTGGTTTTTAAAGACAAACAAAGACAAACTGTTAAGTTTGAGCAATGAGAGGCTGAACCAGAGCATGAGTGCAACAGTACTTTATTTTACAAATAAAGGGCTGACCGTGCTTGCCAAGCCTGGAACTGGCTCGCAGCAATCAGCAGCCAGTTGGTCCCCGCAGCCTGCTTTTATAGCTGGCTGCTGGGGAGAACCGACCAATGGGAATGGGGGAATAACGCCCACACAAAGTGAGTGGACCTGAGTGAGAACTCCTTGAGTCCTCAGGACATAACACCCCTTCCCCCCAGATGCGAACACGCATAGTCCTTGAGGTAGATGGGGGGTTTGTGTTGTCGCCCGGAGCGGCGCAACTCGGGAACATTGTCTGACTGTTCGGTATCAGTCTGTGACGGTTGAGCTGGCATAGTGTCGCCAACACTCTCTCTGGACTGGGCATCCTCGGAAACCACCGGGTTGGTTTCTGGAGTCAAACTCTCGTGGGTTGGATCCGGTTGATCAACTCTCTGGGCGCTGTTGTCCGAGTTTGGGCTGACCGGAACGACCGCTGGCGCAGACTGGTCACTGGGTGCGGTGTGGCTGGGTGGTGGATGGGACGGTTCCCCTTCGACTGGAGACTCTGGATTCTTGTTTGCGAGGTTGCTGAGGCGCCTTCTGAGTTGGTCTATGTGTCTCCTCCAGACGCGACCATCCTCCAGCCTTACTCTATATGATCTCGGCCCGGTGACGGCGATGACCTCGCCCGGAATCCAAAGTGGGTCCCCAGCGAAATTCCTTGCGAATATCGGCTCCTGTAACATAAAATGTCTAACCCCCGAAGTGGAAGCGAGGGGAGAGTCAGGGCAGTATTGTGGGTGCAGTCTATCTAATACAGTTCTCAGGCGCCGGCCCATCAGAAGTTCCGCTGGGGACTTATTGGTGACTGCACAGGGGGTTGAGTGCTGGCTCATCAGGAACCGTGAGAGTTTGTGGTGCCAGTCATCTCTGCCAAACCTAGCGAGGGCCTCTTTGGTGGTCCTGACGGCCCTTTCAGCCAACCCATTACTCGCAGGGTGAAATGGGGCTGTGAAAATGTGGCGAATGCCTAGGTTGGCTGCAAAACGGCTGAATTCTACTGATGCGAACTGTGGGCCATTATCGGAGACCAAGGAGTCGGGTAGTCCATGGGTAACGAACAGGCGCGTTAACACGTTGGTGATTGCTAGTGTGGTGGTCATGGATAGCTGCGCCACGTCTATCCACTTGGAATAAGCGTCCACGACCACTAGGAACATCTTTCCATGCACGGGGCCGGCCAGATCGATATGGATTCTAGACCAAGGGGCGCTGGCGCTCTCCCATCTGGTAGGGGTGGCGATGGGGGGAGCAGGACGGGATTCCTGGCAAATGCTGCAGGAACTTACCCAATTGACAATGTCCTCGTCTAGACCCGGCCACCACACGTAGCTGCGTGCCAACGCCTTCATTCTCACAATGCCGGGGTGTCCCTCGTGCAACGCCTCCAGGACTCGGGTAAGCAGCGAGGTCGGAATGACCACTCGAGTGCCCCACAGAAGACAACCCTGCAAACTGGACAGCTCCTGCATGCGAGTCTTAAAGGGTGCGAATTTGTTATCAACATTGCCTCCCGGCCACCCCCTCCTCACCCAGTCGAGCACCTGGGCGAGCGTTTGGTCTGCCTTGGTTTTGGCGGCGATGTCAAGGGCGGTGATGGGCAGGTCCAACTGGGTGATTTCAAAAATGGCATTGACAGGAGCTGGGTCTTCAGCCGGAGCGGGTAAGGGGCAGCGACTGAGTGCGTCAGCGTGGGATAGAGTTTTGCCCGGGCGGTGGATAAGTTTGTATGAGTAGGCCGCTAGGAAAAGCGTCCACCTTGTCATCCAAGGGGAGAGGACTTGAGGTGTCTGTTTGTCGCCGGCCAGTAGGCCCAGGAGGGGCTTATGGTCGGTGACCAGTTCGAAGAAGTGGCCAAAAAGGAATTCGTGAAACTTTTTCACGGCTGCAACAGCTGCTAGGGCTTCCTTGTCTATTTGGCTGTAATTTCGCTCCGTGGCCGAGAGCGTCCTGGAGAAAAAGGCGATGGGGGCCTCGGCGCCATTGGCGAGTCGGTGACTAAGGACCGCCCCAATTCCAAAAGGGGATGCGTCTGCTGCCAGTACTAAAGGAAGGTTGGGGTCGAATTGGATGAGCACTGCCTCTGACGTAAGTAGTGATTTGACGGCGTTAAACGCCTGGTCTTCTTTGTGCCCCCAGTGCCACGGTGACTTTTTGTCTAGTAATCTGTGTAGGGGTTCGGCTACTGAGGCTTTATGGGGCAAAAAGGATGCATAAAAGTTTAGGAGTCCCAAGAAAGCTTGTAGCTCCGTTTTGGAGGTCGGTGTGGAAGCTTCGTGGATCGCCCTGACCTTGGACTCCAGGGGGTGAATGCCAGAGGCGTCAATTTTATAACCCAGAAAGTCCACCTGTCTAGTGGCAATGGCGCATTTTTCTTTTTTTAACTTGAGGCCATGCTGTCTGAACCTCTCTAACACTGCTCGCACTCTCTGGAAGAGTTGGGGTCTGTCCCTGGCCGAGACCAAGATGTCGTCGAAGTAGGGTACTACACCAGGGAGGCCCTGTAAAATCCGCTCCATGAGGGATTGAAAAATACCCGGGGCAACACTTACGCCAAATTGGAGACGCTTGCATCGGAAGGCACCCCTGTGAGTGACGATGGTCTGAAGTTCCGCTGTTTGGTTATCAACAGGGAACTGTTGATATGCTTGAGACATGTCCAATTTAGCAAAAATACTGCCCGGTTCGAATGTGTGCAATAAGTGCTGAATGACGGGCACGGGGTAGGCGCTAACTTGTAAATATTTATTGATTGTTGTCTTGTAGTCCGAGCAAATTCTCAGGCTACCATCTTTTTTGAGGGGTGTGACAATGGGCGTCTCCCACTTGGCGAAATCTGTTGGCTCAATGACCCCTTGTTTTAGTAGTTTATCCAATTCAGCGTCTAGTTTTGGTCGAATAGCAAATGGAACTCTACGTGGTTTTAATCTGATTGGGACTGCCTGGGGGTCAACGGTGAACGAGATGGGGGTTCCATTATAACACCCCAGCTCCTCGCTGAACACATCTGCGTAGTCAGCGAATAAGGAGTCAGTGTCTGAGGTTGAGACAGCATGGACTCCTGTTAACCCTAGGCCGAGGTGGGGAAACCAATCGAGCCCCAATAAGGTGGGTAGATTGCCGTTAACTACCACTAGAGGTAGGTGGCCTTTAAAAGCTCTAAAACTGACAAAGAACTTGCCTCTGCCGATCACGGGAATGGCCTTCCCCTGGTAGTCCTTCAGACCGAACTGGCATCTCTGAAGCCGGGTAGTAGATAGGCTGGGGTGGAGTCTCTTGAGGGTGTTCCACGAGATTATTGAGAGCGCTGACCCTGTGTTAACCTCCATGTGGCACGGTTTACCTTCTAGGGAAACGGAGAGAGAAATTTTACTAACAGAGTGGCAAGTACGCCTGGCAAGGCGGTGCGTGCGACAGTTTAATACTTGCCTCTGTGGTCCCGAGTGCGAGGACGGGGGTCTTTGTGCAGCGCTTTGGGGGGCTTGGCAGACTCTCGCAATGTGCCCCCTCTTATGGCAGTTGTTGCAAATGGCTCCTTTAAACTTGCAAGTGGCCCTTTGATGTGATCCCCCACAGGCTAGGCACAGGGTGATGTGCTTGGGTGGACCGGTGTATTCTTGTTTGGCCCCTACCTGCGACCGTCTGTCATTGGTGAGGTGATGGACATCGTTCTCATCGTTGTGGCCTTCCTCCGCTTCCACCTCTTCGGAATGGACTGGGAACGCTGCTAGCTTGGCGCTTGGGCCCTGAATTTCGGTGGCTGAGTTTGTTGCTAGCTCGGCTGCTAGGGCCTCCTCTACCGCTTGCGCGAGGTTGAGGTCTTTTTTAGCTAGCAGTCGCCTCTGTAGGTTGAGATCCTTGACCCCACAAACCAATTGATCGAGGAGCATGTCCTCCAGGTATGTTCCAAACCCGCAGTGCAGGGCTGCTGTTCTGAGGGCGGCCATATATTGGTTGATGGTCTCCTTACTTGATTGCTTCCTCATTCGGAACGTGAACCTCCTGGCGATTTGTGAAGGCCTGGGAGCGTAGTGGTTTGTGAGGATCTCAAGCAACTCGGACCACGGAACGTTTTTTAATTCTCTCGGCGCCACGAGTGCTGCAGCGGTATCGTAAACGGTGGCTCCGCAGTAGATTAGGAAATAGGATTTTTTCCGATGCTCTCCCGCATCCGACAGGCCGACCGCATCGATGTAATGATTGAAACGGTTCTTATACGATTCCCACTTCTCTTCGTCTGGTTTAAACGCCGGGAATACTGGATTGGAACCCATGGTGCTGGAACGGCTGGGCTACCTGCGGGAGAAATCTCTCTGGGACTACGAACGCTCGTGAGTTACTAGTGATATCAGCTCTGGAGAGGTTTTTTTGCTACCCTCTCTTTCTCTCTCTCTGGGTTACCACGTTGGCTGCTAGCCGTTGGAGGTGTCTTGATTCGCGCCAAAAAAGTGGGCGTTAGTGACTCTCTACAGCGCTGTGCTGTGATTCCTACTGGCTCGAAATTCAAATGACACCCGTTTGAATTTCGCGCCAAATGCAGAGCGGCTGCGGCTCGCAGCGCTTCACTTTCCCCGTAGCGAGGCTAACAAGCGGCTACAGACGCTTCTAACTATTTGACTCAGACCGCTTTCTCTGGCTGCGGATCTGCGTTTGCTCTTTTTGATCGCTCGTTTCGTTAGCTGACCGCTCTCTCTGGCTGCGGATCAGCGTTTCCCTTGTTGCCAGCCGATCGCTCTCTCTGGGCTGTAGATCGGTGGCTAGTGACTCAGCGGTTGCAAGGTGCTTCTGGTAGCCATCCCATCCTCGTCGCCAGTGTTAAGTTTGAGCAATGAGAGGCTGAACCAGAGCATGAGTGCAACAGTACTTTATTTTACAAATAAAGGGCTGACCGTGCTTGCCAAGCCTGGAACTGGCTCGCAGCAATCAGCAGCCAGTTGGACCCCGCAGCCTGCTTTTATAGCTGGCTGCTGGGGAGAACCGACCAATGGGAATGGGGGAATAACGCCCACACAAAGTGAGTGGACCTGAGTGAGAACTCCTTGAGTCCTCAGGACATAACACAAACAAAACATAAAAACATCCAACTTTCTTTCATAAATGTACAAGCAGTGTGTCGGTTGGTTTGCAAACTTTTTGTGCATTCATTTCAAAGTCTCAATTACAGTTACATTGCATAATAACTTATATTATCAATCAAAAATTAAATACACTAGTATCACTATTAAACAATCATTTGACTATAATTTTATTCATTCATACTTTGCGAGATAACTATAATTTACTTAGTTTATTTTATAACAATTCATATAATCCTCCAAAGTCTATCCTAAAAATATTTTATAGATATGATAACAAAAAAAGAAATATATCTTTATATATTCATTATTTTCTAAGATTCTAGATATTCAATTATTGTATTTTATTATCTAACCATTGCTAGAAAAGGTCCCAAATTTTATAAAATTGTTTATCCTCTTGTTCTCTAATTTCAAATGTCAATCTACTCATTTCAGCACATTCCAATATTTTCTTGATAATTTCCTCCTGTAATGGTATTTTCTCATTTTTCCAATTTTTAGCAAATACAATCCTAGCTATTGCTAATACATTTACAATTAAATATTTTAAATCTTTACTGTATGTATCAGGTAAAATTCCCAGTAAAAAAAAATCTCTGGTTTCAAGTCTATATGTTTCTTTATCATTTTTTCCAACCACGTGTGGATTTTAGTCCAGTATTTTCTAGCGTCCTCACAAGTCCACCACATATGGTAATATGAGCCAGGTGTCTGATGACATTTCCAACATTTTTCAGATTTATTCTTGAACATTCTTGCTATTCTTGTCGGGGGAAAATGGCACCTGTAAAACATCTTATACAAATTTTCTTTATATGCTGTTGACATTGTCATTTTATAATTTTGAGACCACAATTTTTGCCATTTCTCTAAATCAATCCCATATCCAAAATTCTTCCCCCAAGCAATCCTAGTTTCTTGTTCTTCTTCTAATTTAATTTCTAATAAATATCCATACAGTTTTTTAATCACCTTTTCATCAGTACCTGTCAAAATTTTATCTAAATCAGTCCATTTATCATAGAAACCTTCCATTTTAGAATCTTTATCATACCTTGAATGTATTTGTGCATATGAAAACCAATTCATCTTTATACCTTGTTCCTCTAGTTTTTGTATAGATTTGAGTTCACCCTTTTCATTCAATATTTCACCATATCTAACTGTTTGTTCCTTTTTGTATATTATAGGATACGAGAATGCTTCAATAGTCGATAACCAGACTGGAATTTTCAAATAACATTGTCTTAATCTTCTCCCAGTTTAACCACAGAGACTCCTGTATATAATGTCTTCTAAAATACCCCTGTGTTTAGTTCCTTTATACCATAAAAAAGCATGCCACCACAACAACAAATCATGTTGTTCTAATGTCAACAATCTAGTATTTCTTAGTGTTATCCATTCCTTAACCCACATCAGATTTGTAGCTTGATAGTACAACTCCCAATTAGGCAAACCAAATCCTCCTCTTATTCTAGCATCTTGCAAAAGTTTTAACTTTATTCTCGCTTTCTTACCTTGCCATATATATTTCAACACAATTTTATTTAAGTCTTCAAAATAATCTTTTCCAAGCCTAATTGGAATTGTTTGAAACAAATATAAAATTCTGGGTAATATATTCATCTTGATTGTTGAAATTCTCCCTATTAGTGATAGTTGTAAATTTTCCCATTTCACCAGATCTAGCACTATCTGCTGTTTAAGTTTTATATAATTATTCTCTTTTAATGTAGTACATCTTGCTGTCAAATATATCCAAAAGTACTTGGTCTTATTCACGACCTGAATTTTCAATAGGTCTGCCAGTTCTTCCTTTTGTCTTAATAGCATATTCTTTGTCAAGATCTTTGCCTTATCTTTATTTATTTTCAAACCAGCCACCTTTCCATATGTCTCTATCTTTTCTATCAATTTTGATGCTGACATCATCGTTATATTGCTTTCTAACATTGTTTCAATCTCTTTAGGTATCTGGGGTAACTTAGCATTCTGTAAGTACTGTTTCCTCATCAATATTCTCTTGTGTGTATAGTTTCCCATAATAGTCTCAAATGATTTCCTTCTTCTCTCTATAACCATAGCAAACTTGGCCTTGGTCATCTATTAATTGCAATATTTTCCTTGATTCTTTCTCCTTTCTCAATTTGTATGCTAATTATCTACCTGGTTTGTTTGCGTCTTCAAAGTTGTTCTGTTTAGCACTTCTAATTTTCTGTGCTAATTCTTCTTTTTCTATTTGACCCATTTTATGTTTAATTATATCCATTTTAGCTTGATGTCCTTTTTCTGTGGCATTTTCTGTAGCTCTTTTTCAAGTCTTTTATACTCATCCTCTAAGGCCTTAGAATCTAGTCTTTTCATAGTATTCCTTTTCCTTGTATAGTCTATTATCAAGCCTCTAACATATGCCTTCATTGTATCCCATACATTCTGAATTGATGTATCTTCCTTTTTGTTTTCTCTAAAGAAAAAAGCCAATTCTTCCTCCATCCACTGTGTGAAGTCTTTTTCCTTTAAAATAGTATTATTTAACGTCCATCTAGATCTTCTTTGTCCTTTCCATTTAATTGTCATTGGATTGTGAGCTGCCCAAGTACTTGTTTCAATATTTATTTCTTGAATATTAGTTATTAATTCTGTTGACATTCATATCATATCTATTCTGGACCATGATAAGTCTCTGTTTGAGTAGAAGGTGTATTGTTTAGTTTTAGCATTTCTTTCTCTCCATGTATCTTTTAAGTTTATTTCATCCACCATTTTTAAAAAAGATTTAGGGAGAGTCTTTCTGTTTGGCTTTGTTGTTTTCTGTGCTGTATAGTCCAATTTATTGTCTACAATTCCATTAAAATCTCCCATCATAACTATATTAGCATAGTCCAGTTCAATTATTTTCATATGTAATTTTTTGTAGAATTCTTCTTGTTTGTCATTTGGAGCATAGATTGCAATCAGGAGTGTTTTTGTATTATTGTCCATTATTTCCACCATTAATATTCTTCCATCATCATTGGTATAAATCAATTTTGCTGAGGTGGTCTCTTTAATATATAAAACCATTCCTCTTTTCTTACATTGTGTCAAGGAAGTAAATATTTTCCCTAATTTTGGCTGTATCAACAATTGTTCATATTGTTTTTTAATATGTACTTCTTGTAGACAAATTATATCAAATTTTAATTTCTCTAATTTATGAAAGTTTTTCCTTCTTTTAACGGCTGAGTTAAGTCCATTTATATTAATTGTAATCAATTTTTTCTCTTCCATGGTTATATTTTGTAGTTAAGTTTAGCAGCTCTCGTAGATCTTAGTTCATGTTGTTCTTTGGCTTCCACCTTTCCACCTACTGCACCTTCTTCGTTTTCAGTCGCCATTTGGCAGTCCTCTTGGAATTCAATTAGTGAGATCTCTTTTTCTACCTCTTCCTCTTTCCCTCCAAAAAATTCTGTATAAAATAATTCCGCTTTCTCAATTGAGTCAATTCTATATCTCTGTTCTTGCCATGTGAACATTAAACCTTCTGGAATCAGCCATCTATAATTCACCCCTTTTTAAAGTAGCATTTTAGTCCGGAATTGGTATTCTCTTCTCATCTCTCTCACTCTTCTGGGTGTTTGTTTCAAGACCACAATCTCCTTGTCTTTATATTTCAATGTTTTCTCTTTTGCCACTTGCAATATTTGCGTTTTAATGGCTTTCTTTGTAAATCTAATGTGAACTTCTCTTGGTAAGCTATTTCTCATCGCATATCTTGTGAAAACTCGATAAACCTCATCTATTCCATCCACCACCTTTTCTTGAGTTATTTCCAAAGCTTCAGCCAGTATTTCTATCATTATCTCAGCTAAGTTTTGTCCTTTTTCTTCCTCTACGTTTTGGAATCTAAGATAGAATTCTGATCTATCCATCTCCCATCTCAACATACCACTTTTATCTTGTTCAACCACCGTTAATCTATTATCAATATCTCCAATCTTCTTGTCTCTTTGTTTATCTTCTTTTTTGGAATCTCTCATCATTTGTTGGATGTTCTCCACTTTTTCATCAGTTTTCCCTGTTCTTTGTTCAATGTTCTCTGTTCTTTGTTCAATGTTCCCTGTTCTTTGTTCAATGTTCTCTATTCTTTTTTCAATATTCTCTGATCTTGCTTGAATATTTTGAATTCCTTGCATAATCATCTGCAGAGTCACTTTTTCTTGTTCTTTTTCTTGCTTTAACATTGTCTGTATTGAACGTTGTCCTCCAGATGGTGAAGAGGAAGAAGTAGAAGTTGAAGAACCAGGAGCTGTAAATTTCCTATTCATTTTAAGCAATTCAAAATCTTCGGGTTCTTCTAAACCTTAATCCAATTGTGAAGTAACCAATTATAGTTCAAAATAAAAATAGTAGAAAAAAGAAGCCCAATAATAATGATTAAAAGAAAGAAAAAAAAGGGAGGACAAAATTTCATCAGGTTCTTGTATACCTTAATCCAATCAGTAGTTAGATGAAGAAAAAGGCTTGAAAAAAAAGGGAAAAAAAAGAAAAAGGAAAAATTCTTCAGGTTCTTCAATACCTTAATCCAATTGACAGGTCTCAAATAGAAAAGAGTGCATAAGAATAAACCAGAAAGGTAGATGAAAAAACAAAAATACCAGGAAAGGAAAAAAAGCTTATTCCCTTTAAAAAAAACATTAATACTAAAGCTTTCCCTTTAAAATAAAAAGCAAACGTAGAGATTGGACTTCCAAAGAAAAAAAGAAAAACAAAGACAAGCTCCAACAAAGCCAAAAACCCAAATAGTTATTACAAGAAAAAAAAAGATAAAATGAAATACAATAAAGCGGGTGAGGAGGGATAGCACAACTTAGAAAAAGTAAAAAGAGCACACTGCACTTTTTTTAATTATCCAAGGCTCTTATTATAGCTCTCTTCTCCAAAAACTTATCACCTTTTCCCCCCCTCAGTTTCAACACCAGACTCCAGCTGTTGATAGAAACCCAGAAGAGCACCTGCAATAATACTCTCCCATGCTCTTCCCTGTATCTTATCAAATGACAATGTCCTTGAAAAAGAGTCTCAGTTCTTTCTTTCTCAGCTTTGTCCGGTCACAGGGAAATAGAATATTTTCAAGCCTCTAGTTGGCAGTGTTACAAAGTTTCTTTGCTGTCACTTTCCCCCTCCTTTTCCAAGCGAGATATAATAAGAATTAATAAAAAAAAGAAAAAGATATTTTTTTAAAAAAGAAATAACTAAAAGGGAGCCTCTAGCTTAAAATATTACAAAATCAAAAAGGAGAAAAAAAATAGATGTAAAAGAAAAAACCAGTCCAGTTTCAAAATATAAGATCGTGTATAGAAAATCCAGCAATGAGAAAAAAAAAAAACATTACTTTGACATTCCTGTTTAAAATCGCCACTTAATCACTTCTCTCAAAACTTTTATAGATTCTCTCTTTTCCTTAGGGTGTCCTTTCAGAACTTAGAATAAAGAAAAAGTTCTCACCAAACCAGCACACTCTCTCTTTCTGTTCTCTTTCGTTTTGGAGCTGTCCCAACTTCAGTAGCTTTAATGGCTGCCTCTTTGCCGCTGGCAACAAGAGCTTCTCCTGGATCTACCAGGGACTTTGCGGTATCCCTGGGATCGACAGGATGCACTCTTCACTTTCACTGTCTCTTCGGGATGGTTTAGATCTGATAGGACCGTCCAGGAGCAAGGATATCGGCAGCGATCTTAGACCTCCAAGATTGCATGATGTATCGTCGCGACGCAAGCTCCACCCTCCTCCTCCTCCTTTATGTCTTATGGAAGGGGCCAATCATCTCCAAGCCTTACTCCCGAGTTGCCCCTTTTGTCTTAACTGTTCTTGCCTTCTGGCAGCTCTGCGCAAGTGCTCCCCCTGTTCCTCTCCTTGCTGATGTCAGATTCTGGAGGCTCTGGAGTCAGCACATAACTCTCAGATGGCCCTGGTCCCATCCCTATATCAGATGAAGATCCCTTGTCCGAGTCCTCCCCAGACTCCAGGACTGGCCCATGTTCCTCCCCACTGTCCGACACTGCTGTCAGCTCCGCAGGCTGCTGGTAGACCACAACACTGTAAGGCAGGTTGTATCCATGGAGTGCATGAGCCTGGAATTGCAAGGTGACACACATAGTCTCCCTTTGTTGCTGTTCATTGTCTCTTAACCACCTATCTTCTCTCACTCTAGATTTATGGTTGTGCAATTCCTTAATTGTGGAGCCATGCCACATACTTATAGTACATTCTGCGTGACCAGGTTACTTGGTTACAAATGAACATTTGCATGTTGAGCAAAGCAATTTTGTTTAACAGAAACACTTAGAAACCAAACAATGAACTGTGCCTCAAACAAAGAAACTGTCATTATAAAGCAGCCTGAATTGAAACAAACTCATTTTAAAAAGGGAAGTGAAATTACTAAAACTTAGAGAACTGCAGACTAGCCTTTTGAAATACAAACCCTCAAAGGTAATTCAAAAAAGAAAGAAAAATTCATATTATAATATTAACATTATACATGTATTACCCCAATAACATTGCCCTGTTAGAAGCAGAATCATACATAAAGTCTTTAATTACTGCTTCACTATCACGTCTAATAAGTATCAGCAGTCCCATTGAGGTATTTCATTGGTGTGTTTGTAGGGGTGCATCTCCAAATACTTATAAAACATTCCGCTTCTTGAAATTTAAGTAGGGTTTATGCATTGCCTTTATCCTGGATATATGCATTCTGGGCAACACAAAAAGTCAGAGAGTGATTTCAGTGTATGATGATTTATTATAGTACTTTATGAAAGGCATTCAAGGTTTCACAGCTTCTGTCTTGTTCCTCTTCACCATTTCCTTGCAATCTTTATTATTCTAATCCACAGTTATGGCATAGCTCAAGGTCACCATAGAATTTACAAGTGAGTGGGGACTTCAACCCATTTCTCTCTGGTAAAAATGCAACATCAGTTATTCATTATGTTAACATTTGCAGCTGAAAAAAAGTCAAAACGGTGCCTTAGAGACCCAAATTATTATGTACCAAAGGAACTCTCTTAATACTTGGCAGCTTATATACCAGTTAGTTCTCTGTATTCATTCTTCTTGGTCCCTTTAGGCTGCCTTAAAAAAGTTTGATAGTGGCAGTGAAAAACTAATGCTCTAGCAGGTCTAGGCTGCCTTTTCACATCACCCTGGGCCAGAATGTATTTATATACAATTAGCTGGGTTCATATGATTTTTCAAGTTAATTTTACTCCTAGCAAGTGCCTGCATTAATACCTGCAATTTAATAAGGAAAACCTCCAAATTCCCTCCCTCTTAAAATAAAACAATCAAATAATAAAATCAGTCAAATAAAATCAACATAATAATAAAATAAACAATAAATCAATCAAATAAAATCAATAAAATAAAAATAATTCATGGCCAGAGATGTGGTCCAGCCACACTCACTCTGCTGTTGTCAGTTTCTTCCTGGTATTAAGTATTGTCTTTGAATAGTAAAATGTGTTGTCCTCTTTCTGATTTAGGAAAAAAAAACCAATTCTGTGCATTGTTATTGGATAGGGAATGCTAGCTTGGAAATGATATGTGTGGAAAAGATTTTGTGACTCTGGTTGCTTATAGATTGAAGATGAGTCAGTAGTATGATGACGTTGTAAAATGACACATGCAATTTTATATGGTTTATAAAATGTGTAAACGTTGTAGAATATAGAAGCATTGTTCCTCTATCATGGGAATTCTACCATACTGTGCAATTGCCCAAAGAGACAATGGATTCTGTTGGGTTGGGGAGGCTGGAGGGCTACTGTCAAGAATGCTTTAATTTTATTCCTGGGTTGTACTCAAAGACCTTTGAAAACTTGGCATTTTATGATTCAACACTGAGCAAACTACATTATGACTAATGTGGTGTTTCAACCTGGTCACCTGAAGGCTACCAGATTTGGCAATGAGTGCTTTAGATCTTTATTACCAACTTTCCAAAGAGTCCCAGCAATTTACAAAAATTTAACATAAAATCCAGTCCCCTCCCACCCCAAAACACATAACCTCAGCCCAAAACCAGCATTCAGGAGCCAACTTCCCTGGCTCCTCATCAGTCTGAGGTGATGTAGAATTGCTATTGGCCAGCTGCTTTCCAAAAGTTTAGCATATTAGGAAGAGTTTATGGATTTCCAGAGCTAGAATGTTCCATTATCCCTAGCCTCCCCTTCCCTGGGGTCAAACAGTGGTACATTCTCAGCATCCATGTTTAGATGAAAAGATTGGAGAGATCACTTCCAATGGAAGCAGGCAATCCTGCAGATTTGCCAGGACACCCCACTAAAAAAAAAAAAAGTCTATAATGAGCCTGCTATCCAAATCTAGGCTAAGTCTCCCCAACAGACATAACTTCAACCTATCAAGCTGTAGTTACTTGCAGGATCCCCCATCATGAATCTGCTCATTGAAACAGTCCTTTAAGTCTTTTTTTAGTTATTCCCCATCCAGAACAATCAACAGGACAGGGAAAATGCCAGATGGTTCATGGACAAACAGCATGTACATCTTGCATTTTTGACTTGTTTCTTTCCCTCCAGACTCTAACAGTTTTCAGACACTGGATTGGACTTCCTCTGCATCTATGGTTTGGAATTGGATAATTAATTATTAGTTAAAACTACACTGACTATGGAGATGGCCTCATTAGCTTAAATGGCCCTTATTCCTCTGTGAATTTACACACACACACACACACACAAAAACAGAAGTACAATAATACACCCAGATTTCATTAGCCATTTGTTCAGATGGAACTATTTCTATGAGGAAATACTAACCCTGAAATTCTAGAAACAAGACAGGATTATATAAATACAAAAAGTCTGTGATTTCATACATTTTTAGCTTCTAATTTATTTTTTTACTTTATCCTAGCTTTAGTTAGAAGGCCAGCTGCCTGAGGAGGGAGATACTGGCTTTATTCCTCACGGTCCATGCACTGATTAAGATCAGAAGTTGCTACACGTTGTGATTCAACAGCATAGAATTTGGTGCTTTGATCTTTTAATATGTTGTTATTGTGTTTTCCCCATTAATTAATAGACATTTAATTATTTTCAGGAACCTGTAAGGTTTCAGCCTTCTACAAGTGCTCTATAAGTGTAAAAAATATACCAGAAATGGGAAATACAGTATAACATTTTATTTACTAAAAGCATGCCAGGTCCTATGGAATTACATATTTCCTGGATGGAAAAAACTAGCTTTTTTGTTTGAAATAGCAAAAGGCCTCTGTTCAGCATTAAAATTAGTCTGGTGCTTTTGAGATCATAAGACCATATTCTCCCCCTCACTTATTTTTAAAGGATTTAATTGAGAAATAGGTAGTTCAGTAGACAAAACATTGTGATTTGGAGAACTTCACGAATCTTGCTACAGTTAGAATGTTTGGCTACTTTCCAAAACTATTCAGTCCAACATATTAAAAGTGACAACTTAAATGCCCTCATTAATCTACCACCAGTTATAAAGGTGATAGTTGAAACTAAATAAGGTTTCTGTGAACTATACCCAATAGTTTCAGAAGCCGCGTGTGCCTGTGTGACATGACATTCCCTGGTTTAGAGTTTATAGATTGGATCTGTAGATTGGATCTACAGATATGTGCACTGGTGGCTAAAAGAGATTTTCCTCACTCTTCCAGAGTGGAAAATATCACTTTATGCTGGTTGGTAGCCATCTTGACTGCTTATTTGTACCTTATTAAGTGCTCTACCTTATGATTTTTGATTAATGCATCTTTTCTTTTTATGTACACTGAGAACATATGTACCAAGACAAGTTCCTTGTGTGTCTAATCACACTTGGCCAATAAAGCATTCATTCAGTCATTCAGTCAGTCAGTCAGTCATTCATTCTTCTCGGTCACAGGCAGAAGCCTTCTGTAGTCCTAAATAGAGATGCTGCATACTGAATTTGGGATCTTCTACCAGCACGGTATGTGCTCTTCCATTCAGTTGAGGCTTCTCCATTAAACTTTGTTGGAGTGTTTGTTTTGTTTTGTTTTCCTCCCAAATACAAATATGTATTTCAGCATCATCTCTGGAAACAACCTGAGGGTCATAACATTTAATTAAGAATTGGGTAATTGAAAAGGCCAGTAGGGCATATTCCTGTTCTCTTTATTCCCCAGGTTAAACATCAGTTGAATAATACCATAATAATGCTGGTGATCATGAGGCAATAATCTCTGTTTTTCAGATAATTTGGACACATTTCTGTCTTGCTTATGTGCTTGCTAGAAAATGAAGCAGAAAATGAATTTGTACCCAATTTGTCCCGTATTTGTTTTACTAAGAGCCCCTTTCCATTAACTCCAACAGCAGGGTATGAATTTGGAAATTAATTTAAGATAATGCATATAAGAGTATGGCTGAACTCACCTTATTTTAAAAGTGAGAGCATGTGTTTGTAAATTTTATTCAAACTATTTTAAATTTTTCTTGTGTATTTAATAACATGATTCCCATTTTCTGTTGCATGTAGGCAGTACGTGATAATTTTGTCCATAGTTTAATGACTGGAAGACAGTAAAGCAAACATACTGGGGTGAATCCTTTCATTATGTTCTCATGTGATAAGGTAGACCATCTGGAGATGTCAAAAATAGAGTATTTTTTAATGGAGTTGCGCAGAACAGATCAATATATTAAATAGGTTTAACTCTATCTTTATTATGATGCTAGCAGGAACTCACATTTAAACATTTCTATTTGAGTTATCTTTTATATACATATGGATGTATATTATATGCAAGACATAAAGAAAAAGTTATACATGAACATATACAATTCCTTCATTCGTTTTATAGCCAATAAATGTATCTCTGTCAATAGTAATGATTTAAATCAGTCAATACACTTTTGAAGATATATCCTATTAAAAATGAATTGAATCATAAAGTTGCTGTCTCTGTGATTTAAATCTTTTCTATATTTTAATATCCAGAAACCTTGGCTTTTTTTCCTTCTATCACAAGTTACATTAGCAAACAAAACATTCTACCAAATATCTATATAATCATTTCAAAATAGTCCAGCATTTTCCTCAATTAATTCAACCTACAAGCCTTTTTAAAAAATGCTTCAGCCTTTTGTCTGAATATTGTACTTGTCAGGTAATCAAAGAGTGGCTGTTATTCTTGTGAAGGAAAACACTAACTCATTCAAAAATTACATTTCTGAGTCAGGCTCAAGTTTCCACAAAAAAATGCAATTTATCTTCTTAACCAATGTCCTTCAGAACAGTTGAATTTTCTTAGTGCTTCAGCATGCCATTATGACTTTGTTGCATTATTATGCTACCCCTCTAAACATCTATTTAGACATGTTACTAAACCCAGCAAGAGTTATATGCTGATGAAAGTGCATTAAATTATAGCCTTCATCTATAAGAGGTGCACAAACTCTGCACGGTTCATATTCTCTCTTCAAGTACTGTTGAGACTGGTCACCAAATATTCTGTTTAAATCATGATAATATGAGTACAAATGAGAACACAAGGATTCCAGAAATACAGCCAAAATTATTGCAAATTATTGCAGCCCGTTTGGCATGCTTTTTTTTTTTTTTAAAGGTGAAAACAATTAGGCAACAGAGAGAATTGGAATACATGTTCTCCTGGAGATTCATCAGTCAAGTTCTCCCTCTTAAAACCTCTTTAAAGTCTTCCAGAAAGCAAGAATAAATAAAGACTTAAAACATTTGGGCCCATCTTTTTAGGGGATGTTGCCATTTTGCTGAAGATTTCGCTAGTTATTAGGAGGCTGAGTTGCAGCGCCTAATTTGGAAAATGTGGCTGCTGTTTTCCTAAAATCAATTCCATATAAGATAAGCACACAGAAGAACAAAAAAACAAAACAAAAAACAACCACCTTGCATAGTTCTCAGTGCAATCCTATATATGCCTACTCATCTGTAAACCCATTTGATTGGCCATAATTGCGGTAGGACAATTCAAATCCTTCTTTCACTGGATCACCAGGACATCCTGTGATCAGCTACCTTGCTTTCAGCTGTATGGTAGCACCATCAATGTAGATGTTTGTAGTGACTTCAAACCCTCAATTGAGTGAGGATCAGATGCTTTGAAACACCTGGATGACCCACAACTGGTCCTATAATACCACTGACTTTGACCTGAACCCATTAACTGGAAAAGCTTACCCTTACTATGATCTTTCTGGCAGCAGTACTAGCTGAATTCTCCATGCCATCTAAATCTGATTATGAATACATAATGGCAGAAGCCATTCCAGAATGTTGCTTATCAGGACAAATACTGGATTTGCATTCTCTTTGCTCTAGTCTGCCCCCCACTAGTCCTATAAGCATAGGACTCACATAAGCAGTTGACCCATGGAAAACTTAGTTTCTGTTTATGCTTTTCCTTAAGTGTAGTTTTCATAGCAGTGTAAAACCTCCCTGCTTGTCTGAAGTATGCTAAATCTAATGGGAAATTGGTTTTGTTGAACCAGCTTATATTATTTCATCACGACAAGCCTTGCAACAAGGAGGACTGTGAAATAGTTTCTGGTTAAGGAGACCTGCAGTGGCAAGGTGGAAGATAGGACATTTAAAAAGCTCTCTTGACCATTATTATTCCTGTGGAAAATCAACGCGATGAGACAAATTCCTCCTAGAGGCTCAGCTGTCCATTTTGTAGCCTTCTCCAATTTCCTCAGGAACAGATTCCACTAATTTCTTTGCTGGGAAAGCTTCCATTCTAACTTTATTTCCAAGGGCCTTGACAAAGAGTAGCTATCATTTTTTTTCAACCCTGAAATGAAATTAATTTGGTCTTCTGAATTTTCACATTGCTCAGTTCTCAAAATTGGGTTTCTTCCAGTGTAATTGGATCCTTTATTTGGAGCATTGCCATCAGCATTGCTTTTTGTGTAACTGCCAGATCTATTCAAATGCAAGAAAGCATGATGACATGAAGAAACCTAATTCAGAAGGCTTATTAGAGTATCTATTGTTGCTGGCAGGATTGACCCAATATTTTATTATCCCAAACAATGGAGAAGGTGCTTGGATTGGCACCAATCTTACCTTTCTCTTGGGGAGAAGAAAGACACAGCCCTGAAAAAAAGAATTGAGTCTGTGAAGGTTAACTGGCTCTTGTTCAAGATCAGATCAATCCCAATTCTCTTAGAATCTTAAACTTTGCTTATGTAAAAGATGATAAGTAACTACTAGTGGCGTTCAGGAGGGGATGTTTGGAGGAAGTATTTAAATATTTAAATGCAGGGAATTACTGGATGGTGTATGTGAAATTCAATCCAGATTTAATTCTGATCACAGTTTGAATCCAGTTATAATGGGATATTTTGCACATGTTGTATCTTGTAGGTTTCCAGCAAGCAATTACATTGAAATATTTCAGCAAAGAGTTAATGATCTTTCCTGACATTCCTTCTAGGGTTGTTAAAAAATGAAAAGAATTCAATTAAGTTTGTGTATGACAGGATAATAAAATATTACAAAACAATTGCAGTAACAAAAGAACTTTTTTGCAACATTTTGTTTATCCTTATTTAATTTTTATTTTATTTGTACAAACATTCCATCTTTCATTTGAACAGTGTCTCATCTGAGTATACATATTTTGTGCAATAACCATTATAGTTTATACATATTCATTACTGTTCTCTTAATACTCTTTTCTTACATCATATTTATCTATTCTACAACATATATTTAATTCTTCCAACATTCCCCACCTTAACATTTTTAATTTTTATCACATGTTTACTATTTTATGCTAGTCTTCTTTAATATCTAACTTCCATAATTATTTTCCAACCATTGATAAAATGAATCCCATATCATATAATATTCAGTTTATTCCTTCTCTTGGATTGCTAATGTTAACCTATTCATTAGTATTTTTCTAATCACATTCTTTTCATTCAGAATCTCTTCACTTTTCCAATTTTGTGCAAATACAATTCTAGCTGCAGTTAATACATGAATAATTAAATATACATTCTTTTTACTGTAATTTTCGGGTATAATCCTCAACAGAAATATTTCAGACTTTAAATCACTACGTTGTTGTATCATCTTTTTCAACCATGTATGTATTTTTCTTCCAATATCCTAGCTTCTACACATGTCCATCACATATGATAGTATGTTCCTGGTATCTGATGACATTTCCAGCATTTAGCTGATTTATCTTTGAACATCCTTGCCAGTCTTTTTGGCGCAAAATGCCATCTATAAAACATCTTATACAGATTTTCTTTGTATAAGCTGAAATTGTTAATTTATAGTTTCTATCCCACAATTTTTACCATTTATCTAATTCTATAGTATAACAAAAAAAAATTGCCCATGGTATCATTGTTTCCTTCACTTGTTGTTCTTCCAATTTAACACACAGTAAATAACTATACAATTTTTTATCGCTCTTTCTTCTGTTTCTGTTATATTTTATCCAATTCTGTCTGTTCTTTGTAAAAACCATATAGCTTGACATCTTTTTCATATCTGGATTGTATTTGCAAATATGAATACCAAACCATATCTATCCCTTGCTCATTTAATTCTTGCTTAGTTTTGAGCTCACCCTTTTCATTTAAAATATCTTTATATCTAACAACATTTCCCATATTAATAATATTTGGATAAATAAGTGGTTCCGTTGTCAAAAGCCAAACTGGAATCTTCAAGTAATGCTGGTCTTTGATTTTTTCCCATGTTAGCAATAAAGTGTTTCTTATATAATGTCTTTGAAAGTAACCATGAATCTTACTTTTCCAATACCATAGAAAAGCATGCCAACCTAATTGCAAATCATGCCCCTCCAGAGTCAATAATCTTGTATTCCTTAATACAATGCATTCTTTCATCAATGTTAACACTGCAGCCTGGTAGTATAATTCTCTCAACATTTTGTTTATCCTAAGATAGCAGACTGAAGAAATGTTATAATCCTGAAATTTTTGCAAATGATCTAAAACTAAGGCCCAAGACCTAAATGTTTTAAATACAACACAATAATGTTCACAGCAAAAACATATCTGTTAAAAAGACTCTTCTTCATATCCAATTCTGAAAATAGATGATAATAACAATCATGAAGATATTCTTTGGGTGAATTTCAGTAGGTTGGCTTCACCAATGTTTGGAATGTTTGGGTACTTGGCAGATAGATCTCAGAAACTTAAATTTAACCCTTTTGAGGAGAAGAAATAACCTTTAAGGGGCCAGCTGGACTGGAAAGAAGAGCTAAACTCAGATCTTGGCTGAGAAGACATTGAAGGCTTCGGTTATGTGCTGATCTTCTTTGGGGAATGATAGAGTTGAAGCTGTTTTTGGTGCCTTTAAAATGACATAGCATGGGATTTGCGGTTGCCCATGGCATGGGAAAGACTCCCTAGGTATTTGAAGGTCTTAATTTGTTCTGTTCGATAGTTGTTTAGATGCCAGACATATGTCTTGGGGCATTTGGAAAATCCCTTGGTTTTTGAGTTGCTGATTCTTCTTGACAGTGCTCAGCAAGTATATAAAGTGTCAGCTTCAGGCCAATCTGCCTCTGAGAGAACAACACAGCATCGTCTGCATATAAGAACTGAGATGTGCCCTTTCCCGGTTTAGATTGGTGAAGAGATAGATAGTTCAACTTGTCTACAAGGGGATTGATTAAAATATTAATAAGGAGAGGAGCTAGAATGCAACTTTCTCCCATTCCCCTTTTGACCCAGATTCTTAAACTTACAATTGTACTTGTATATAATATTTATAGCTTGTTTTACTCTGGTCAATTTGTGTACTGTTTAGGCTGCATTGACATTCTGCAAGTTAAATGTGACTGTTTTGTTTTGCTGATTAGTGAATGAAATAAAAGGATTGATTGACTTTAATTAGTGTCTGCTACTTTTTATACTTTTATATTTCAAATATTTCTTATATACATATATACATACACACGCATGAATGCATGCATGGATACACATATGCATTTGCAACACACATGTTTATATTGTTTATTATTTTTATATAAATCCTTAATGCCATTTTAAATCTTATTCATATATTATAGTTTCCCCACTTAAACCAGCGATAAACAAGAACAAGTCTTTGTTCTGATCTTGACCTAGTATCATATGGGATCATTCCAATATTAAACTAGACAAGTTTAATTTTTTCCCCTTGTAATGACACATTATTTGTATTAAAGAAGTGCAAAGATGTGAGAGGCATATTTAAGAGGAAAAAATAAAGTGAAAAGGCCAACTCCTAAGGGGTTTCTTGCAAAAAACCATTATCTGACAAAAAAAAGGTATCCATACAAAGAGTAAGGGAAGTGATATTAGTGAAAATTCAAAAATGTTCAAGAAAGTAAATTGGACAAATAATCTGACAAGTCAGTAACTATGTTAATTCAAAAGTATTTGAATCTTATAACTGAACAAAGAAACTAGATACCCATGGTTATTATGTAACCTTGGTTAGCGATGATGATAGTAAGACTGCTCTTATAATTTTTATGGCCTGATCAGAAATAACGAGGGTACTTTGCATAATTGTTTTGTATGTCTTTTTTTCATTGACAGGTGACCCTTATTATTGTGTATGGAAATTTTAATTTCATTTTTACCCTTCAACTGATTGAAAATAAAGTTTGTGAGAAATAGTACTCATAGAATTGGAGTGTTGTCCATCTGTATTTTCAGGAACTGGATTTATATACATGGCCATCCATGAAAAGTGGCTTGAAACTACAACTGGTACAAAATGTGGTGGCCCAGCCATGGATCAGTGCAAGGTACAAGGATCATATCCTACCTGTACTGAAAGATCTGCAATATCTACCAATTGCCTTCTGGGAAGATGTTAGTATTTATGTTTAAGGCCTTTAATGGCTTGGGCCCAGATTGTCTGCTGAGTGGCCTACTACAAATTTGCTGGACTATTTAGACTACAGAACATACACACACCCCCTACACACATACACTGCTAAAAGCTGGCTATCTGATATGTATATCAGGCTTTGAAACACATTCCCTACGAAGATGTTTTTGGCTTCCTGTTGTCCCAATATTCAGGAATATGAGAGGTCCTTGGTGCTCTCTGAACTTGCTTGTTTTCTTGAAGACGTTTCATTACCCAAACTAGGCAACATCATCAGTGCTAGTGCAATGATGTTACCTAGTTTGGGTAATGAGCCTTCTGCAAGCAAGTTCAGAGAGCACCATGGACCTCTCATTTCAACCCTGAGCTACAAACATTCTCCTTTATGTTCAGGAATATTGCAGAAAGACATGTTTCCAACAAAGCTTTTACATTCTTTATTTCAATGTTTAATTTTAATTCTGATGTTAAATGTGTTTGACAGCCAGCATGATGTGGTACTTAAAGCATTAGGCTAGAAACCAGAAGATGGTACTTCTATTTCTGCCTTAGGCATGAAGACAGGTGGGTGACTTTGGGCCAATCATTCTCTCTCTGAGAACGAGGAAGGAGACAAGAACAACAATTCAAGGATCTTCTTGAAAATTCTATCCTTAACACTTGCAAAGGTTTAGCTTTTTATTTGTTGGTGGCAAGATTGACTTGAAGGCCATAGATACAGATGTATTAATGTTGCCTTAGGTTACAATTTGTCTTTCAGTTGGAGTATGACCCGAGTGTTGAAGAAAAAGAAAAATGGAGGAGGAATCTAACAAACAAATACGTTTCAGTGCCATATTACTTTTTACAGAATAGTGATTTTCATAAACAGGAATCCAGTATGCTTTTGCTTTCCTTTCAGGTTCCCTATTATAAACCTTGTTTGTTTAATTATTCATTCAAATCACATTTGTGTCAGGAGTTCATTTGCTGTTGTTTTACTAGTTAAATATTCTTGCACTATTTTGAAAAGGGAACTCAGCAGTTTTTCTGCTTCCTGTAACTTCTTGCTTTTTTTTTTTATCCCATTGGGATGAAATTTTAAATGTACATCTTTCTGAAAAGATTGCCCCAAATAATTTCTTACCAGGTGCCTTAGGTGTTAATAAGATTTCTACTTAAACTTTAAATTACCAGGGAGGAAGCTATTTCCCTCAAAATCTCCTTATAAATTAAGGTAGCATAGAGCAGGGCTGTCAAACGTATGGCCCACGGGCCAGATGCGTCATGTGCTGGCCATGCCTACTCCCAGTTTAGTGAAGAGGAAAAAAGTTCTGAGAGATCTTGTCACACCACCGTGACAACGCAAGTTCAACACTCCTGGTATAGAGCATGGGTATCAAACTATGGTGTCACATTGCCATCACGTAATGTATCGCAATGTTTTTCCCTTCACAGAACTGGGGCAGGCATGGCCTATGCATGGTGCATCTGGACCACAGGCCACCAGTTTTGTTCCGGACTAGCAGGCTCAAAAGCCTGCAACTCTGATTGGCCCGCGAATAGCAGATCGTTATTGGTCACCGCAGACTGATCTGATTGGCTAGTAAACGGGCTGCCGCGATTGGCCCAGCCAAGCGCGGCAAACACAAATCGCCTTCATTGGCTGCCTGGCCGCAGCCAGCCCTATATAAGGGGCTGCTGCGGCCGGGATATTTCGCTCAGATCTGAAGTCACTAATAAAGAGCTGTTGTTGCTATCTGAGTCTTGCCTCTGTTCTTGGACCCATCCTCCCAGATCTAACAAGTTTGACACCAGTATAGAACACCATTATAGAGCACTATAACTTATCAAATATTAATTAAATAAACAGTCCTTAGTTTGACCAGTGTATGTTCATATTAAAAATGTAAGAAGGCTGGAGTCTTATGTATTTTCTCTGTTTCCCTTATCAGTTCAGACAATCAAAATAGAGATCTTGAACAGCAAGGTCTGAGGTCTGTAATTTGGGTCTCTTTAGATTATTTCTTTGGAAGTTTAAAAACATCAGCCAGAAAGTCCCCCCTGAACCTTTCAAAGTAATCTCCTTATTTCTTCCAGAGCTCTGTTCCACATGAAAAGCAAATGATGCCCAGGACTTGAACTAAAACAACAAAACAAAAAAAGAAATGATGTCCACAGCTTGCTAAACGAATAAAAAAAAAAATCAGAAAAAAAAACCAGAAACAAAAAAACAAGGCTCTTTTTTGTCACTGCCTCAGTCATTTAACTTCAGTTGTTATTTTTCCTACCAAAGGAAAATGATAATGAACGAAGGAAAGGAGCCACAAATGAATGATCATTCATCTATTGATTTGTTGCTTTAGCTTTCACTTTGTGAGAAACGTAATGAATAGCCCTGGTTTGTGATAAGTCCTGAAAAGGTGCAGAAAGGAAAGCAAATTTTTTAAAAAAGAATGCTAGTATTTTCTATATAAGAAAAGATGTTAATTTTTTAAGCTTGAAGGGCCTGTTAGAAAGTCTGCAAAGTACCACAAAATATTGTTTTCTCTTTCATGCATGATGCTAGAACCTGCACTCATCCATTGAACAAAAAACCAGGAGATTCAGTCTCTGCCTCAGTAATTTCTTTACACAATGAACACAATGAACACAGTGAAGCTATAGATTTCAGTTCTACCTGATGTGGTAATGGACACCTAGATGTATTCATAATGTGCTACAAAATTGACCAGGTGGACTTATCATTGTTCTGTCCATACTCACAGCCTACTGAGGCTTGTGGATTGGGTGGTCCAGAACAGAGGTGGGATTCAGCAGGTTCTGACCAGTTTTGGAGAACCGGTAGCGGAAATTTTGAGTAGTTCAGAGAACCTGCAAATACCACCTCTGACTGGCCCCGCCCCCATCTATTCTCTGTCTCCTGAGTCTCAGCTGATTGGCTGGGTCTTCTTTTGTTGCCCTGCATAGGAGAATGGAGCTGGAAAGCAGGTTAGTGGGGTAGGGAGGGAATGAAGATTTTACAGTATGCTTCCCCTGCCATGCTCACCAAGCCACACACACCAAGGCACATCACCCCCATCAAGCCACACCTACAGAACCAGTAGTAAATAATTTTGAATCCTACCACTGGTCCAGACCACACAACTCTTGTTGAAGATGGGAAATAACTACTAGACTCATTTGCAAATCACTTTGAATGGAACACTGAGGCTCTCAAGATTCTAAATGAGAGCCAGTTTGGTCTAATGGTAAAGTCCCCAGGTTAGAAATAGGAGACAGTGAGTTTTAGTCCCGTCTTAAGCATGAGAGTCAATGGAGTGACTTTGGCACAATCACTCTCCCTCATCCGATATTTCCTTATTGTGGGGGAAAATATAGTCAGGAGTATTGGATGTGTTCACCACCTTATGTTATATATAAAAAATAATAAAGATGGGATATTAAATAAATATAAACCCAATACTTGGAGACCTGCCCAATTTAAAGCCACAGCAAAGCTTTACTGATTCAAGTATGAAGTTGCTCTCAAACCAACAGCCTAGTTGATGTCATGCTTTCACTGACTCATACAGATATCTCCATTTACCTGATCCAGCTGAACTAGCCTGGACAGTTGATAGTAAAATCAAGCCAAATCCAGACCCAGAACAATTCAGAGTGGCTGGGCTTCAAGGCCCTGTTTTTGTATAAACACTGAGTCCTTACCTCAGTGATCTGCGAATAGAATAAAATAGAATAACAGAGTTGGAAGGGATCTTGGAAGTCTTCTAGTCCAACCCCCTGCCTAGGCAGGAAACCCTATACCATTTCAGACAAATGGTTGTCCAAAATCTTCTTAAATACTTCCAGTGTTAGAGAATTCACAACGTCTGGAGGCAAGTTGTTCCACTGATTAATTGTTCTACCTGTCAGGAAATTTCTCCTTAGTTCTAAGTTGCTTCTCTCCTTTATCAGTTTCCATCCATTGCTTTTTGTCTTGCCCTCAGGTGCTTTGGAGAATAGCTTGACTCCCTCTTCTTTGTGGCAGCCCCTGAGATATTGGAACACTGCTGTCATGTCACCTTTAATCCTTCTTTCCACGAAAAAATATTGTTACCACTGATGGATTAGGGATTCCTTGCACTCTGCACCCTCTTCTTTTTCTGATTTCTGATGACATTTCGTTTATATATCCTTTGGCTCTTAATGACTTGGTTCCTTCTTGTTTATTTTCTGATGGATGTTTTCGACAAGACTCTTGGCTTTTGTTCTCTCTGTGTATGTGCTTGGTTCACCTTTAAGTTATGGCCACAATTGTCAATCTCACCCTAGTCTCACATGAACACACAACTACCAATGGTTTCTAGAATGAAAAGCAGCATTTTTAAACACTTACCTTTCTCATGTACTGTTTGTGAGCCTCAAGACTTTATTTGGGTCAAGTACTGGGTGCCTGAGGATATTACATTAAGTAGGTGTTTGCCTTGATTTAACAGGACTCATCTTTTTTTCCTTCCTTGTGTTAAAAATGAAGGCAAACATGACATGCATCAATCACTATATTGAGTGAACCAAAGAGGTGACTTCCATAAACAGTCCCTGTGGGGTTACTTAGGAAGGCCTATTTTTCATTCAGAGAGTTTTGTTGTATGTAATGTAAAACAGTGGTGGGGCATAATATTGTGCAGTTCAGGTACAGACAAATTGCTAAATATATATTACTATATTGAATTACTATTAGTAATTACTATATTTAATTGCTATTATTTTTAGGTTTGCATTTCTCAGCATTTGGTTATGGACTTCAGAACAGCAACAACCCAAATCCAAAAATGTGTAATTAAATAAAGATTTACAAGTGAAGATAAATACTTGTAAGAGATCCATGTCCAAGGCAGAATTAGGTAATGCATGGTGTTCTGGACTAGCAGGCTCGAAAGCCTGCAACTCTGATTGGCCCATGAATAGCGGATCGTGATTGGTCACCGCAGACTGATCTGATTGGCTAGTAAACGGGCTGCCACGATTGGCCCGGCCAAGCGCGGCAAACTCAAATCACCGTCATTGGCTGCCTAGCCGCAGCCAGCCCTATATAAGGGGCTGCTGCGGCTGGGATATTTCGCTCAGATCTGAAGTCACCAATAAAGAGCTGTTGTTGCTATCTGAGTCTTGTCTCCGTTCTTGGACCCATCCTCCCAGATTTAACACATGGCTATTACAAAAATATATTGGAAAATGCATATAAATATTCCTGCAGACTTTTTTTAAAAAAGTAAACCGATGCAGGAAATAAAACAGAAAAAAAAAAGAAGTCAGAATGACAGATTCCTTCATTGTTTGTGTATGTTATAAAATATATTTAGATTTTCAAGAAATATGGGGAATTCATGTGGAGGGTTAAATGTGTCATGGGATAATCCCAAATGGTTTCTATACTATCAGGAATATATATTTAAATAGATATTTATTTTTTTTCCCTTATCTTTCCTCACTTCTCTTCCCCTTTCCCGCCCCACTGCTTTTCTATTTATTTTTGCATTTTGTATTTTACAATATTGTATAACTGAATAAAAATGTTAGACAGAGGAATGTATATTTAATAGACTTGTTTTGTCATGTTGTCATCATTTTGCAAACCTTTTGTGTAAGAATGGCAATTGCACATGAATAATTTCATCAAAACAGAGCAATTATCAAAAGAATGCATCTGAGGTAATTACTAGTGTCATGCCTCTCCCTTAAATTTGAGGCTTTGGGGATTTTCTCCTTGGACTTTTGTCTCTTCTTAAACCTTTGTTTCATCATTACAGAAGAATCTTTTATTTCACCATTAATGCTGATGAATCATTTATAGCTCATGCTTTTAGCCACTTTTAATGGGCATGGCCCATTACTCCACGCCCTGATATCTTTAGATTTGCAAAGCAACTTATTTAATATTGAGGTTAATCAATCATGTCTCTTTAGCTGAGATGCTTCATACAGTTATTCTTATCCTAGAACATGTGCTTGCAAAAGGAAGTGAAAAGTAATTCAATTTGTCATTACTTTAAGAACAGGGCCAACTTCAGCAGTAACAAAACCTAGCAAGTATTTGTGTTTGGACCTTCTCTGTCACGATATGGATATTATCTTAGCTACTTTATCTTTCCACTGTCAATGAAATAAGATGAGGTTATGCTGGATTTATGTACAATTGAAACTTGTGCGATTTATACTTGGTAGTAACTAGGGAAAAAAATTAAGTGATGAAACACATTAGAATAAATTGGATCACAATAAAGAATAAACTAACAAAAGAGATAAATAAAGATAAAAAATTAAGCTGAAAAGTTGTGGTTTTGGAGATTCCAAATCCAAAATATTTCGGAATTCAGCACCCAAAATTAGAGAGAAGGCTCTGTCTTTAAAGGGAAAAATCTGATTTCAAAGAACAACCCTCGTTTTACCTTCTAAAAAGAAGAAAAAATACCAGGAAAGCTTGAAGATCCGCCATGAGGAGCCATGGTATATATTACTTTAGGTTGGCTTTTCCTTTATTTTATTTATCAGAAATAATATTTTTAAATTGTATCAAAGTAACTCTTTTTGTTGCTATCATTTTAAAACTGTTTTAACTATATTTTAATGGTTTTGCTTTAATTAAGTTGATTGCTTGGCATGTGTTTTTATTTGTGGGTGCCACCCACAGTCACAATGCCCAGATGCTTTGGATAGTGAGATGGGCAACATATTAAATAAACAAACAAATAAATAAATAGGAAAGGAAGAAAGGATAGAAACCAACCAACCAACCAACAAATAAATTGTCTAACATTCACCAAAGATCATTCAGGGATTCAGCCAACAACATGATACTATTTATATCAAAAAATACATATACATTCCTACATTTCCAACCAACTTAACTCTATTTATGGTGGAATCACTGGTTAAAGGTGAGGGAGGCCCTCGAAGGAGAGTAAAGAAATATTCCAGCCTCTGAATGGAACAACTCACTGCAGCCATCTTGCCACTGCCAACATGCCACGGCCAATTTGCTTCAGCCAACTCAACACGGGACAACTTGCTGTGAGATGATTCAACAATTCAATTTAAATTATTTAAAATAATTAAAACATATTTTAAATTTTGCCATTCACATGTCATTTTGTTCCTCCCTTGGCCTCCTTTCTTTAATGAGTGTATTCCACTATTTCTTTGTATGTAGTATAACTCTTGAGCCATGGTGAGTGCTGTGACGAGTTGACTACGATAAGTTGGCCAGAGCAAGAATGCTATGGTAAATTGGCTGCGGTGAATTTTTGTAGACCTTCCTAGCTTAGAGTCGATTCAGGGAAGAAATGTCTAGGTCACACCCTTAGATCTAGATCAGGGGTGTCAAACTCAATTTTATTGAGGGCTACATCAGGATTATGTTTGACCTTGGAGGTCCAGGGTGGGTGGGGCCAGGGTGGATGTGGCCAGCATGACATCATTTGTATCAGGGGCACCTGTGGTGTCCTGAGCACTCTGCCAGTGAAAACAGGTCCCCGGGCTCCGTTTTCAACTGAGACGGCCTCCTGCAACCCTCTGCCAGTGAAAACAAGCTCCAATTTTGCTGGCAGAGGCACTTTGGACTGGTCCTTCATTATTTCCAGGGCAGCCTCATGGGCCAGATTTAAGTACCCTGAGGGCTGGATCCAGCCCCTGGCCCTTGAGTTTGACACCCCTGGTCTGGATCTACCATTTGCCAAGGGAAGGCAGAGAGTCTGGTGAGATTGATGTCCAATGCAAGCAACCAGAACCACCAATGAACAGGTTCAAGTCAATATTATATTGGTGGTCACCTATATTACAAGAATTTGTAATGTAATTTGCATACCTGTGATACCCGCCCCTCCATTTTTGATAGCACTTGTCTTCTTAAATGTACACTTTTTTATATACAAGTTTTGAGATAAATATTTAGAGATGAAGCTTGGCTAATTTACATGCTCATTTGTGATGTGCTGAATTCCATTTTGGCAAAATGCACCATTTCTCTGAAAAGAAACCCAAGGTGGAAAGCCAAGTGAGTCTGTTCCAGAATTGTCATCTTGCAAAGATTCCATATGTTCCATATGTCTTCATTAATACCAGTTTTTGTTCCTTGTGTTCTTTCAAGACTATTGTTTAAGCAGCAAGGAAGACAAAGCTCCTTCTTTGCTTAAGGAGTCCTGAAAGTGTAACATTGGGAGAGATTATGGAGAGGCTGCAAAAAATAACAAAAAATGTTCAACAGAAATAACAAAGAAATCAAACGGGTTTTGTTGATAAACAGCAGCTTCGACTAGTCTGCAAATGCACGTGAGGAAAAAAAATGATCCCCCCTATATATTCTGCCTTAATAATCTTAGTGATAAAGGAGGGCTGGAAATTTTCAAGATATTGTACCCAAATCTTAATTCTGACACCTTTTTAAAATCTGGGTAATCCCTGCTTCCTTGTATGTTTCCTTCTGTGAGGGACTTGAAGGGTCTGTCTTTACCCAGCAAAAACAGAATGACTGAAAATGGTCAGGGTTATTCTAGTAACCCGTGTAGGAGACAATTTACGTGTAGTAAATTGTATGTGTAGGAGACAATTTTCTGCAGTCTCTTTGCTATCGTTGTAGGTTCAGATCCTGCACTGGCATCCACTAAATTGGGGGGTTAGGGAGGATTCAAAAGACAAGATAGTTGTGATGACTTGGAGCATGGCACAAAGACAACCTAGTCAGATAATAAGTTGGGCAACTTTGTCCCCAATGTCCTGGTTACCTTCTGGTTTGGAGAAAAAACTCTCCCAGGAACCTGCAACAGCCTTTGGCTGCAAACATTCTAGTCCAAAATGTTGTAAACAGAAAACTTTAAACTATAAATCCAGCAAAGCAAGATAAGGCAATAAATCCAGCAGGGCATGATCAGGAGTTCCAGAAGTGAAGTAACACGGCAGTCAATCAAAACAGTTGCAAGGATTCCAGGAACGCAGATAACAGCAGCCAACGTTTAGATAAACATTCCCATCAAACGCAGCTTGCAACTGCCTCTCCTTTAAACTCCCTCCCCAGGTGTGTCTTGTGAGGGGAATCAGGGCCCTCTCCTCCCTCGTAAGTCACACAACCCACGTTGGTCTCTTCTCCATTCTTCCCTGTGTCTTCCTCTGAATCACCTCTCCTTTGTTCTACCTCTTTCCTGCTCTGCCCAGCCTGACATTGCCCTTCCCCAGTTTCCTCCACAGCCAATGGAGCCACTCTCCTGCTCCCTGTCAGCTGTTCATCTTCCTCTTCGGAATCAGACTCTGATGGGGGCATGACACTACTGGTTGAAACAGTGTGATATAAATTCTATTATTTTAAGATTGTATGCTGGATATTGCAATCTCAACACACATGTAAAAAAGCAGGTTTTTATTGCACTGTGACAGCCACCATCTTGCCTTTTTTGATACTCCTTCCTGCAGATAATGAGGACTGCTATCAGCTTACTTGTATCTTATGATTTATATGATCTCTTACTTATCACTTGTTTGTATGTACACTGAGAGCTTATACACCGGAGACAAATTCCTTGTGCGTCTAATCATAGTTGGCCAATAAAGAATTCCATTCCATTCCATTCTATACCAGAAATCACAGATCTGTTTATTGTTACATCTTTGAGGTGAACAAAGTGACAGAAATACTTAAATGTAAAGATATTTCATTGTGGTGAAAGGAGATCAGGTCAGCGTCATCAAGTTAATATTGCTAAAAATAAGGCTTACAGTGTAAAATTTGTTTTACATTAGAGAGAAATTATGGCTCCAGTTGATTAAAGCTACGGTGATAAGGACCTCCTTGAAAATGTTAGGAAAATGGCTTCCAAGCATACTTCATGGTATGGATTTCCTCAGTTTGTGGCTGAACTTTTAAATGACCGAAAACTAAATCTGCTCCCTAATTTTATTGACTAGAACAGGAGGAGGAGGTGCACCTAACAATATAAATAGACGAATGAACACACACACACACACACACTCACACACACACAAGCAAACCAAGCAATCACCTCTGAATGCTTCTTGACAAAAATTCAGACCCCTGATCCTTTCTCATGGGCTCAAAACTTTTTTTAAAAGGGCACTTTCTGGCTTCTGGCTTCTGGCTTCTAGTTTCTTTCTTCTGTTTCTACCATCATTACCTTTCGATTAGAGTGAGAAATTTCTGAGTTGAAGATGAAGGCCTTGGAGACAGTTATCCCTATGATTATAGGCATACACATGACTTTTATTTTCAACAGCTATTTAGCGGTGAAGTAGAATTGACTCTCTAAAAGGAATTGTGCTTCTAAAGTTATTTCTCAGCTTGCTCAGAGTGGTTGTTTCATTTCATTTCTGAGGAAAATAGAAATGCACTACGGCTGGGCCACAATCTCCTGTGAGAAGGGGTGGGTGGGTGGGTGGAAACCTAAGAGTTGATTCATCATTCCCTCTAATATTTCTGGATTTTGCTTTGTTTTGTACAAAACGTATCTTGTGAGTGCTTAAAGCAACTCTAGACAAAACCAAGCACAGAAGTACTTTCTAGTGGCTTAGAGAGGACAACTAAAGGGTGATTATTATTAGTTTATAGCTTTATTAAAAATGCATTTGATTAGTATTCTCTTGCAGAGACACAGCACTATTTAATTTCTTCTACCATAGGTTTCCTACCAGCAAGTGGACAGATTAATGATGGGCTACACGACTCCCTGCAGAACAGAATTATATGGTTATCCTAATTATAGTGGGATTCCTTTTGGTCCAATAACAAGCTGCTATTCTCATTTTTGCCATTGGGAAGAGAATATTATAACAATTGCTATGTACCTGGTGCTCTTCCTGGCTGCTTATCTCTCCAAGCGCTCCTGGGTATTCCCTTGTCTCTGGAGAATGAGATCAGATTATAGATGACGGTTCACTTCCAACCACCTAGTATCTTAGGTTTACACAGAACACAGTCTGAAATTAATAAAAAGGGGAACCTGAAAATCACAGTTTCAAAAATCCAGATTCTTTTGACAATTAAAAATCTGACTTATGCATATCTTTCAGCTATTCTTTACTCGAAGTAACACATGTGTTTGATGTTTTTATTTTTAGAGCCCTGGCAGTGCAGTGGTTGGAATGCAGCATTGTGGGAAAATTCTGTGCCCACAATTGAGAGTTCGATCCTGACAGGCTCAAAATTGACTCAGCTTTCCATCCTTTTGAAGCCGGTAAAATGAGGGCTCAGATTGTTGGGGGGGTGGGGTGTTCCAATATGCTGATTCTGTAAGCTGTAAAGCACTATGAAGCAATATATAAGTCTAAGTGATATTACTATGTGCTATTGCTATTGTTATCACATTTTTACTACCATATCCTAAATTTCTTTAATGTCCCTGACTCCTGCAGTATTATTTCCGGCAAAGTTTTGTGCTAAGGAATAGTTGAAAGATATGCATAAGTCTGATTTTTAATTGTCAAAAGAACTTGGACTTTTGAAATTTTACAACTATAACTATCTACATTAAATATTTCTTACTAGCCTCCTTTATTTATCATACAGTGGTTGGTTTCTCTCTATTAAACACCTTCATTCAATACTTTTCTTTGAAGATCTTCATAAAAGTTTGTCTTCATCAAGAGTTCTATATTTCCCAGACTACTGATTTCATATAAATTAAGCAGAATTTACACAAAGAGTAATACTGCAGTGTTCAAAAATACACGTGCTTTTCCTGGGAACATCATCACAAGCTGCATATTTGAAGTGGTGTTCTAAAATACGTCCTTGGAAAAATATTAGCATTCTTATTTGTCTTGCATTTACTGTTCTACATTTGCCTGCACTTGGGAGAAGTTGTAAGAAGTACTATCTCCTTCAACTCAAGCTTGGCATCTGATGACTTCAGGTTTGTACCCATGTAATTATTTTAGCAGCAGCTCCGTAGTCATCTGTCATTGTCTTTTTGACAAACTGTGATATTCTCTGATACACTCTTATTCAAATACTTACCAGGGCTGATCCTGCTAAGATTCTGGAGAAACGTGCACAGGGTTTAACTGAATGGAAATCCTTGGGAAACTTCTTTTGTTACAGAAGATGAAGTGAAACTTAGAGTTCACATTGTCTCTACTGTGCTGCTAATGAAAATAAATGAGAGGGATGTCCTTAAGAATTGGGAAACTTAGCTATACAAGTGTTAGTTCCAGCTCACTGTAAGTGCTTACGAGCTACATCAATAATAAACCCATATCTCCCTAAAATTGTCTTTCCGTGGTTAAATGAATCTCTTTGGCTTCTCTTTCTATAAAACATTTTATTGTCTCTAGAACATGGATACTTTTTTGACTCCAGTCCTACAATAGGTACCTGTACTCCATGGTTAGATAAAGTTAGAAATAAATCAGATTTGAAAAGCTTGTGTCTGTCACCAATTTCATTCCCACTTTTTGAAGCTGTTCTTTCAATCAAATGCATTAACACCTAAATGCAGCTGGGTCTCAAACTCTAATTGACACAATAATCAACAAGGACTGAAACCTTTTCTTACATTTATACAAAATTCTCTAATGAGTCAAAAATGCAGAAAGGGAAGAATATTACAATATACTATTAAATATATTACACGTACAGTTTTAAAAAAACATAATTTTTAAAAACATAATAATAATAAAAACATAATTTAAAAAACGTAATAAAGTCACACATGCTTTCTATGAAATCCACAGCTAAGCTGGTTAGGGAACAGCTTTAATGTATAGTCTTGACATAAATTTATAGTCTTGACACATGCTCACATTTGGAGGCATTGTGATTAAAAGTAATAAATAAAGCCCACTTTAGGCATGGATAAATGAGGATGATGAACTTAAGTAAGTTAGGCATCTACCCTAAATGGGAATGGATTTGCTATACCTCTCTGCACTTCCACTTTAATTTTTCTTCACTCTTTTTCATCACCAATCTTGAGGAAAGTTGCAAGAGGCCCTTTTTTATTTCAGATTTTCTTATATCTTGTCTAGGAAGAAGTACCCTTCATTTCTATACAAGTTCTTTTATGTGCACTAACCTTTGCTGTTCTTTCTAAAAAAAACCCTCTAGTTCTTTCTGGGATGGTATTGATGGGAAGATTAAAGAAGGAAGAATAAACATCACTCCAAGGCATGTGAGCTAGATGGTTAGATGAACTCTCTTGATTAATGTTGCTTTCTTACAACATTATTACTGTTTTTTTTGTGTGTGTGACCTTGGATGTTATGATTTTGTTTGGTAAATTGGTTTTTCACTATGCATAATTGTGAGATGGGTGATGAACAAGAAAGAAGGAAAAAGAGAAGGAAAGAAAGTCTGTGCTATTTATTTGTTTGATTAGTTGTTAGTTTGTCAAATTTATGGAGCCAGCTATCTCCCAAAAGATAAGAAGCAATAGGTGGGAGCTCTTAGAGATTCAACCTGGAACTAAGGAAGAATTTCACAATGATTAAACAATGGAATTGCTTTGTGAGTGTCAGAAACTTTCTGACAGTGAGAACAATCAACCAACGGAACAGTTTGCCCTCGGAAGTTGTGGGAGCGCCATCACTTGAGACTTTCAAGAAGAGATTGGACTGCCATTTGTCAGAAATGGTGTAGGGTCTCCCGCTTGGGTGGGGGGGTGGACTAGATGACCTACAAGGTCCCTTCCAGCTCTGATTATCTGTATCTGTGTGCTTTATTGCTGGAGATTTCCAAGAAAAGGTTGGACAACCATTGTCTGGGACGATATAAGAACTCCTGTCTTAAACAGGGAGCAAGAATAGAAGACCTTGAAGTTCCCTTCTAGCCTATGAATCTATGATTCTAAATGAATCCAGTTTTAAGAAGCACTGTGGTGTTCTCACTAACTCCTCACTAAGTTTATAGGTTCCAATTGGAGACAATATAATAAGGCTCAGTGTTCTCGTGGACTTAAAATGCAAACAGGCATACAAGTGACGATGCAGTCCAGGGGGAAACCTCTCCAGGTGGTTTTCTTTACCGCGATAGTCAAATAACAATTTAAATTCATGCTTCAGAGTATTACGCCCAGGAATTTTAGGGTGGTGGGAATGAAAAGCTCTTCGCACAATTAGGTGTTTTAAGACACTTTAAACAAGGTTGTTCTCCAATATGGAACTTTTGGCTGCCCGGCGGCTGCTTCCATTCTACAAAAAGTCCTTCCAGGCTCAAAGGTGCCAAATGAAAAATGGTTGAGGGGTGACTTCAGGATTGCAGCTCCTGTAGAGCACAGCAGATTGAAACAAGGCCTTTAATGAGGTCATACCAGCTTGGTGCCTTTCTTATCTCCAAAGGGGCTGACATTTGGAGACCCCTTGTACACACACTCACAAAACCTTGTGCCTTATCTACAACTTAAAGAGTTCTGCTACCGTTGCAAATAAAAAAGGGCGGGGGAACTGCTCGGCAGGCAATCTACTTTACAAGATGTTCCCTGCAGGGAGGTTTCTTACTTTTCAGAACTGTACACTCTTGAAATGAGCTTTGTAATGCAGCAGAAATGATTCTCCCCCCCCCAGCCCGCCCCCGATTTGCAAGAAATGAAGCAGGAATGGGAATGCTCAAAGTGATTTCAGACAGTGAGAAAGAGAAAAAAATGGCTTCATATTCCAACTTTGTGTAGATTAGGTAACCGGTACCAAGAGGGGCTTTCTTGGGGCATGTATGTCTCCACATCAGGAAGGAGGTGATGTGTTGGAAGTGCAGATGAAACGAATCTAATTTGTGCAGTTAGGGGAAATATGTAAAATTGATGTTCTTGAGGAAGGGCAAGTAGTTGGTGAGAACTCCTATTTCCTACCTGGTTTCCAATTGAAAAGGAGAAGACAGAAAGCAGTCACATTCAATGGTTAGAGAGCAGAGGGGGTATTCAGCAGGTTCTGACCAGTTCTGAAGAACCGGTAGTGGAAATTTTGAGTAGTTCAGAGAACTGGCAAATACCACCTCTGACTGGCCCTACCCCCATCTATTCTCTGCCTCTGGAGTCCCAGCTGATCGGCTGGGTCTTCTTGTATTGCCCTGCACAGGAGAGCGGAGCTGGAAAGCAGGTTAGTGGGGTGGGGAGGGAATGGGGATTTTGCAGTAACCTTCCCCTGCCACGTCCACCAAGCCACGCCCACCAAGCCGCACCATGGCCACCAAGCCACACCCACATAACTGGTAGTAAATTTTTTTGAATCCCACCACTGTTAGAGAGAGAACAGTTCCCTGCACTGTTTACTACCATAAGAAGCAAAAAACGGACTGTCTAAGTACAAGACAATACAAAACATGCTGTGATTTTTATAGACACTTTTTTGGTCATTAACGGCTATTTTCTCTATAGCTTTATCTTTTAATTAATGTTGCTTTTAGGCTGCAGAACACATATTCTACTAGTAAATCCAACTGAGCACAGTGGGGATTATTTTTGAGTAAATATGTAAAAGATACTGCTGTAAAACTCTCAGACCAAACTATCTCTTCTGAATAGATTGTCACAAACCTCCGTCTGGAGTGAAAATCCCTTCTGCAATAATTTTTGGGCAGCTTTAAATTTGAGGGTTGGAAAGAGTGATGACACTTTTCACATACCTGAAAGGACATCCAGACTGAAGGAATTTCAGAACCTGTTATCTCTTTTTTTTCCAGAATGTAGAATTCTGAATAAGGTAGGAATAAATTAAAGGAAAGCAAATGTTGGCTGAATGTTAGAGGGGGGGAATATGATATTGGAACCAATTATCTAGAAAGGTTGGTGGGTCTCCTTTCATGAGATTCTTCAATTAAAAGCAAGATAGCCATTGCTTTTTTAAATTTGGATTCAGATATAAAGAAGATGTTGAAGACCTAAATATATTCTTTGCTAACCTCAGCTGATTCTGAGAATTCACTTTCTTGAAGCCAGCCTGTATTTTGTCACCTGAAATGTCCCAGGTTTCATGATCATAGATGAATAATACACACATCTCATAACCAATAACCCAATAGGCAATCTTTCAGGTTATTGATCTCCCTGAGTTATGCTTTAAAATGGTAGATTGGTTTCGGATGAAAGCGACAGTTTTCACACTTACAGAATACTTCTGACTCTCCCACTTTGCCAGCAGCTCCAGAAATCTGTTTCAACAGCTCATATATTGTCAGTTGGTCTTTTTAAAAGTCACTTGGAGAAAACAAATGTTTTCCCCCCACCCCACATGCACAGTTTTAATACGCTATTTATTTCGAGCATGTAAACAAGAAAATCTGTTTTCCTGTTATACCATTTTGATTAGATGTAGGGAAAACTATACGGAATTAAGCAAAGAGCAACTGTTACTGATGTGAGTTTGTTCCAGAGAATTACAACATCCCTTTCTTCTGTCGCAAAATTATCAGGGTTTTGCTAGGGTTTCATTTAAGTACAAAGAAAGCTTGAGAACTTGTGTTTGACCTTTACACTCACAGAGCAAAAAACCTCTGCTTTTTATTCTGTTTGCAATCCTTCAAGCAGAAATGCTTTCTGGGTTTGTTCAGTGTGGAATCTAGATGGGAAGTAACACTAGACAGCCCGTTTGCACAAATAAACAGGATAAAAGGACTTACCCCTTAATGTGTAGATAGGCGGGGTTGCAAGGAACAGCTCAGTCCAGAGAGAAATGAAAAGAAGTTGGGCTTTGCTGCCTTCCTTACCTTCTGCAGTAAGTATTCATTTATTATTCATTTACTTTATTTATTAAACCAATGTATTTATTTGTTCCCATTGTTTTTGTGAGCTTCGTATTAGTAATGGCCAAGTATTAGTCTGCGCTGTGGACAAAGTATTCCACTTCCTTCTTTGTTGCGTTGTGCTTGCAATTTGCCTACCAGTAGTGATGATTTGCTGAAAGACAGGTTGTTCTCGCTTTCCAACTGCTTTGTTTCTCAATTATCCAACTTATGATGGGTTTTTTAAAAAAAGAACCAGCATTGAGACCAATTCTCCCAACCATTGTAGCATCAGGGGATTGATACTCAGGTACTTTCTACCTGATTGTGACAAGGAAAAACATAGAAGTAAATCTGAGGTTTTGCTCAACAATTGGAAAGATTTGACTTAAGTTCCAAAGGGGAAGTGAGGTCATAAGCCCATTGTGGTCATGTGATTCCCTTCCCCCAGTTAACATTTTTATTCGGTTAAAAAGTATCATAAAATACAAATACAAAGTAAATAGAAAAGCAGTGGTGGTGGGGTAATGGGCAAGAGAAGTGAGGAAAGATAAGAAAAGATAAAGAAACATTGACTTCCAACTCTCTCTCTGTTACAGTGAAATAAGGCGTTCACATCAAATCACAGCTTTTGGCTCTTTCATAATAATATGAACAAGCCCTCTCTATAAAGATATATCAGTCTAATCCAAGGGTCTTCAAACTTGGCAAGTTTAAGACTTGTGGACTTCAACTCCCAGAATTCCTGAGCTAACATGACTGGAGGAGGAATTCTGGGAGTAGAAGTCCACAAGTCTTAAAGCTGTCAAATTTGAAGATCCCTGGTAATTGGTAAAACCCAAAGTAGAGTTTCATTCTTTTCCACATTAAGCACAAAGTTCAGAAGTGGTCTCCATGTGGAAACAAAAGTACTTATGCAAAGCGGTCAGTTTTGCCATTTTGGCCAACTCCATCAACTTTTAGGAATCGAAGTGTCCTTCCATTTTTGTGCATACAATAGTCTTGCTGCTGTCAATATATATAATAACAAAGTTCCAGATTTTTTTTCTCCAGTTCTTTTTCCATTAAGCCGAAAAGGAAACTTTCTGGTTTCATTTTTATCTCCATTTTCAAAATGTTCTGTAGTGATCATGTGATTTTTTCAGCTAGTGATCTTACTCTTAAGGGTGGAGTTGCCAGTCCCATATATGATCACCAAATGAGGACTATTGGTAGGTCATTGCTTTCCTCTTTTCCAGCCCATATTGGCTTTTGAAGTGCATGTCACCTTTTAGAAGGATGCACTGTGAGAATGGCTTCTTATGCTTATGTTTTCTTGGAGGAGTGGGGTGGGCAATTGCACAGATCCTATGCTGGGCCTTTGGTGGATAAATTTAAGACTTCAGTAGATCGTTTTCATTTGCTTTATTGGTTTCCTATATTTGTGATCTACTCCTGAGCTGACTGTTCCATATTAGCATTCTTGGAATACCCTCACCTGATTGGCCCAAACGGACTATGCTGTGATTGGTGGAAAGAACAGCAGTGATTGGCTCGTAATGAATCGACCGCAATTGGCCGCACCGATCGCGGGAGATTCAAAGAGCCATCATTGGTTGCGAGCCGCCTGCAATCCCTATAAGAAGGGCTGCTGCGGCTCGCAGGTCCAGCACAGATTTATATACCAAATGAAGAGCTGAACAGTCACCCTGGTCTCGCGTCTCTCTTTTCCCGCGATCTAACACTGACATTCCTACATTTCCCCAGCATACAAGTTCTGCATATTTTCCAGAATAGTATAAGGATTGAGATATTGCAACAGGACCAAAGGGACTCAGGTTCAGGATCATCCACAGCCATGGAAGTTTATTGGATGATATTATTGCAGTGAGTCTCTTTCAGCCTACATACCTGTCGCGGTTGATGCAGAGGGAAAAAAAACAGGCAAGGGAACACTATATACCCTAGATCATGTTTCCTGAAGAAATCTAATGGATAATTACAAATAACAGTAATATGGAAGGCTACAGCCATAATAAGCTTAGCATTATTTTGAAGGGAGTGGGACCTTGTATTTATGTGGTTGCTAAGAGTCGATAATGACTTAATGGCATATAATAATCAATCAGTAAAAAAGACCTTGAAGAATTACTACTTGAGAGAGTGCAATGTACCATAAATTGTTTTCTATAATGGGGAAGATGTTCTGCATTGTATTATGATGAAAAAAAGAGGATACAATATATGATAAATGCCTAGGAGAAAATTTCTGTAGAATGTAGAGGAATCCCTGCTACTAATACATTATTATCTGAGTAGCCTCTCTGTATCATGACAGCTACCTGAACACTGTAATCACTGAAAGCTGCAAAAAAAATAATAAGAAGAAGAATGAAGCTAACAAGAATGATAAAGTTACACATAGTTCTGTGATTGTAATGGACCTGCAAAGCAGAGTCTGAAACATGGTCAAATACAGTCTGTCACAGAAGTGAGTACACCCCCTCACATTTTGTAAATATTTAAGTATATCTTTTCATGTGACAACACTGAAGGAATGACAGTTGGCTACAATGTAAAGTAGTGAGTATATAAGAGTGTAAATGTGCTGTCCCCTCAAAATAAGACAACACACAGCCATTAATATGTAAACTGCTAGCAACAAAAGTGAGTACATCCCTAAGTGATATTGTCCAAATGGGGCCCAAAGTGTCAATATGTTGTGTGGCCACCATTACTTTCCAGCACTGCCTTAACTCTAGAGTTCACCAGAGCTTCATAGGTTGCCACTGGAGTTGTCTTCTACTCCTCCATGATGATGTCATGGAGTTAGTGGATGTTAGAGACCTTGCACACCTCCACCTTCCGTTTTAGGATGCCCCACAGATGCTCAATAGGGTTTAGGTCTGGGGACATGTTTGGCCAATCCATCACCTTTACCCTCAGCTTCTTTAGCAAGGCAGTGGTCATTTTGGAGGTGTGTTTGGTGTCATTATCATGTTGGAATACTGCCCTATGGCATACTGTATATGCAACAAAAAGTTAATGAGTTGAGAAAGCATCAAGAAAAGTGAAAAGGGTGGAGTAATCTAATAGCTTTGCTAAGAGGGCTAGTTTGTTAGTTGGTTTCTGTGCCTTTGAGACAGTGTTAACTCCTGGTGTCTGACTGGAGTGTCTGCCTTACAGTTTTCCTGGTAATGTTTTTGGAAGTGGTTTGCCCTTGATTGGTCCTTCTTGGAGCAGAAAGAGAAAGCAACCAGCCCAAAGTCACCCAGCTGGCTTTGTGCCCAAAGGGGGACTGGAGGGACTTAGTTTCTCATTTCTAGCCTGCTGCCTTAAGGCTTATTTAGATGTGGCTACAACTGCCCATAGCCATTGCTGCACACCCACACTGTGAAGGGGTTGATGTGGAGGTTGCAGAGGGCTGCAGTCAAGCTGACTCAAACACCTGAACCCCAACTGCTGATTGTGTGGAGGTGCATGGTTTGCGTTTTGATTGGTTCTGACTTCCTGCTAGGACAGGATTGTCAAACTCAAGGCCTGTGGGCATGCAGCCCTCCTGAACTGTTTTCACTGCAGAGGGTTGCAGGAGCCCGTCCCCCAAGAGCCCATTTTCACCGGCAAAGAGCTCAGGTCATCACAAGTGCCCCCGATATGAGTGATGTTAAGCTGGCTAGGCCCACCTTGGTCATGCCCATCCCAGCCCCTGAGGTCAAAGGTAACTCTGGTGAGGCCCTCAATGAAATTTAGTTTGACACCCCTGAGATGGGACAAAGCAAGGCACATTCAAATGGGGAACATTAATATCCACCGAGGTATAAAAAGAACACCTACACCGCCATCCTCGAACGACAGATGTATATGTTCCCTTATGTGCCATGTTCTGTCTTTAAATTGCTGGCTGAACATAAAGACAGTCAGGCAAACTCTACAAAGGCTTCCATACAAAGTTTCTTTATTGAATCACAAGGCATCCTCGAAGTATAACACACAGTTATGTCAAGATTCATCTTAATGTCCAAATCTTTGCATAGCTGGCTTCATAGTATGAAAGTATAGTGATCTTCATCCCACAACGATGGAGCAAAGGGTGAGACACCAGCACGATTCTGGGGTCCAAGTGTAAAGGAAACTCCCCCAACACAACCAAGGGTCAATTCAGTGACCAATCAGGATTACAGATGTGACCACATGACATGAGCTACATTTCCCATGTTGTATTAACTACATTTACCATGAGGCATTTCCTTAAGGGGAAGCTCCCAATTCTCACTTAACTAATTCCCAATTAACTATATACTGTCTGGACAGCACATGCCATGCTGGAGAAGTTGGCTCCAACCTTGAATCTCTACACCAAACCAGTTCTCATTGCAATGTTAGACCATGCCCAAGATTGATCGGCTGTGATCCTTTCTCCCTTAGCAGAAATACTGAAATCATAGTAAGATCATTGGAATTGAAAGAAGAAACATGGTCTATGTTGTCCAAAGAACCTCAGGCAAGATCTCCCAATGACTTCTAGATTCTTATGTATAGGTCACAACAGTGAACTTTTCTGTGCTTTGAATCCAACAAAAGTTCCTGATTATTCGCACCTGACAATAATAACCATAATAATTTGGTTGACATTTGTGGGTTTAATATCCTTTTAAAATAATTAACTTTCTGTTATTTTTGTCATATTCTGCCAATTATTCTAATCATCATCATCAAGCAGTTGCCAGCATATGGATGCTTCATAGGGAAAATAAGAGCAGACACCCACATACATATGTATGTGTGCCTGTATTGTATGCCTATATATCTCTGTGTATAATTGTACACAGAGAACACAAACATGCATGCGTATATATCTACAAATATGTAAGGAGTACAATGGCCTCTCATTTCTGAAACTATTTGGCTAAGAATGAATAGAGTGTTGTAATGTTTGTTTTATGACAGCTCGTGCCTGATTAAACGCCGTTATGTTTGCACTGTGGACTTGAAGTGACTGCTATTATCAGCTCTATTTTAATGGACAAGCAGTGTCCCATGAAATCAAATCTGCTCTATGAAATCAAAATTTGTGCTTTTTAAGTGACTCGGCAGTGTTACAATCATAAAAGTGTGATTAACCTAGCTGTAACACATTCTTACAATAAGCTGGTCCTACTGCTCATAGATGTCATCATTCATTTGCAAAATAATTGGATGCTGGATGAGAGGATTTCTATCAACTTGAATCATGTTCTAATTTTGAAAGTGTCTTCCAAGCATTTATGGTATGATATTGATGATCAGCTCCTATTCACACATTTCCAATAATACGGTCTACTGATCCAATTAATATGCTGATGACACGATGAACTCTGAATACTTGTAATTCATAGCCGGCTTTAATCCTGCTTTCAATATTACTTTAAAACAGTACCCCGGACCCCTTCTGCTTGCCTTGGTACTATACTTAGCTTTTGAATCTACTGTGTATCTCACCAGGTTCTCCATATTTAGTTATAAGTCCAATTTTTTAAAATTGTAAACATTTGTTTAAATCCAAACGTTAACAGCTCTATTATACTGGATAGCTTTTAGAGTAAACACTGGATGTTAACTGAGCATCAAGGAAGGCAATATGGCTTCAGAAGTAGGGAGAAATGCATTTCCTGGCCTCATTTGTAATGCTTAGAGCAGCCAGCTTCTCCCTGCTATTAACTCTATGCTTTCTTTTAAATAATGTTCTGCTCCATCACTCCTTCTCCATCTTTTTTTCCCCTTTGCCTGCTGCTCAGTTGAAGAGCTCTCAGCCCATATTTGAAGAGTTAGCAAACTGGATGGCCCTGGGATTTGCTCTTTCCCCACCAAACTCCTCAGACTACTTTTGTTATCACCGTTTCAATCTCTTGCAGCTTCCTTCCGAGATAAGCCCAAAATATTTTAACATAGCTTGGGCTTGCTTTGGGTGAGATCCTTATCAAGAAGAGAATATTGTTTTAACATCAATATAGCTAAGGGCAACTTATATCTGGCTCAGTAATGGACTGGGGATGAAATGAAGAGATTGGCTTAAAGATACAGCAGAGAAATGCTGCAGCCGGAGAACATTAGTACCTACCTAATACCATGATTGGATATAAATGGCAAATAGATTCTCAGTCTCGGCTTCTGGTTTGGTTGTTTTAATTCTGCCCATCCTCACTCTTTAGGAATGTCCAACCTTCTGTTTCTCTAGCATAGTCCAACCCCCAGATAACTTTGGCAAAAGGGAATTTTTTCTCCCATCAGGCATTTATGTTTCTCTCATTGTCCTCTGGACCCCATGCCCTCAGTTATAGCCCTTGCTTTATTAAATTAATCTACACCTTTAACCTTTTAAAGTTGCCTCTTTCATGTCCTAAATTGTACTTCTAACATTTCCAGGTTGCCCTTTTGCCCTTAAATGAATATGAAACTAATTCCACTTTAACCGTCTCTATAGAACGAAAATTGTTCAGCAAAGATCTGAAAAGGGCCACAACAGTTAAGAAGCCTTTACTTAGGAATTGGTTTAATTGCAATAATTCTATGCCTGCTGTTCATCGCAATTCCAAGGAAAAATATAATAAAACTATATAAAATTTTAAAATATAACATCAAAAAATACATATTCAAACATTCCAATCCATAAATACAACCACTTCAGTTTTATGTTAGCACTTTGAAGGTATTGGAAGACAATTCCATAGTTCATAATACTTGTCTCTTGAATGTCTCTCTTGGGTTATGCATGTGATAACAAATAGAACATCTTCAATAGATGCAAAAGTTCTAAGGCAAAGAGGGTCTAAGGCATTAGACACTCAGATCAAAAGCAAATCACACTTAGAAGGCCAGCACTAAGAGTAGCAAATTGCCCTAATGGAAGCCCAGAACTCTGTTCCTTTTCTATCATTCTCCAATTGGGTGGTCATAATTTGACCAATGCAACCTGCTAAGTTTGGCATTTACTGGCAGGTTAAAGCACAGCACAATTCTATGGAATCCACTTCAGTTTCATGTTAGTACTTTGAAATAAATTTGGAGCTCTCTCCTGATTGCCACAAATAGCGCCTTCTTACTCCCCCTCCTCCTCATTAGCACCATCATCTCCCCATGAGGGACTACATTGACAGGATTATAGGGCTTTTGTGCTTGTGAGGAATTTGAGAGCTAAGCCAGAGAACTATCCAAAAATGTCTGAATAGTGGACATAGCAGTACCTGGAGACAGCAGAAGAGAAGAGAAAATCACAAAATAGAGAAACCTGCAAATAGAAGTAGAATGACCATGCCAAAAAAAGCAAATATACTACCAATAATAACAGGCACCTTGAGTACAATCCTAAAACATCAAGAGCATCACTTTATAACATCATTGGCAATAACAAAATAACCACCAGTCAATTGCAAAATACATTTTCATAGCAACACCTGCCTATCCAAGGTCCTTGGGTGGAACTTGAGAGGTGGACCAAAGATCAAATCCAATCTAAACACCTGGTTGACTGTGTGACCACCCTTAATAATAAATCTTTGCATGTTGCCTCAGTATACCCACTAATTTGGCAATTCAAAGTATATCAATGAATTGGAAACAATATTTTCTTTTTGTACAAGAATTTAAAACCATCCGTTGAGAGCTGTGGGCTCTTTCAGTGAAGCAAATCACTTAATTTCAGCTGTGGAAAGAGAATTAATTTCTCTTTGCATTAAGTGAGATCACTCACTCAATCTTCCCTGCACTTCTGAGTCTAAGAATATTTGGCCATATTTATTTATCATTCAGTTTTTAATTAGAGGATTCATGATTGTACATATGCATATAGCTAAACTCTCAAAATTAGTTCATAATGTTTGCATGGATGCATCAGGGGCAGGAAATTAATGCATAATATCATTGTAAGATTTCTGTTTATTGCATATACTAATCACTGGTGGGATTCAGCCGGTTCACACCAGTTCAGGCAAACTGGTAATTAAATCCCCCTCCACTATCAAAGTGGATGCTGGGCGCTATGCTACACTGCAATAGAGAAACGGGCAACAGAGTGGCCGGAGCAATGGAAGGAGAACGTTGCTTTTCCTCCTACTTCTCCCCGCTCCTCCTCCTTTTCTCATGCCGGCCACTCCGTTGCCCATTTCTCCATTGCAGCGCAGGGCCCAGGATCCATTTTGATAGTGGGGGGGGAGGTAATTTAACAACCAGTTCACCCAGGGTCAGGTTGGCCATTGCAGAAGGTTCATCCAGCATGTGTGGAGGAGGTGGAGGATGAGGATGGGCCACGCCTCCCACGACAGCCAACCTGACCCTGGGTGAACTGGTTGTTAAATTATTTGAATCCCACCACTAAGACTAATCCCAACAATCTGTCCAGAATTGGTTACTAGGAGGTGAAGGAGGAAAGGTCAGGAGTTCTGCAAACAGACCTTAATTTCAAGAGAGCAGATAGTGACTTTTTCCACCGCCTTTTAGATCTTCTATCTGGAAAATATGATGCCTGACAATATGGATATGGGATAGAAGCAGGAAAGAAGGGGGAGGTACTTTAACTTTATGTTTTAAAAATAGGCATTGGGCCTTCTAAACTGCCGTTTTCAAGCAAAAATAGTTCCTCTTCAAGACCTAATTCTTTCATCATTGTTCTGAGCATGGGTACAGTTGGTGGCTCTAACATTGACTGCTGACTCTGCAAACACAGAAGGGGACATGAACTTGAAACACATTTGGTTATTAATTATCAATAGAGTACAGTACAAGATCCAAGGTAAGAGTACCTGACTCATAAGAACAAGATTTATGAGCAATGAAACCTTATTTTACATTTCCATTGTTTGCAAATTTCCCCCATTGCCAATGCTGTTAAAGATTGACTCCTGCTGTGAATCAAGCAAACATTGTTTGCAAGCTGCTGTGTTGCACAGACAGTTTCGTGGCATTTAACTTCAGAAGTCCTTCCTGTATTCCCTAAGTAGAGAGTAACTGAAAAATCACGAAAAAATTTCCTGATTTTGGTTAGGTACTCTTGGTCTTGTGCAAGGGCCTTCAATCTTGGCAAGTTTAAGACTTGTGGACTTCAACTCCCAGAATTCCTGAGCCAACATGACTGGAGGAGGAATTCTGGGAGCTGAAGTCCACAAGTCTTAAAGCTGTCAAGTTTGAAGACCCCTGGTCTAGTGGTTAAAACACCAGGCTAGAAACTTGGGCCTGTCACTTTCCCTCAGCCCAACTCACCTCAGAGTTTGTTGCTGTGGGGGAAAATAAGAGGAGGAAGGAGTATTAGCTATTGTCATCACCTTGAGTTATTTGTAAAAATAATAAAGATGAGAAATAAATAAATAAAGTCATGTTTACAAGTTTATTCAAGTGAGGAACTGGTTTTCTAACACTAGACATGCAGAGCTAAGTGGATGACTGCTTTGTTTTGCCTTCTGGCTCTCTTTGTTTTTGTCTGATTTAAATGACACATTAAGGAGATGCTATGAATACTACCGTGTTTCTCCAACAATACGGCCTCCACCAATAGGAAGCCCCAGCATGTTTTATTGGCATAAAATCAAATAAAGCACCTCCCCCCAATTAAGGCCCATATTAAACATGCGAAATGGGGGGGAATGGTGGTGGGGGGCTTGCCGTTAGGAAGTACTTTTGTTGTATGCCTGGATATGGTGCTGCCTGCATTGGTGGGGCACTTCATACCGGGAGACCTTCCGCCACTGTTGCTTTCCCTTCTCCCTTGCTGCCGCGACGTTAGAGCAACACCACGGCGTTTGGTGCAGCCACGTGCGGCCAGTCAGGGCTCCTCCCTGCAACCGGAGCCCTGAGGAGACACTTGGCCCTCCTTCCCGGCAGCAGAGCTCTCACCAAGGCAGCGAATGCCTCCCCGCCAGGCCCTCCGCTCATCCCGCCAGGGGCACGCCTGAGCCATGCGGGCTGGGCAGAGCTGGGAAAGCGAGCTGCGGGTGAGGCGTTAGAGCATTGCTCTAACGCCGCGGCAGCAAGGGAGAAGGGAAAGCAATGGTGGCGGAAGGTCTCCCGAACATCCAAGCTGTCGCCGCCCACCCACCCAAGGATGCAAGGTGGAGGGAATTAAGTCACCCCCGAAAAGACGGCCTAGGCATTTTTTCAGGGGTCAAAAAAAAAAAAAGGCCTGGCCTTATTTTGTGAGAAACACTGTATTTTAGGAGTTCTTCCCCCCCCCTCCCCAAGCCTCATGCTCCTATACAAATATGAGGGAATGATCATTCATAAATTAAAACAGTAATAATATTTGAATCAAGCGTGGGGATATTTGGTTGATGATGCAGAACATTTTTATGATTTAAAAGTTGAGTGTCCACTTTAAAAATCATAAGAGATCATCTTTTCATTAAATTACATTCTCACACTAGTGCCTATTCTTATCCATGATAATGAATAGTGGAAGAGCTTTTGAATAAATATTCTCGGGACCAGAGGTGGCATTCAGCAGGTTCTGACCAGTTCGGGAGAACTGGTAGCGGAAATTTTGAGTAGTTCAAAGAACTGGCAAATCCCACCTCTGATTGGAGATTTTACAGTATCCTTTCCCCTGCCACGCCCACCAAGCCACACCCACAGAACCGGTATTAAAAAAAAAAATTGAATCCCACCATTGCTCTGGACTTAAATAATTCCTGAAGTACTATAAATATTTGTTGAATCCACTTGGACCTTCCTTTATAATGATGATCTTAATCTATGTTTAGGCTCATGGCAGATTGCTGGAGTTGTACATTAGGTAATTCCACTGCCCTCCTGATGGACAAGGCCATTTTGGGCTGAATTAAATTACATTTGAATTAGAGGTCTATTTTCAAGAGGATTTCTCATGGGTAACTTTTTCTTATGTAATTAAAAAAATCTACTTTTAGCTTTTGATTAGTAGGTTAATTTCTTTTTATTTCCTAATATCCTTATCACTTTCAAATCAAGTGTTTTTTTTTATAGCCTTCAGCCTTGTTCTCCCAGCTGTGAGAAGTAAAATGGGACTCAGATTTTAATTTTATAATCCCAATTGTGCTTAATGGATACCATGAGGAGGCTGGATTTTTCCACAAACCCCTAAATTTTAAACAGAGAGCAATTTGGCTAGTATGGAGGAATATTTCCTGTGTCCCTAGAAATCTTCTTGGTCATACTTTTATTAAAAACCATGTGTTTGAAGGAACATGTTTGAGAGAGGATAAAAGGATATTGCAATGCAAAGTGGCTATTACTTTCTGAAAAAGGAGCAGCAAATTGATCTGGAGAATTTCTTCGGAAGAACTTTGTCAAAAAATGTGTTCGCAATCCTCAACTGACTTCAAAAGAAGTGACTAAGACCCATTATTGCCCCCAGCAAAACACTAAGTATAGTCATATTAATAAAACAAAATTGTGCCTGGCTTTAATGAGAATGTAGGTCACAGAATTAAGGGCTGCAAACCCAACCCTACATAACAGTTAATGAGCAAACACTGACAGCAGTAATAAGGGTGACATACATTAGACCTGAGCTGAAATGTTTCTAAAGACCTTTTTCTTTTCAGATTTTTGAGTTGTTTTTTTCCCCTCAACTGCTCACCTCCGTGCAATTTTCAGAATTTCCCTGTTTTTCTTTGACTTCGCTACCCCTCACGATAATGATGGGGCCTTATGAAAAGATGACAAATGTGAGCCAGCCCACCAAAGGGAAATTATTGGAGGATTTCACACCTTATTTGGGAAAAAATGATAAAATGGTTCCCCTCAGATAAAGTGGCCAGTTCCAAGAAGCTAATTATATATTGGGAAGTTTTATGTGTCAGCAATACATTTTTAAAAAGCCTTAGATTTAATAACTGTACAAGTAGTCCTCAACTTACAACAGTTCATTTAGTGTCTGTTTGAGGTTCCAACGGCAGTGAAAAACGGGACTTGTGACCTCTTTTCACACTTCACGATTGTTGCAGCATCCCCCTGGTCATGTGATCAAAATTCAGATGCTTGGAAACTGACTAACGTTTATGACACTTGCAGTGTCTTGGGATCATGTGATCACATTTTGCAACCTTCTGACGAGCAAAGTCAATGAGGAAGCCAGATTCACTTAACAACTGCATCGATTCATTTAACAACTGTAGCTGGAAAGATTGTAAGATGGGCCAAAACTCACTTAACATCTTTCTCACTTAGTAAGAAAATTTTGGGGTCAATTGGAGTCATACGTTGAGGGCTACCTATATAAGTCACTTTGCTTGTGTGACACTAAAAATATGGTGCCTATCTACTAGTTGGTGTGCTTTGCTTTCTTCAGAGTTCCTCCTTGTCCTCTTCTGTTTCATGTCTAGCCAACTTTTGGGGTCTTGTTGATCCTGTGGGTCTTCTTGACCATATATGTTGTTAGGTAAAGGCCTCGCCTACACACCTTACTCACTTACACACCTTCCCCCAAAGGAATGTTGCTTCTTGTGCCCATAGGGAAACCTGGATGAGGTTGCTAGTGAAGGGAGATCTTGTTCAATATCAAGACCAATATTCTTGTTCCAGGTCACTGGTTTCATTCTGCTTAATGTTGCCCCTGGAAAGTAAGACAACATCATTGTGATTCTGTGACACTTCCATGTTATAAGATGCGACCTTCAGTCACAATCTCCTCTCAGTACTAAACGATAAAATATCTTTATGTATTGTTTTTTTAATTGCTTAATTATTTCCTCTTTGATTATCTCCTCAGCTCCCACGTTTCTATTTTTTTCCCCTCCCATTTCCTTTAGGTTATGTCCCAGATTATTTTTCTGTTTAATTCTGGATTTGATGGAATAGTGTAGATGAATTTAGTTTGCCTTATTATATGAGGTAATCACAATCTTTTTTTCCCTTAACTTTCACAAAACTTGTCATAGATGCCTGACTCCCTCAGGCTTCTGCAACTCTCTACTACATTTTCTAGGGACAGGATCAGAGGCTAGGTCAAAAATACCATGAAAATCTCACAACATGATGTTGCAAGGGATGGTTGCCATGGCAACCTCAACCAAACCTCCAATTCAGAAAAAAACCAGCCATTTTTAAAAAGGGTCTTGAGGCAATGACAGTTCCCTGGCTACCTTATATCACACAGATAAATAAAGCTACTTCCCAGCTTTATTCAGGTTATTTTACTTTTGTCCCCATGAATTGCAACAATATTGGGATCAAACATGTCAAATCAGATTGAAAAATATGCCTCTTTGCCATTGTCCTCCTTTCTCTCAGGTCCTCCTTTCTCTCAACATTAATTGATGAGAAGTAAAACCAATTCAAAGTAATTTGCAAACTTTAATACATATTGTCTCCATATACTAACTATTATATATATAGTATTGGAGTGCAAATCTTTCAAATCTGGTAAACCCCGAATTAACCATATACCCCTTCCCAGAAAAAAAAATAAGGCAATATTTTTTTTTTCTTATTGCACACTGACTTTTCCAAATATTAGATCCTGGCAAGGTGTGTTTCTATTCAGTGCTTTCACTCAACGTCTCTAAATGAGGATTCAGCTATTCACATCAAATAATGACCCTGTTAATATACACACCCACAATGGAAAATTCAGCCCTCAGAAATGTATCATTGATAGACATTATGGGTGCAAAACCCCAGAAGGGCATTTGATACCCTTTTGCACATTATATAGACAACAAATCTCTGGATGCAGCCCTCAGTGAAATCTAGTTTGACACCCCTGCTATAGAACTACATTGATGGATATTCTACTAGTTTGGTGGCTTCCTAGGAGAAGCTAGCTCAAATGTACAGAACCCCTAAAAGTAGATGAATGTACACTATTGCTTACCTCTGTGTGACTTGATGAATGTGAAAAACTGACTACAGGGGAAACCCGAAAAATTAGAATATTGTGCAAAAGTTCATTTATTTCAGTAATGCAAATTAAAAGGTGAAAGTAATATATGAGATAGACTCATTATATGCAAAGCAAGATAGTTCAAGCAGTGATGTGTCATAATTGAGATGATTATGGCTTACAGCTCATGAAAACCCCAAATCCACAATCTCAGAAAATTAGAATATTGTAAAAGGTTCAATATTGTAGGCTCAAAGTGTCCCACTCTAATCAGCTAATGAAGCCATAACACCTGCAAAGGGTTCCTGAGCCTTTAAATGGTCTCTCAGTCTGGTTCAGTAGGAATCACGATCATGGAAAAGACTGCTGACCTGACAGTTGTGCAGAAAACTATTATTGACACCCTCCATAAGGAGGGAAAGTCTCAGAAGGTTATTGCAAAGGAAGTTGGATGTTCCCAAAGTACTGTATCAAAGCACATTAATAGAAAGTTATGTGGAAGAAAAAGATGCACAAGCAGCAGGGATGACCGCAGCCTGGAGAGGATTGTTGGGAAAAGGCCATTCAAAAGTGTTGGGAACTTTCACAAGGAGTGGATTGAGGCTGGAGTCAGTGCATCAAGAGCCACCACACACAGACAGATCCTGGACATGGGCTTCAAATGTTGTATTCCTTTTGTCGAGCCGTTCCTGAACAACAAACGTCAGAAGCGTCTTACCTGGGCTAAAGAAAAAAAATTGGTCTGTTGCTCAGTGGTCCAAAGTCCCCTTTTCTGATGAGAGCAACTCTTGCATCTCATTTGGAAACCAAGGATCCAGAGTCTGGAAGAAGAATGGAGAGGCACACACTGCAAGATGCTTGAAGTCCAGTGTTAAGTTTCCACAGTCTGTGTTGATTTGGGGAGCCATGTCATGTGCTGGTGTTGGTTCACTGTGTTTCCTTAAGTCCAAGGTCAATGCAACCATCTACCAGGAGATTTTGGAGCACTTCATGCTTCCTTCCACAGACGAGCTTTATGGGGATGCTTACTTCATTTTCCAGCAGGACTTGGCACCTGCCCACACTGCCAAAATCACCAAAACCTGGTTCAATAACCGTGGGATTACTGTGCTTGATTGGCCAGCAAACTCGCCTGACCTGAATCCCATAGAGAATCTATGGGGCACTGCCAAGAAAAAGATGAGAGACATGAGACTGAACAATGCAGAAGAGCTGAAGGCCACTATTGAAGCATCCTGTCTTCCATAACACCTCAGGAGTGCCGCAGGCTGATAGCTTCCATGCCACGCCACATTGAGGCAGTAATTGCTGCAAAAGGGGCCCAAACCAAGTACTGAGTACATATGCACGCTTCTACTTTTCAGAGGTTCGATATTATTCGACATACAATCCTTGTTTTATTGATTGCATGTAATATTCTAATTTTCTGAGATTGTGGATTTGGGGTTTTCATGAGCTGTAAGCCATAATCATCTCAATTATGACAAATCACGGCTTGAACTATCTTGCTTTGTATGTAATGAGTCTATCTCATATATTACGTTCACCTTTTAAGTTGCATTACTGAAATAAATGAACTTTTGCACGATATTCTAATTTTTCAAGTTTCACCTGTAAGGTAGTAAGTGAATAGAGATACAGGTTGGAGGCTAAATCATGATTTGCCCAAGACTAGTATTGGTGCTGAGTGTGATAGATTTTTTGGGCGGGTTATATTGTTGAGATACAGGAAGACTTTCTTGATACAGGAAAGTCTCTCTTGAATGTATTTAATGAGCATAGTATCCTTAATGTAAGCTCATTGGATTCCTTTCAAACCATATATTTTCCAAACTTATTAACCATATATTATTTGTTCTGTAAATTACTCACTTAAGGGACTTGTCAGTTACAAATTATCATCCTGGTCAACCAATTATATTTTCTTTCTCTTAATGGTTCTCTCTGCTCTTTTGAAATGAAAAATAATTATTAAGTTAGATTCAATAATCAGCAAGCAAGCAAAGTGACTTTATTATAGCCTCAGACTCACATAAGATCCCTTGTAGTTCATAAATACATTAAAGGAGGATTCAAAAAGCAACACAGAATAATCTTTGTAACAAATAAAAATTTATGTTAAACATTTATTCAATACATTTTATGATTGGATAGAAGACGAAGTGTCCTATTCAAAGGACAAGTAAGAATTAGATGCTATAGAGCAGGCAATCATACTACAAAACTAAGTAGAAAGATATGTTTATGGATCTAAAAGTCCACCTTGCACAACTTTGGTAGAACTTAAGCTTGGTTTAGATTCTGTATTTACATAAATTATAGAATAAATTGCTGGTTAACAATATTGATAAAATACTATTTTTACACCCACACCCACACATGAAACACCACTTTGGGAATCAAATGTGGGTCCCAAGAGAAGCTAATGGATTACTACAACACAGATCTACTACTTCCAAGTTTTATACAAATATACTGTAGTTACACCATAGTTATTATAACTGTCATCCATCTAAACTGGCTACCCAATGTATTCCAGTGCTCTTGTGTGTTGATATTATTTTTCACTAACTGCCATAGAAAGAAGAAAGTCTCTAAAACTGTTCACTCAATGCTGCAAATATCAAAAAAAAAATCTATGATGTTGCCAGATCTACAGATCATTTTTAGCATATCAACTGATAGCATATTATCTTCACTCTTGCATTTTTATTTTTTTCTTCTTCTATTTTGTAAGGATTTATAAGCTGTAACATTCAAAGGGAAGATCAGATCAAAGAAAGCTTACTTTATTGCAAATAATACCGTACACCACAGATTATAATACTATTTCTAATGCATTTACACTAAACTTTGATTTAATGGACTAATGGGAGGGGGGTATGCTTATCTATTGCTGTATCCATTCAGAGATGAATGGGCTTTTATCAAAGCATAAAAAGTTATGAACAGTTATTATCCGCTTCATCTGCAGTCTGATAAATTGAAGGTTTATTATTTTATCTTAAAGTAGAGGTGCAGAACTTTGGCTAGAAAGGCACTGTTGGCATTTATCTATATATTTATTTTCATTTATATGGCTCCCCAACTCATTCTCAGTGACTCTGGGCAACATGCAAGAATAAAACCACAATACAAAAACTATACAAAAAGCAGTAGTTCCCCACTCCCCTGATAAAAACAATCCAATGAGCCACTTGTTGGGCTTCATTTCATCTGGGGTCTCCAGACCCATTGACAGAACCATGTCTTCAGGGCCTTCTGAAAGAGTGTCAACGTGGAAGCCAATCTAATCTCTTCAGGGATGATGTTCCACAGAGAGGGAGCCACCACGAAGAAGGCCCTTCTTCTTGGTCCTGCCAGACGGACCCTCTTAAGAGAAGGGAACTGTAGCCTTCCCCGCCTCTTCATTCTGGTGGATCGGGTAGATCTAATTGGGAAATACAGTCCTTCAAATAACCCAGTTCCAAGCCATGTAGAGTTTTGAAGGTAACAACCGGCACTTTGACTTGGATCTGGAAGCAAATCGGCAGCCAATACAGCTTCTACAGGGGAGATGACATTTATGCATATCTAAACTTGCACAAAACCATGCAGACTGCCCCATTTTGAACCAGTTGAAGCTTCTGGATAGTTTTCAAGGGAAGTCCCCTTTTAAGAGATATTCAAGGGCTACACTGAAGCAGGATAGACTGGAAAAATGGCTAGATAAAAATTAAAACAATATTTAACATAATTTACATGTATGTGAATGAATATTAAGTAAACATTATTGATATGTTTACTACTGATGTATTTCATTACTTATGACACACTATAAAATAAAAGTTGGTAGCAATTTTGATAGACTCTGTGTATGAAAACAAAGCTTTGGTAAATCAAATATAATCTTAAAATCCATATTTTAAGGGCCTGCCTAAAGATGGAGAGCCAGTTTGGTATAATGGTTAAGGCAACCGGCTAGAAACTGGGAGTCTATGAGTTCTATTCCCACCTTAGGCAGAAATCCAAGTGAATGATCTTAGGTTAGTCAATTTCTCTTACCCCTAGGAAGGAGAGAATGACAATTTCTGTAATCTGGCCAAGAAAATTAGTCTTGAAGTCTTAAAGGCATGTACACACAAGACTAAGGTAGATGCCCTAAAAAGAACTATGGACCTAGAATACAGAGGGACATTATATTAACCAGACGTAATCAAGTTATTTTCATTAACAATTGGGGTCACTGAATTAGCTCTTTCAAAAACAGAATATCCCATCCACCATTGTACCCTGTCTTTAAAAAAGCAGTTGTATTGTTCCCTTCAGGAAGATTGTCATGTTCTCTTCTCTAAGAAGTTGATATATTCAAGAAAATTATGTTTTTATGAAGATGGCATGAATGCTCATCAGCAAATGCCATTATTAACCATTATCTAGTATTGTATAAGGTTCAGCTAAGCTATTTCTTAATAATCTGCACATATTTATGAAACTTCCTCCTCCTTAAATGTTGTAGCATTTCATCAAATTCACACACAGTCTGAGCTGAACTGCACAATTATTTTCAACTCATACAGGACTGTGTTGGAGCAGTTAATTGTATTGTTAAATATGAGGGGTCTTTAAGGAACATAATTGTGGCAGCCATAAACTATCTTAATGAATGACTATAAAAGGATTAAGGCCTACATTTGTAGACACTATACCCCCCAAATGTCACCACCTAGAGAAATGAATCCATGTTTTATTTTTCACACTCGAACGTTTTATCTCATTTCCCCCAAAACTGATGAAGACATTGTCAGATATTCGTAAGCTGTTATAACAACATGCCTTAAATGAAATTCCTTCCCTAGTTCTCAGCTGTTTCCTTCAGGCAAATCCATCTTGGTGGAGACAAGAATGTAGGTGATTGTTTTTGAAGTCTGAATAAAAAGTAGAGAACGAGAATAGCAGTGTGAGCCATTAAAATAATATTCATGTTATGGTCTCTTTCAAAGCCACCTATTTCATTTAATATTTCATTTGCTGACGAGGCTTTACTGATAAAAATGATCTACATTCTGATTTATATGAATTATATGAGGATGCTGAAGAACTGGAAAGAATGCATAAAAGAGTAGCCAAGAAAGGAAGAAATTTAGAGGCTACATCCTATGAACAGGAGCTAAAGGAACCTTGTATGTTTAACTTAAAGAAAATAAAGCTAAAGGGAGACAGTCTTCCTATTCATGAAGAAGGAGTAGGTTTGTTCTCCCTACTACCTAAGAGTCAGATAAAAACCAATCCATGGATGTTTTACTGTGAGGGATCCAAACTTGAATAAAGTTTGGAAATTCCTGATTGTATGAGCTATTAAGCAATGGAGCAGATAGGGCTCTGAAGTTGTGGATGCTCCATCACTGTAGATTTCCAAGTGAAGTCTGGACAGCCATTTGTCTGGGATGATACGAGGATTACTGTGCTGGGTGGGAGTTTGGATTAGAAGACGTCCAGGGTTCCGGCCCATTCTAGGATTCTATGACCCAGTTCCAAAGGCTTACTGAAGTATTTAAGGGTTTGATAGCTTAATGATCTTCAAAAGGTTGATAGAGCACCATAATAGAGCAAACAACACATTAAAAAAACATCTCCTTTCATAGAACGTTCTTCTCTGAGTACAAATTATTACAGAACAAATCTGTAAAACAAATCTGGGGAAAAAGAAGAGAAACCTTGCTGGAAGGTTCAAGAAATGGAGAAACTTTGCCAGCAAGAATCCTTTCTTTCTTTTGATTTCCTTGACAGTTCAGTCTTAGTAACTGGAAAAGGAAGAAAGGAATGAACAAAAAGGATGAAACAGCTTTAATAAGTTGCAATATGCTTCCTAGCTTTAACCCATGTAAATGTGTTTTGTGATTATGACTTTTCCTCCAAAAATGGTCTAGCTGCTATGGGAATATACACTGAATTTTTTTTGCCAGACTTATTTCACTTTTACTTACCCATAAAGTCTGAAATGACTTGATGCCCTTGCAGTTGAAGTTACTTGCCTTCCCATGATGTTTACCAAGGGTGATATTCAAGACAATGGAATTCCTACAATCATTCTTCAACAGTTAAACAGTGCTTTCCCTTAAGGAGTAGGTTCCCCAAAATGCTAGATTCTGATGTTTACCAAGGGTGATATTCAAGACAATGGAATTCCTACAATCATTCTTCAACAGTTAAACAGTGCTTTCCCTCAAAGAGTAGGTTCCCCAAAATGCTAGATTCTGAAGCCATGGAGCCCTAATAATGGCGGAGCTCCTGCTAGCTGATCTGGAGCCCTCCTCTCCTTCCCCAGAGAAGTGAAGCTCTTTCCATCGAGCCCTATTAACCACACTGGTGGAGCTCTTGAACTGGATCACTTGGAGCCAGCAGAGTGCAAACAACGTACCTTCATTTCAATCCCTCACACAGCTGATAGAAGTATCTTCCACGCCAGACAACGTGTTTCCATTAATGTCCCCCACACAGTTTCCCCAGAGCACATCGGACAGCTGGCAGGGAGAAACAAGGAGGGAGGAGAAAGCCCTGAGGCTCTTAGGAGCCGAAAGTCACCCTGGATACCCATCCAAGGTGACTTTCGGCTCCTAAGAGCCTCAGGGCTAAAGGCAGAGGAATGCTTCGGTGGTCACGAGGAGAGGAGAGTCTCCTTGACTGACCCGAAGAAAACCCCTCCATCCGAACTAAAAAGAGAACTGCCAAATCGGCTAAATCAAGGCCAGTAAGGCAGCTGAGACAGAAGTGAAAAAGAAAGGAAAGATCTTGTAACAGTGTGCATAGTCTTGGTAAGAATCACTCCAATTTCTGCAGTGGAATTTTCCTTGGAAAGTGGGACTCAAAGGAGGAAAATAGCTGCGATTAACGATCTGGAGTGACTGTCAGATTTAGTTTAAAAAAAAGATATTGCAACTAGAAGTAACTTTAAAAGTAAAGGACAGATTGGATTGGTTAAGCCAAATTTCTGGACTGTATTTTTACTACTACTCAACTTGAAGAACTTTAGGAAACTATTGGAAAACAATCTTATTCAGAGACATATTGATTGTAGTTAAAGTGTTTTAATTCAGCGAGTTTTGCTCTCTTTCAAAAATCCAGCGTGCTTTGAACATCTTGTTACAGCCTATTGTTTACAGAGTAATAGCAGCAGCAATCAGAGCAATAAATTCCTCCCACCCAGTGAATCACAGCTGCTAGTAAAACAATTAACCCTTTCCTTGCAGACTCTCAATACTACCTCATTACTTTAATCAAACACTGATTAATTCATTACCTCAAAACTTACAACTTTTCTACCTCATCACCTATATCAATGATTAGATAATCAATTTCTATAAAATATTTCATTAATGGTTTAATTGATTTATTGTTTTAATTGATTAGTGTGATTAGAGTGTTTAGTGCAAATAGTGTGATTACTGATTAGTTTAAAAGATCAAGATTCATATAATTTAATTGATTAGTAAAATCAGTGATTTACTGAATTTAATTGAACAGTGTGATTAATAATTAGTGTAATTAATTGATTAGGCTGATTGTTGCTTAGGAAAATTAGTTTGACTAGAGAGATTACTGCAATTGATTGATTGGTGTGATATTGGCTATATTGATTACCCAAAATTGTTCCATTAATTAATTTAATCAATGTACCATCTTAACAAACCTACCATGCCAAGAAAAAAATCCAATGCCAAACCACAACCTAAAGAGAAAGTAATCCACACCAATGAACCACAAGACTCCTGCACATGCCTTAAATGCTACAAAACTCTAAAGGATAATGAAAACTCCATCAAATGTTCTCTATGTAACAAATACACTCATCACGACTGCTTGGAATTACCTGAGCAAATGATTCAATACCTAGAATCATCCAATGAGTTTCCATATCTCTGCAAATCATGCAGACCCAAACTGGATCTGTTGGAAAGAGTTGATACCATTGAAACACAAATAACATCCCTTGACACCATAGTAGCATCCCTGGACGCCTTAAAAGAAAGATTATCCAACCCTGAAAAAAAAGACACAATGCAAAAACCTGAACATCCAATAGCTACAAACTGCATCTCTACCCAACAACCACAACCCAATCCACAACCCAATACAAAAAAAAAAAAAAAAACATAAGCCAGACAAATAATGATATCCCAATCCTCATCAGAGAAGCTGTTGAGCATGAACGGAAACGTCCAAACGCCATCTTATTTGGTCTAGAGGACATCAATGATAATGATGACATCACAACTGTCCGAAACATCATCAGTGATTATCAAGCATCAACCATCTTCCCTGATGAAATACTTGACATTTCCCGCATTGGCTAAGAACTCAAAAACAGAGTTAGCTCTGTGGCCCCATGCTTCTGCAGGGTCATTTGCAAAAATGAATCAAGCAAACGTAAATTCATTTACACTATAAATTCACTCACCAAAAGCAACACCAACCATAAGAACCTCCGTTGTCCCCCTGACCTAACCATACAGCAATGTACCCGCTCCCATGTACTCCGCACTGAACTCAAAAAATGTCTAGACAATGGACAGTAGGACCTGTACATTGACTACCATGCTGACTGTATCAAAAGTAAGTCACACAACCTGCAACTCAGCTTTAACCTTCAACCACAACCCTACCTCAACCAATCCACCATCACCCAAGATGCACGCCCCTAACTACCTCAATTCCAACTACTGCTGGCCTTAAATGCAAACTACTCAATGCAACAAGCCTTGCGAATAAAACCTGAATTTCTCCTCTTACTAAATACGGCTAAATTCAACATCATATTTGTCTGTGAAACATGGCTCAACGTATCCCTTCCTGACTCCATTACCACAGTAAGAGACTATCATGTTTACCGATCAGATCATGAAATTCGTAGAGGAGGTGGTGTTGCTATCTTCTATAGAAAGTCCTTACATCTGAAAAACATCCAAGTTACCCAGGAGCTTGCTCTTCCTGAGACCATCATCTGTGAACTATCCTTAAATATCACATTTCGATTCTTACTATGTTACAGAGCCCCTGATTATGACATCGAACATGCAAACAAGCTAAATTCACTACTAACATGGGCAACATCCTGCCCACATGCTTTTATCTTTCTTGGTGACTTCAATCTACTTTATATTAACTGAACCCTAAACGAATGTACAACTGAACCCATACATGCAGCCTTCTACAATGCTGTAACAAATCTGGGACTGGAACAACTAGTAACCAACAATACTAGACTTAACAACTGCCTCGATCTCATCTTCTGCAATAGTTTGAATTTAATTTAAGGAATACAAACTAAAGAACCCTTTTCCAGCAGTGACCACAATATGATTGACTTTTGTCTCAACATACGTCCACACAAAAATCATCACAATGACGTAATCCCCAATTATAACTTCAAAAAAGGCAACTATGATCTTATAGACAACGATCTCTCATCCTTGATTGGCAATCTCTATTCACTGGATGCAATACTGTTGAAGACCATTACAACATATTTTTACTTGAAGTCAAAAGAGTCATCAAACTATATGTACCAACAACAACTCCCAAAACAAAAACAAAAAAAACAGATTACCCATAACAATAAGGAAACTTCAATCCAAAAAGAGATCACTATGGCAGAAAAACAAATCTGGTCATGTTGCCAATTTCAAAAGCTGATACAAAAATTTATGCCACCAGATAAAGACTGCATGCACCAATTATCACATTAAACAAGAGGAAAACCTTCTACGCACCAATTCCACCCGTGCTTTTTACAATTTTGTAAACAACAAACTAAAAGACTCAAGGTCCATCCCACCCCTGATAGGACCTAATGGTAAAGACTGCAACAACGACACCATTAAAGCCAACATCGTTAACACATTCTTTGGCTCAGTATTTGTAAACAGCAATGGATCATTCCCGGTATTTCCTAGTCGAACCACAGACAACTACAATGATCTAATACATATCGATTTTACAGAAGACAATGTTGAAAAAGCACTATACAATCTAAAACCATCTCTATCTATTGGACTGGATGGAATATGTGCCTACTTCTTAAAAAAGCTATCCACTGCCATAGCCTAACCTCTAAGCATAATCTTTGAAAAATCTTTCAGGACCAGCTCCTTGCCAAAACTATGGTCACAAGCCACAAGCTGGTCATCCCCATCTTCAAAAACGGGGCAGGGGAAGGATACTGCAAAATCCCCATTCCCTCCCCACCCCAATAACCTGCTTTCCAGCTCTGTTCTCCTGTGCAGGGCAACAAAAGAAGACCCAGCCGATCAGCTGGGACTTGGGAGGCAGAGAATAGATGGGGGCGGGGCCAGTCAGAGGTGGTATTTGCTGGTTCTCCGAACTACTTAAAATTTCCACTTCCAGAACTGGTCAGAACCTGCGGAATACCACCCCTGGCCTAAATGCTATTGCTATACTTGTATCTAAATGCGGGATACTAAAACATACAAGGCAAAAATGAGTGTATATAGATAGATCCTGATAGCAAAGATATATACAAATATATCCAAAAAAAGATTAAAAAGTAGCACTCTCCTCAAGTTATGAAGTTGATCTTCCTTATCCAATAAGGTGGCTTATTTCTTGAATACATTTGGACTAGATGGTTTCATTATGTTGTAAATTCCTTGGAACATGCAGGCCCCAGAAAAATTTACCACAACAGCAATGTTTCTCAACCTTAGCCAATTTAAGCTATGTGGAACTTCAGCAACCCAGAATTCCCCAGCCAGCATGTTAAAGTCCACATAGCTTAAAGTTACTTATGCTAAGAAACCTGGGATACAGTCAGACAGTCCTTTTTGAGCAGTTTTGAATTTTTACCATGTTTATTTTACTTTTGGTTTGAAAATAAGAGTTTAAGAAAAAGAGTGTCACTGTTTTGATTCTTAATTGCTCTACAGCCTTATGCTCTTCCAAAATAAAATACTTTAAGTAAATTGCCAAGCAAAAAAATAATAGAGCTATATTAAGCATTCCTTCAAAGACATGTGTCTCACAGGTGAACAACCATCTGTAAGTAAGTTAAAAAAAGAATAGGAAAATGTAATAAATGATGGAAAAGCAAGTACTACATTTGACTGCTGATATATATAAATGTTGCATTCTGGTGTGAGGTTAATAATATTCAGTATTCTGTGCAAATTCAGGCTATGTCTATGAGATGGGATGTAAAAGAATTAGAAAATATTGTAAATAATGTATTTTAAAAAGTCATGAATATATTTCCTACAGCAATCCATTTGAACCTCGCTTTCCCTGGTCATAGTTTAACTCAGTGTTTTTCAAATTTGGCAATTTTAAGACGTGTAGACTTCAACTCCCATACTGGCTCAGAAACTCTGGGAGTTGAAGTCCAAGCATCTTAAAGTTGCCAGGTGTGAAAAACACTGGTTTAATTCATTAGCCAGGAGAATGCACTGGTTTTAATATTTTGGAACTCCATAGTTCCATAAGAGCTGTGGTGACGCAGTGGTTAGAATGCAGTATTGCAGGCTAATTCACTGCTCACTGCCAGGAGTTCAATTCTGACTGGCTCAGGATTGATTCAACCTTCCATTCTTTTGAGGTCAGTAAAATAAGGGCCCAGATTATTGGGGGCAATATGTTGACTCTGTAAACTGCTTAGAGAGGGCTGTGAAGCAATGTGAAGTGGAATATAAGTCTACATCCTATTGCTATAGCTATAGTAAGAATTGTCTTGACAGGACAGAGAAATCCTATCTGTTATTCATCAATGTCCAAGATTCAGTAACTTTTTCCTCAGTCTCAACAATCACCTTTCTTACTGAGATGTAGTTGAGGGTCACCTACCCAATAAGATTATCTGGAAACCATCTTCTTTTTGCTAGAGAGAACCACCCGTGTCAATTTAAAGCAAAGAGAAAAATTGGGAACTAAGGCCAAGCAAAGAACTTACATCTCCTGCACCAATTTTACCCTTTCCTGGACTGGGGGGAATAGGGACAGTGATCATGGTCACTCACGTTTTAGTGACTTCCAGGTAGACTTCTCAACATTCTATAATTTGAAAGCTGAATCTGGTTTGGAATGTAGTAGCACAGGCAGTAGTAGGCGTACCAGAATACACAATGTAACGCTACTTCTGGATGAGTTGCAATGGCTCCTTGTAGGCTTCTGAGTACAATTCAAGGTGCTAGTTATTACCTTTAAAGGCCTACATGGCATGGACTGGGGTACTTGTAAGACAGCCTATTGCTGACAAATTCTGCCTATCCTATTAAATCTAAGTAGGGTGAACATGCTCCAGGTCCCTTTGATGAAACAATGCCTCTGGTGGGGTGTTGATAGCATACCTTCTCTGTCATGGCACCTACCTTATGAAACAGCAAGCCTCCCCCCACCCCCCAGACCTGCCTTTTCCCCCTAGCATGGAGTGATAGATGGATGGACATTAGTTTTATTGGGGCATCAACATTGCTTATTGTTTTAAATTGCCTTTCTTTATGTACTATGTTTTTATTTTGCTTGCTCAAAGCTCTCTCGAGCAGATAGCCATCGTCATCATCATTTTAGTCATTGTCTATCCACAGTGACGGTATTCAAAAAAACGTTACTACCACTTCTGTGGGTATGGCTTGGTGGACATGATGTGGCTCGGTGGGCGTGGCAGGGGAAGGATACTGCAAAATCTCCATTCCCTTCCCACCCCACTAACCTGCTTTCCAGCTCCATTCTCCTATGCAGGGCAACAAAAGAAGACCCAGCTGATCAGCTGGGACTTGGGAGGCAGCAAATAGATGGGGGTTGGGCCAACCAGAGGTGGTATATTTACCAGTTCTCTGAACTACTCAAAATTTCCGCTACCTGTTCTCCAGAACCTGTCAGAACTAGCTAAATACCACCTCCATCTATTAATTGTAAAACAAAGGCTTCTTCTGTGTGTTTCCAACCAATACGGTCCTGGGCTTTCATTTGCCAATTGGGCCTGCAATACTTTCTGATGTCATCAATCCATCTTGTTTTAGGTCTCTTTCGTGGATGCTTTTTATCAAGTGGGATCCATTCTATGACTGCCTTGGTCCACCTGCCATCAGTTCTTCTATGTGACTAGCCCATTTCCACTTCAATTCTTTTACTCTCTTGATGATATCGTATACTTTTGCTTGTTTGATAATCCATGTGCAGATATTTCTATCTTGTCGTATAATACCAAGCATGTAGTTTTTCCATGGCTCTTTGTGCCACTCACAGCTTTTGTGTCGATTGTGAGGTTAGTGTCCATGTTTCACTGGCATATGTTAGAGCAGATAGCATGAACGGATTGAACACTTTTTTCTTCAGGCATAGGAGGAGGTTTTCCTTGAAAATTAGGCTTGGCTTGCTGAATGCCTGCCAACCACATTTAATACACAATTCAATTCCCTTTATTGTATCACCTTCCATTGAGATCATTGGCCAAGGTATATGCAGTTAGTCTAGTATGTCTAGTTCTTCTCCAGATATAAATCTTTTCTTTGGTTGGTGAATTTATTAAACATAAGCTGGCTCTTTTTTTTTTTTTTTGAAAACAGTTTTATTGGTTTTTTTAACAAACAAACAAAAACAGACAAAACATAAAAGCATCAGCTCTCTTCCATACTTATATACAAACAGTGTGTCGGTTGGTTCATCAGTTTTGTGCATCCATTTCGTAGTCTCAATTACAATTATGTTACATAATAGCTCTTATTTTCAATCCTAACTTATATATATTCATATCATTATTAAAAAAAAATCATTTGACTATACTTTTATTCATTCATACTTTATGAGATAACTATAATTTAAGTAATTTATTCTATAACAAATCATATAATCATGCCAATTCTATCCTAAAAAAACAACAACTGCTTTGTGCAGTTTCTGAGGCATTTCAAGTATAGTTTTGCTAGTATCTTGTGTAAATTGTGATCACCAACTTTTAGCATTTTAACTGTAATGCAGTCATTTCCGGAAGCTTTGCCATTTTTCATTGATTTTATGGCACTTGATACTTCCTCCACTAGGATATCAGGCATTTCCTCTTTTGTGGGTATTGTTACTTTTGAGTGATCCTGATCTTTGTAGAGCTCTGAATAGAATTTTCCAATTATTTCTGAGAGTTCCTGTTTTGTTCTACACGCAGTGCCACCTTCATGTTTTAATGCAAAAACATTCTTTCTTGTATTTATAAGCTTGAGCGTGAGCTTATAAATACGAGCTCTTTTAAGTAGACAGGGGACTATATAGATTTGTTTAATAAATAAATATATCTGGCTATCTCAGAATTAATTGCCTAGAACTCTCAGGAAGCTGGAGGAAAATCAAGGAAGAACTGAGATGGAGATAAATTTAGTTCAGGAAAAAATGCTAATATGTAAAAGAGCTAAAATATTGCATACTTTAAATTTGTTTAAATCTAAAGTACTGTTTTGGATGATTATTGTCTCCAAAAATGTACAGTCACATGTTTTATGCAAGTTAGTACCTCTTTATCTCAGAATTGCTTCTTTATTAGTAACAGATCTAGTGATTGGCTCAGATTTTTATATTGTCTTGCATATTTTTCTGTTTCTTTTTAGATGCAGTCTGTCAGACCCCTACATTGTTTTAATCTTTTCTGCCATTGAATATTTTTGTTTGATTACTTAAAGCTACAAATTATTATATTGTAAGTTGCTTTGGATAGCGAGATGGGTGGCATATAAATTTATTAGAAATAAACAAATAAATACCTCTTTTCTTTTAATCACTTTTTTTTCTTGTCAGAAGAGGCTGTGGGAGTCTCATGAGAAGTGGAGAAGCGTGTCATGTAAAAACATGTGGGGTCAATATATCAATTCAGCTTCAGGGTCAAACTTTGCAATCTTAGACTCCATCAATACATATGTGAAATTAATTTAGCTTACTTTTTGTTTTGAGATTCCAATTTGCTTGGTTTTATACTTATCTTGGCATTTGCCATTTTACTAGCCCTTAGCTGATTTTCTAGAGTTCTCTTTCAATCCCTTGACAATTCTTTTTTTAAAATTCAACATTCTAAGGAGTATCGTCAAGTACTGCTAAATTTTCAAAGTTATGAAATGAGATTGGCTCATAAGACATGCAGAAGCTGCACATTGATTCTTCTTCAGCAAACCATCTCCTTTATGATTAATAATTTAACAACATGTCCCATCAGAATTTAGCTAGCAAAATTTCATGAAATCCTTCTAGATCTTTCCCCCACCCCAAAAGTTCAGTGCTGCAGTAGCAGGTTTTCAATTTTTAACTACAGAGGCTAATAGGTATATGTTGCTTTCTTTTCTTTCTTTCTTTTTTCTTTTAGAAAAATAGAACTTTCTGACTTCTGAAAAGTAGAGCTTTATGAATATGATGCTTGCTAATGTTTATTAATCACTGAGAATTAGAATGTCATCACATCACCAATACATATGCTGGTCCAATTTGTCATTTTTCCTGTGTTCCTGGGATCATCTGCAAATCAGTTTCATTATACAACTCTCAGTTTTAGTAAAGACATCATAATTCCTTACAACATTGAAGTAGTTCATATTTGTTAATGCATCTTTTCTATTTTATAGTTATTTTTATTAACAGCTTTAGTAAATTATTGATAAAAGTTATCAGGAAGTAATTCCGTCATTGATTACACTTCATTGATTTTTACCCTTCTCTATGGCACATACATCCGACAGTAAAGCTATCGAAATGGCAGTGTTCTGACAAACAAGTTTCCCAAACTTCCTTACTTTGAATAAAAAACAGTCTGAAATGAAAAGTCAGTTTAAGCAGTATAAAGTTAAAATATTATAAAGTAACACTAGGTGAAGGCTCTTTATATTAAACATAATCTGGTATACTACATTTTTCCAAGATATGGGTAAATCCAAAAACAGTCACCCAGAATAACAACATATCCCATTAAATATTAATCAAATAAACTGACTTTGTAGTCCTTTTTCCTTCTATACAGAACAATTTTTCTCTGAAATCCATTAAAGTGGTTGTTGATCCTTGGTTGTTGGTTATAAATTTCTTTAGCACTTCAAACTATCTCTTTTGTGAATCCAGAAAAATAAATTATTCCAATTGCTGTCTGGGACTTTGATTTTGATCTTTTCTTAAGTTTTAGAACCTTGTATCTGGTGACAAATTCTTATTAAGAGTTTTATTTTTTCTTGGGTAAATTTTACAGCATATCTTGTTCAATAGTATCTTTGCTGGGAACAAACTATTGCTTAAGAAAATGCAGCAGGGCAGGGGTGGGATCCGACTGGTATAACTACCGGTTCGGTGACTTTACGCTTGGTTGTAAAAGCAGGAAATAAAGGTCAGGTAAGAGCCCAGGAGGGTGGGTGGGCCAAAACAGCAGCAAACATAGAACCGGTTTTATGTATGCTCTCTGTTTGCTGCTGTTCAGAGCAACTGATTCTACAGAAGTGGACAGAACCGGTAGAATCCCACCCCTGCAACAGGGATGACATAATTGAATCAAATTCATGGCACAAGTCTCAATATATGTAGTTCCCCAAACATATATCTGAATGCTATTTTAAGTTACTTGTCTTATTATGTCTCCTAACTACAGTAAAAAAAACATTTTTCCCCAGAAGCATATATTTATTCTTTAAAAACTATGTCAAAATCTTAGTATTCAATGTCTACAATTCCAGTGTTTTCTCATCCCTTAATACTTTCAGCCACTTAAACCTTGTGTTGATTTTTGCAGTTGATTTTAAATTCTTCACAATTATAAAAAAACAAATATTCATATTCTTATACTGAGGATTTTTATTTTATTTATTTTATTATTTATTATTTATTATTTATTTATTATTTATTTTGTTTGTCAAGCATGTATGAAAAAACAAGTATAAGTATGAACATAAAATATAAACATGTAAGTATAAATAGGTAATGTATGTATGTAATAAATGCGTACAAAATAAATGGATAAAAGGGCACCTGGGAAAGTGCAAAATTAAAAATGTAATGAACTCTGTCTCATATCTACATATTTGTATTTTTAGTGCACTGAATTTATGAATGGCTCTTCACTATGATAATGGCTGTGGACGGGGTTTAGGATACGTAATGATAATTCCCAGAGGTTGCATAGAATCATAAGCACATCATCAATTAAAAGTTTAAGGACACTTTTCTGAATAGAGTTACAAACCCTCACAATTATCAAGTCAATTTCTAACCAAACCAAGCACAACTCACTACTATGGTAGTAATAATACAAGTAGAATCTTTAAATGGAGAATTTTGTGAATTGAACATAAAACATTTCCTATCACATATTTAGAGATTCATTTAACATTTCCAGTCTACTGTTTGTTCATCCAAACATACCCAACACAAGGAAGGGGAACCACTACCTGTTTCTCAAATTGTTATTGCATTTGCAAGAAAAGACAAAAATTATAGAAATCACAAGCTTGTAAAAAAAATAAATTGACCGGTCCCTTCAAGCATTTTAAGTGCTTCTGTTCACAGCACGGTACCTTTTGTGCTTTGTAAGTTGCACTTAACGTTTTAAGATGGGGGGGGGGGGGACAATGAATGACAATGTATTCATTTGTTTCAGAGAACAAAGCACCTTTAGATGGAAGGCTATGTCATTAACGCACTCAGAGACTCACTTGAGTGACAAAAAAACAAAAATGGGTCAGAGAGATTCAATTGTCTACTCCAAAACCTTTTGATTAAAGTGGATGACAAAGGGAATGCTGATAAATAGGCTCTTCTTCAGCACAGCAAGAAGAAGCAAAAGAGAGATTGGGGGTTGAGGGATGAACACCGTAATGAAGAAGTTTGGTGGTGTGCAATGGAAGAAAAAAATACAGTAGAGAATGAGTGGTCAATGCAGGTGGAGCAGAAGAAGGATTCTTCTTTTCTTGTGCCATATCCATCATCGGACGTTGGCGATCATGTTGGCCATCCTATTTTTATCAACAGCCACACAGAAAAGTGCTGCTGAGTTTTGACCAAACCAGACCCTTAGATTTTGAAGCCATGGATGTTCTTCTTCTGCCTGGACCTTGTTTGCTTTCAATCTTTCCCTGGAAGATTAAGTGAAGTATGACGTATTTTTCCAGGAGTCACATCACAGGTTCGAAATATTCTAACTTTCGCTTTTTTAAAATGGTTTTGATGATTTCTCTGGGCTTTCCCAGGTGGCTTAAAGAAAGATTAGGCAAAGAAAAAAAAATAGAGGCATCATGAAAAGGCTGGTGGACACTAAAAAAAAAAAAAAAAGGCCTTGGGAGCTGCAGCATGATGAGGGGCATGAAGGATGAGCATGAAGACCAGGATTGTGGTGAGAAACAGAAAAAGAGGGGACCATAAGCATCCATACAAAAGGCAGGATATATAAATAAATAAATAAACGCGTAAAAAAGAGAAAGGACCTTGTATATGGGAGCATAGGAACCTTGTTGTCCCTGCTTATGCTTGGAAGTTCCAGGTCTGGGTAGGGATTGTGCTAGAAAAATGAAACACAGAGTAACATTTTGAGAGACATTCTACCAGCCTAGCATTTGAACGAAGGTGCAATATTTCCCACTAGACCCCACACCCTCTTTTAAATTCTCCCTGGATATAGTTGCTTGCTTTCAAGCATCCTCATCTATTTTTATGGAGTGTGTTCAAGTTGCTAATGTTGTTCCAGGCAACTTAAAGATCATTTATCATATACTTTGCTGTCTGAAAAGACTTATTGTTTGGGGGAATAGCATTCCCTAAAACACTTGTCCTCAACAGGATTCTGGATAGGACTGCTGCTCACTAATGCAGTGATGTTGTTTACCCAACAGAAAATTCAGCTTTGGTCACGGATAGAAAATATCTGTAATTTTCTCTTCAATTCGGTATTCAATATATCTTTCATATATCCACAGAGGCAATAATTAACAAAAAAGTTATAACCTTGGAAAGCTTTCTTCAGAAAATCCCATTAAACCTGTCCCCATCTCTGATACTGTTTGAAAGCAGCCTCAAGGTGCATAAAATTTGAGGAGTGTCAGGTGCCATAAAACAGAGGCGGTAGAAGCAAAGCAGGGATAGGCAAAAAAGAACAGGGATGTTTATGATGTTACTTTAAAGATGGGTCACAGCTGGAACAAAGCTCACAGTTTGTGACTTTACCTGGTTTCAGGTTTTTTTGATGCAGTGTTTGTGGATCAATAAATATTTTAAATGAATAAATTTTACAGTTCCATAATTAATAGTAGCAAAACAAGTCAAAGAGATGCTGGCCAAATCACTATTTTATCTCCATGATGGCTTGTAACTAGGGTAGGGCAAATGCACTTTTCACATTTATTTATTTATTTGTTTCTATTGATCAATATGGCCACCCATATCAGTAATGTAACTTTATCATCCTAACACAGGTTTTAAAGTACAATAGAAAAACTGTATATAGTGGTACTAAAAACACAAGATGGCTCCCTCTAATACAGTATACCATATAAGCATTGTGAACCAAATTACTTTCCTGAACTCAGAACTGGAGAAAAGAACCAGGCTTTCAAATTTTTCAAATCAAAAGGTGAGGAGGTGGGGGCCAACCTACTCTCAGGTGGTACCTCAGACAGCAGGTGCACCTTGAAAAAGACATACTAGCTGTCCCGCTAGGTGGCTGTCCCTTATCAATAGGATCTGGATCACATCCTTCCTGCCCAACCTAATGGGATGAGTAGTGACAGTGAGAATAAGATGACCCCTCAAATATCCTGGCTTTAGTCCACAGAGGACATGATAGGTAAGTGCTAGCATCTTGAATTGCACCCTGAGGTAAATTTGGAGCAGTGCAGCTTGTGGAGCAGAGTACAACATGGGCATAATGTAGATGTATCCATAATTGTCCATACTACCTCATTTTGGATTAATCAAAGCTCCTGTAGAAGAGTAGCTCATGTAGAGTACAGTGCACTAATCCAGGGGTGGGATTCAAAATTTTAATAACCGGTTCTGTGGGCATGGTTTGGGTGGTGGGTGTGGCTTGGTGGTCATGTGACTGGGTGGGCATGGCTTAGTGGTCATGCTATTGGCTGGGCGTGGCCAACTCAACATCACTCACATTGAGGCACGCATCTCCTCGCCTGGCCTCTCATGACTGTGGGGATGCTGCAACTGTTGTAAGTGTGAAAAATGGTCATAAGTCACTTTTTTCAGTGCCATTGTAACTTTCAAGGGTTACTCCACACAAGCAAAGTACCAGCAAAGGAGGGGGGAAAAACTCCAGAGAAGTTCCTGAGACAGGAAGTCTCATCCTGCCAAGAATGTAATAAGGATTAATGGAGAGGCAATTTCTGTAAGCAACACCAGAATGTTTCCTTCCTGCCTTCCTTACAGGATTAGGCCAGTAATTTCTTCTAACAACCGGTTCTCCGAACTGCTTAGAATGTTAACATTCTAGCGAATAGATGCGAACCTGTAGAATCCCACCTCTGCACTAATCTATATGGCAAATTATCAAAGTGCGAGTGACCAGGTACAGTGCCTCCTAAGGGCACAACTGATGTACAGCACAAAGCTATAGAAAGCCTCCTGCCAGCCATGGTGTTCTAGCTGCTATTTGAACAGGAACTGTGAGTCCAAGAGAACTTCTGAAGTATGCATCAGTTTTGTCCGGGTGAGTGTAAAAACACTGGGTGCAGGAGGATCCTAAGACCATTATGTCTTGCTAGAGTTTTGTGGAAGACTTTTCTTTCCCATCTAGGCAACCCAATAATCTACGCATTGAGACAGAATTCCCACAGCATCACTTGGCCAGTTAGGTATGGAGTTGTTAGTTGGGTGTATCTCTTTCTCTCTCTCTCTCTCTCTCACACACACACACACACACACACACACACACACACACACAGCTGTTGAATGATCTCACCCATTTCATGTAGATGTTAAACAGGAGTGGGAAGAGGTAAGCCCAAGGTGCTCCATACAAGAGCATGGGTAAATTTGCCTACCCATCAATATGGACTGGAACTGACCTTGGAGAAAAGATGAGAATGAGCAAACATATGTCCCAAGACCCAGCACTTGATATTGGCCAGAAGGATATCCTGGATAAATGGTACCGAAAGTTGCTGAGAAATCAGAGAGAGCAAAGATAGACAAACCAACTTCATCATTCTCCGTTCAAAGTAATCCCCAAGTGCCATTTTAACGCCAGGCCCCAGTCTGAAACCTGACTGTAAGAAGTCAAAACATGCACTTGATCCAGAACTCAAGAATCTTCAAAGCAGCCCCCTTCCCTAAAAAGGGAAGGTTGGAGACAGGTTGAAAATTCTCCAAAGTGGTTGGGTTTAGCGATTCCTTCTTGAGGAGGCACATGCACTATTCATGGGCATGTACCCATGTGGCATCTCAGTCCCAAATCAAACATCACCGCCATTAAACCTCCCTAAGAGATAATTTAAAAACAACTATATAACATTATTTAGTAATGAAACAAATCATAGATACATGCCCATAAAACAAAACACTGTCAGTTTTTAAAAACATAAAGTGTGTGGTAATACTCTTTATTTATGCTACATCTTTAAATTTAACTTTACTTGCAATGTAATTCCCTGCAGCCATATTCAAACTGTAGACCCAATGTTCAGGTGTGTCACTGTGCTACATAATGTAGGTATTTCCAGGTGGTGATACTCAACCAACTGTATAGGTTAGAAGCGACTGCCGGCGAAGGCCCCTGGATTGGGGCTGAAAGGCAAAAGCAGAAGAAGTATGCTCCGATCCATATTTGGGTAGATCAGGTTGCTCTGATAGACCGGTCACACCAGAAAAAAACACTGAATCTCCTTCCTGGTACAGCCAGCAAAGCAAGAAGAGCCTATGGCCTAGAGTAGTGGCAGCTAACCTTTTTGGGCTCCTGTGCCAAAAATGCCAGCACCCAGAAGGCAATGCGAGCAGGGACCCCCCCATACCCCCTGCAAATGTGCACGCAACTCCCCCATGCACACTGCACATCTCTGCGCATGCACACATGATCCCCCATGTGCATCTTGCATCTCTGTCTTCGCATGCACATGAGACCCCCCATGTACATCTCTGCGCATGCCTATGTGTCTCCTGTGCCCCCTTATGCATGCATGCCAGATACCTGAAAATCAGCTGTCAGGCGGGCAGCGAGCACACATGTGCAGTGGGGCTCTTCCAGGTGACCTCTCGCGGGCCGGCAGACGTAGCTCTGTGTGCCACTTCTGGAACACGTACCATTGGTTCACCATCATGGGCCTAGAGGTTAATACATCTGCCTAATAGGCAAGCAGCCAGGGTTTGAATCCCAGAGGGCATGGCTAACTCATGAGAGCTAAACAGCTTGAAATAGCTATACTAGTCCCAGGGGTGGGATTCTACCAGTTCGTACCTATTCGCTAGAGCCAGTTGTTAACATTCTAAGCAGTTCGGAGAACCAGTTGTTAGAAGAAATGACTGGCCTAATCCTGTAAGGAAGACAGGAAGGAAACATTCTGGTGTTGCTTACAGAAACTGCCTCTTCATTAATCCTTATTACATTCTTGGCAGGACTAGACTTCCTTTCTCTGGAACTTCTCTGGAGTTTTTTCCCCCTCCTTTGCTGGTACTTTGCTTGTGTGGAGTGACCATTCAAAGTTACAATGGCACTGAAAAAAGTGACTTATGACCATTTTTCACACTTACGACTGTTGCAGCATCCCCACAGTCATGAGAGGCCAGGCGAGGAGATGCGTGCCTCAATGTGAGTGATATTGAGTTGGCCACACCCAGCCAATAACATGACACCAAGCTATGTCCACCCAGACCACCAAGCCACACCCACCACCTAAGCCACACCCACAGAACTGGTTGTTAAAAATTTGAATCCCACCCCTGACTAGTCCCCCTTTATTTCTTTGTTGGTAAATTAAATTTAACCCAAAAATAGTTTGTTGAGGAGCGACTGCCTGCGAAGGCTTCTGGATTGGAGCAAAGGCTGAAAGGCAAAAGTGGAAGCAGTATGCTCTGTCACATATTTGGGTAGACCAGGTTGCTCTGATAGACCAGTCTTACCAAAAAAACACTTAACCAGAGGTGGTATTCAGCAGGTTCTGACCAGTTCTGGAGAACCGGTAGTGGAAATTTTGAGTAGTTTGGAGAACCGGCAAATGCCACCTCTGACTGGCCCTTCTTTCATCTATTCTCTGCCTCCCATTGAGTCCCAGATGATTGACTGGGTCTTCTTTTGTTGCCCTGCACAGGAGAACAGAGCTGGAAAGCAGGTTAGTGGGGTGGGGAGGGAATGGAGATTTTGCAGTATCCTTCCCCTGTCACGCCCACCAAGCCATGCCCACAGAACCGGTAGTAAAAATTTTTGACTTCCACCATTGCACTTAACCAACTATAGTTAACTTTCTATAGTAGACTTTTACTGGCAGGTTCCTGTATACCAATGGGTACTTCAAATAATGTCTTTGGTAGGGAAAATAGTACCAACATACTGATTTAGATAGCATTTGAAATTCTTAATTACCTCATCCCCAGCTTGGGGCATAGGAAGAGAAGAAAAATCCCAAGGCGCGGTCCATCTTGCAACCTGGTATGTGACCCACAGTATATGCACAGATGTGTGCATGTTGTGTGTGTGGAAACACTTGAAATGTGTGCTTTGTTCCCTCCCCTGCAGACTTTTGAAACAAAAGCTGTTGCCTCCAGCTTTTACCACTGTTACGTGTAAGGTGAGCACATTAGTGCAGAGGTATGGCAACAGGGTGCTTCTTTGCTCCAGGCCTTCTTAAATAATAGATTTGCAAGTCAAAGCAATAGGAGATTTGGTGTCTTTTAGCTGCTCTTAAATGTATGACTTTCTGCTGGCTCTTGCTTAGGTAAGTGAATTAGTTGGACACATGTCTTCACATTTCCAGCTTTCTTGCAATAAGCACCACACACCACCACGGCAGAGGCACGAGGGAGGACGCTGGCCGAAAGAAATGAAGAGTGGTAAGATAAACCTATTATATATGTCCAGTTTAATGGATTTCTGGAAATATATTACCCAGCACACTGTCTGACACAGTTGTCCTAATAAATGAGAATGAGAAGATAAAAGAAAGTAAAATAAGCGAGTGCACGGGCTCTAGTTTACTCTCCATGAGTATGAATAATGCATACATTTTGTCCTCTTCTATTAAGCAAAGCAATGTGTCAGTTTTGCATACATGGTATGCCGAATGCTAATTGGGAATTAATGTCTTGTTGTGAGGTGCATACCTCAGAACTGGAGCACCTGTTGAGTTATGGTGAGAATTACTAAGTGCCATCATTTTCCATATTTTTATTCTCTTTGTAGTAGAAGTGTGTAATTCTTCTGCCACTTACATTAGGCCGATCTGTATAGATGAAAATATAATTGGATCTGCTATTAAAATTAGGATTTAAATAATCTAATCCTTTCTTATATCCCACATTCATTTTTTTAAAAGCTTTTTTTTTATTCTGGTATCTCCTAATCTTGTTTGACATGATTTATTGAAAGGAAGTGAAATTTCAGAAACACGTTTCAACTGCTATTAAAAGCTCTAATTAATCATTGAAAGACTATAGATAGATAAGTTTGTGGAATGCAGTAAATAGCTGGCATACATTAGGGTTAGAAATAGGAAAGCTTCTTTTATGATGAGGTCACAGGGAAGAAATGACTTACACAAATAGGAATCCATTCATTCCTCTTTTCAAAGACATAGAAGAGGCTATGGGCACATGGAGATCAATTACTACCAGGTTCCTTTATGGAAGCCCCATACTGGATAGAAGAGCTACTTGAAAAAAATATGAAAAGAAACACTTATGAAAGTAATGTTTTAAAACTAAAACTTGAGACCACAATGTGTCCTTCCATACATACGATACTGAAATAATACGATCTGGGAAAGACGAACAACATCAGCATGTATTCGTAAGAAAATTGGGTGTATTAAATAGGATAGGCTGAGCTTCTGGAAAAATGCAATCACATCCCATAGAATGAGGCAGAGAAAGGCCTTGCATTACAGTTCCAATTTTAGAAAGCTGGGACAGATTAGTCCATTTTTGAAAAGTGTAATTAAAAGACTTTTCAGAGTCAGGATGAGATGCGGTCTAGATCTTGGCTGAAATTCAGCTTAGAGTTTCCATAGGTATCAATAGAAAATATCAAACAATATCAAAACACAGTCTGAAATGTGGAATTAGACCGAGAGAATTAAATATTTCACAGAACGTTTGAAAGGGTTGGGTAACAAATAACCCTTCCCTTATTATCCTTTAGCTTTACAACGAGAAAGTGTGCATCTTTGTTAAATTGGGAAACACACAGGCTGCTGTTAAGACTGAAAACATAACCCTTGCAAGTACAAGTACTGAAGATGGTGTTTGATTTCGTTGTACGAGGTGCAATGACGATAAATAAACTAAACTACAAGCAATATTGAGCAGAATCTTGAAAACCAACTCCAGTTAAAAGTTAGACCCTTAGGAAAAATGTTTCAGGCAAGCAACTCTTCTATAAGTTGCCTTTTCCTGTCAGCTCAGCCAATGCGGAGACTAAGCAAGGCATGTAAAATATAAGGTCTCTCCCTTTTTCTTCCTTCTTCCTCATTCAAACAGGCAGGTGAAAAAAAAGAATCAACAGCCAGGAAAGAAGAATCAAGGGCAGAGAAGGTCTACAAATTGCTGAGCATAGACTTTGGCAACGGCCCAAAGAATGCCAATCTTTTATTAAGTCTCTAATAAAAGAATTCCGGCATGTAATATAAAATGTTCATGTCATCTCCAGAGATGTAGCCAGGAGAAAGTATATCAAGCAAGCATTTATTCATTTTAAAAGCTGTGGCTATCATGTAAACAAAAACAAAAACAAAATCCCAACCCAAACAGGTGAGAAATACCATCCTTGAGGCCTTGCAACAACAAAAAATATCTCCTCTTTTCCGTTTCTCTTATTTCTATCATTAATCTAACAGCTGTGGGAACAATTTAGATAGATTTGACAAGTGAAGCTCCATTTACCTACTTATTTTGATTAATATCAGTGGGTTAAAATGCAAATTAATTTGTCCTCGGGAAATTATGAAAAAAAAAACCCGCCTTGATTATTGCGTACTTGAACTATGCAAGAAAGTCACCCTATGTTCAGAAAGGTTTAATGCAAGAAAAAATGTGCATAAGATTGGTGCCAATGAATAGAGCAAATGGGGACTGCCCCTTCCAAAAGTTAAAATAAATAGCTAATCTTTAATCAAAGGGTATATGCTTTATTTATACATATTAATATGCAAATAAAGACTAGAACAATTCTTATCAAAAGTTAGAAATTATAGCAACAGCAAGAGCACTTAGATTTATATACCAATTCATATGCTTTACAGCCCTCTCTAAGCAGTTTACAGAGTCAGCATATTGCCCCCAGTAATCTGGGTCTTCATTTTACCCACCTCGGAAGGATGGAAAGCTGAGTCAACCTTGAGCCTGGTGATCTGCCAAATTGCAGTCAGCCGGCAGTCAGCAGAAGTAGCCTGCAGTACTGTACTCTAACCACTGCACCACCATGGCTAAAAACTAATGTTTCCTGTTAATGTTACAGGATGTAACACCACATTATAAAATGTCCCTAAGTCTAACATTGTGGTTTAGGCTTGCTCATTTCATGTATTTTCCTTTCCAGATGGTAAGCCTATATAAAATTTGAGAATGAATTAAAATAAATGCCATGTCCAAATATCACATCTTTATCACATAATTGAGTATAAATCTCTATTGCTGTATATCTAGGAATAGATCGGGGCAATTAGAGCACTATATATTAGGACTTCAGGGAGACTTTATAAAAGAAAGAGATTCAAGTTTATTCACATATGTTGTTCAAAATACAGATTGAGAATTTTGCTGGGACGTCATATGCAATACTGTACCTATCTTAGAGGCTGTTTGGAAATCAAGTCAAGTTCTATGGTCAAATTTCTTGCACATGTAAGGGCTTAGAGTCATAGCGAATGTGTTCTCCTAATGAATAATCATGGCTGAATGTCAGATTTATAATTGCTTTATAATTAAACCACTGAACCATACATAATTTGTGTATAAATATCATATACTGATGATTAGAAGGCAAACCCTGTGCAAAATAAACCCTGTTTAGTATTAACTTTGCAGGCACCCTGCCAATCTTCCTTCCCCAGCTCAGGCATGGATTGGAGAAATTTTGCTTATTCCCTCCGCAGTCCCAGATGATCACAACATCCAGCATTAAAACTCCCATTAGTGACCTTTATCTCTCCAATTTAATCTTACAGTCTGGAAACAGGCAGTGACTAAAACACAAACACACACACACACACACACACATGGAATAAATATCTAGGTCCAGTTCCAAGCCAGGAGAAAGGTTCTGGAAACAAAATGGAGGCTGATTGGAAAGAAAGTTTATTGATGAACAGAACCACAGTGTGACAAAACTGTGGGACAGCTGACAAAATGGAGTTGAGAATGGGGATGGTGGTTATATCTTCTTTGGGCTTTGTATGTGAGCTTCCTGTTCCTGTGCAAGAACATGTCCTTTAATATTCTAATGGCTGTTGTCAGATTCCTATGGGGGGGGGCATCATCTAGGGGTCATAGCTGGCTATATAGGCAGAAGGGGAAATGTAAATCTTAGGTGTTTATCTGAGTTAATCTTGTCAACCTAACTGCTTATCTGGAGTTTCTGTCTGGCCCAGTCTTTCTGAATGGATTACCAAATCTGCATTTCTAAAAGCTGGCCTCCTCAGTTTCTGCTTGGGGCAGGAAGACTGGTGCTGGTTCTGCCTCCCTTGAGATTTTTTTTCATTTCTCTTTTAGGGGAAACGTTTTATCCTGCCTTTTTAATATTCCACAAAATATTTCATTCTCTGGGAGGGTGGGTGGTGCTGACTTTCTACAGCACACACACACACACACACACACAGAGAGAGAGAGAGAGAGAGAGAGAGAGAGAGAGAGAGAGAGAGAGAGAAAACATCACCATTTGCAGGTGATTACACAGTATGGAGATTGTTTGCTTGAATAGAAAAAGAAGTGAGAAGAGTTTCAAGGATAGGAGCACAGACAATTGGACATACATCTTCAGTCTTAAAGTTTTTAGTAAGTAAATTTTGGTGTTTTGATGCTCGGTAGCCACAGAAAGGCAGGAAAGCCAGCCGAGAGAAGAGCTAAGCCCCTTTTCATTCTAAAACAAACTCACCTGCAGAATTTGACTCTTGCAAAAGGCCCCAAGACTTATTTTTTGAATGATCTATAGCACAACTCTTTGAGGATCCTTCTCAGATCTTCTGGTACAGTTCACAAGCATTGCTATATATGTCACTAGTGAGATGAAAAGAATACTTGTAAACTGTCCTGAAAAATCTGATTTACAGCATCAGAGCTTTAAACATTGATATTAATGTGTGGAGATCTCGTGGGGGGGAAACCATGGACACACAATTTGATTCCTCTTCTCTCCAGTTTTTAGACACCTAGGCTTGGAAAGGCGGAGATACAGGCAGTTAAACAAAATGGAAGGGATAGCAAAAAAGTTCAGAAGTCTGTATCGATCCCTATTCTGCTTTCCCTTCTATCAAATGCTTATTGATGCTATTGAACAAACTCTGGGTGGCTTAAAACATCAACGTCGTGTTTACATCACGTCCCACTACAAATTTCTTTGGTGTCTTCATGTTTTTCTCTCTCTTGGTCATAAGAACCTTTCAGTCTCAGCCCTGGAAAAAAAAAGAACAACTTTCCAGTATTTCATTTAAACACAGCGATGTCTTTATCCATTATTTGGATAAACTCCAGTTGATATCAGATTTCTGAGAGTCTAGTCCTTTTGCTTCACAGACTCTCTCCTGAACAAAATGCCTGCATCTTGAACAGATTCAACAATTCCGTGTCTCTAGGAGGCAGATCATGGACACAAAGCAAGCAGATTCTGTTTGGCTCATACTTGGATTTGACGAACGGCAAGGGAATCCTCACTCATCGGGCATTTTGCCAGGCAAAGTTAACTAAGATCCACTTTACAATAATGGAGAAATTATACATAATTTCTGCTGCAACAATAGGGATGTTAAGAAAAGCTGATCCTCCACATGTTTGTGGAGCACACACAGAGGATGAAATTGTTAACTAATGGTTTAAATCATCCTACAAATGCATATCACTCTGTATACTCAACTTTTATAAAATATCAAGGTTCCTTAGCTACCATTGGACCACAGCAACTTGACCATAGCTGGGTTCTGAAAGCAGTAACAAGGGAATGATTGCATCTGATTGGTTAACAGGAAAAAAAAAAGGACAAAATGTCTTCCCTTGCAGGGCAGGTAATATATACAGTATGAGGATAGAGACAAAGATACAGAACTTAAGAGATGAAGATAGTTGGCTATAGATATGCACCTATATCTATATCATCTATACCTACAGCTAATTTTTATCTATATCATCTCCAATTCTGCATACATGTATTACCTTCCTACTAATGAACTCTTGTGAATGGAAATAAATAGTTTCTCATCCATGTGTAGTTCATGGGCTGAGCATGAGCACATCCCATGCCATGAAGGTATTTCTTCTTGGAGACCTTAAGTCCTGCCTTCCCTTTTCTAGTGGCAAAGAGCCAGTTTGGTGTATGGTTCAAGGCACTGGAACAGGAAAAATGAAATCTGATTTCCAAATGTCTATGGAGATTCTCAGGGACGCGGTGGCTCAGTGTCTTAGCCACTGAGCTTGTCGATCAGAAAGGTTGGCAGTTCGGCAGTTTGAATCCCTAGCGCCGTGTAGCAGAGTGAGCTCCCATTACTTGTCCCAGCTTCTGTCAACTTAGCAGTTCGAAAGCATGTAAAAATACAAGTAGAAAAATAGGGACCACTTTGGTGGGAAGATAACAGCATTCTGTGCACCTTCAGCGTTTAGTCATGCTGGCCACATGACCACAGAGATGTCTTCAGATTGCACTGGCTCTTCGGCTTTGTAATGGAGATCGGGCACTGCCCCCTAGAGCTGGAAACAACTAGCATGTATGTGTGAGGGGAACTTTTACCTTTACCTATGGAGATTCTCAGTCATCCAGATCCTGGTTGTCCCAAAAGTGTTTTTCAGCCAGAGCTGAAAAAGCTCCTTGGATGAGAAGTGAAACGTCATCAAGAAAAAAACAAAGTCCAATTGTCTTTTGTGAAAGAAAGCACCATTGGGACAAGCTGATTTCTAGTTCTCTTTGGATGTGGCTTTGGCTCAGTCACTCTCTCTCAGTCCTAAGAAAGAAGGTGTAAACAAGCCAAACGGTTGCAAGAAAACTGCATGGACCTGTCTATATAATCATCAAAAATCTAATTTGTCTCAAAGAACAGAAACAAACATTTCAGTGGTGATGTTGCTTAGGGTCTAGGTTTTCATCACACGAAGCAAGTTGTCAGGCACTCCATATCCTCTTTCTTAAAATGTGGGGTGGCAACCACATTATTTCCTTCCCCGCCCCATCACCATGCATACACAAGTACACACAAAAACCCATCTACAATAGCATGAAAAGCAGAATTCCTCCTCTGTAGAATTCAAGAACATGGAAAACACAGAAACTCCTCCATTTGCTTTAGCTACAGTTAATGAGTCCCAAAGCACCATAATAGCCAATGAGCCGAGAAGTTTTGCATACTGTTTGCAGTTCATCAGTCGGATTAAATGACACATGACTAGATGTAACAAAACCCTCTTTGGCTTTTTATAAAAGAAGCAAAACATTTTTAGGGGACATTTTGAAGAAGGAAAGAAGGAAAAGAAGGAAGGAAGGAAG
>NW_020769315.1:21056884-21072951 GCF_900518735.1 Pseudonaja textilis | reverse complement strand
GAAGGAAGGAAGGAAGGAAGGAAGGAAGGAAGGCATCTTTTTTGTTAGAACTATTTCTTTAATCTCAGAGGATGCAGTTAGATTTGTTAAAACAAAGAAAAAGTGCCAGCAAAGCTGGAATGAATTTAAAAAGCTTCTCCTTTTCTTTTCCCAGTTATAACTGCACCCTTGCATGGGAATGTTATTTTGGATGGCTTCACAGATAAGCCCAAATGGAGGTAGAAATATGAGGGAGTAAGATTACGTGGGCAGGCATTATACATCAGTAATCATGTCTGTACCTGCCTGACCCATTTTGTCCCCAGTTTTAGCCTGTGCCATACCCCAAAGCTGGTATTACTTAATTCAACAGAGTACATGTAGCTGTGGAATTTAGGGGACAGCGTTGAAATGCAAGATACAAATGGTTATTTATTAACATAATTGTCAATCAGCATCGGTCAGTGTAAGACAGTTATACTCTATAACAGGGGTGTCAAACTCGTGTTGTCATGGTGGCATCATGTGATGCATCAAGATTCTCCCCCCCCCCCTTTCACTAAACCAGTATGGGCATGGCCAGCGCATGATGCATCTGGCCCATGGGCCAGGAGTTTGACAGCCCTGCTCTACAGCCTTTTGGGAGCCAGGGACCAGTTCCATGGAGAACTATTTTCCTGTGGACCGTGAAGGGCTAGTTTCATGCCTTGCCTCGATCCCACACTTGGGCAGATGGCACTTTCCTTGCTTGCACAGCCCAATTCCTGGTGGGCCATGGTGCCAGTTCATGGCCCTAAGGAGTTGGGGACTCCTGCTTTATATTACATGAGAGCAATCATTTGTGGTTGGATAATAATCCTCTTTAAAATTATAAATGATGAATGTTAGATGTTGATATTCAACCTATTGAGTTTCAAGAAAATGGGATAATTTTCTAAAGCCATTCTGCCCTGTTCCCTATCTGGGAATGATTAGTACTATGCCTTGGGTTTGTGGTGTGGATGAACATCAAGAGAATTATGCAGTGCTGGGCTGCTGGATGGTTGGCAAGGTTCGGGCGAACCCCTAGCTGTGATCTCTGGCTGAGCTTGCCCACCCAGCCTTGTCCTATGCTTTCCCTAAATAAGTAACTTTTCCCCCTGCTATACTCACTGGAGCTGCCGGAGTCAATTAGCTGCCCCTTTGAAACTACGCTCCAGCCTCAAAGCGTGCTCACGATCAGCAAACCCCTTGTCAACAAAAAGTGTAGCCCACCTTTGGAATTAGGTATAGATGCGAGGTGAGGTGTTACAACACATTATGTATAAATTATAGCAGGGATAAATACAAACTCATCAGATAACAAATCAATATAAGCAGGGGTGGGCTTCAAAAATGTTAGCAAAGGGTTCTCTGCCCGATTGCTGGGTGGGCATGGCCATGGTGGGTGTGGCCTAGTTGGGTCCCTGCACCACGGTGCAGTGGGGGGGGAGGGTGTTTTTGTCCTCCCCGGGCTCCGGAGGCTTTCTTCAAACCTCTGGGAGGGCAAAATCGGCCTCCCCAGGCTCTGGAGACATTTCCTGTCTTCCTGAACTTCCGGGAGGCCCAAATTTCACCCTCCCCAAGCCTCTGGGTATGCCCTGCACTTACCTGCATCCGAAATGGACCACCTGGGGACTCCTAGGAGGGGAGGGGCAGAGTGTGCAGGGCCAGCCAGGAGTAGGATTTGGGGGTTCTCCGAACTGCACAGAATCTTAGCTAGGGGCTCTCCTGAAGCCCTGCGAACCCGCAGCAGCCTGAGTATAAGCAATGTAAGGGCTGTCACACCTCATGTCCCAGGCAGCTTATGGATAATCAAGTATATGCACAGTGTGTACAGGTGGGGGGGAACCATCTGCTTGGCTCTACCTTTGAGACCGGACAATACCTGGGTTTTGAACTCTTTAAGAAATTGATATAATCCTGCCTCCTCCCCATTAGACAGTGATTGTGCCTGAATTAGTTTCCGGTTGCTTTTTAATAAAACTGTCAATTGGCACAGAATAAGCTGCATAAGTAGCCACCTCACTAAAGATGGATGCTATTGGTCAAGGCGAATGAATTGCACAGAATTATGGAATGACCCAGTACGCAAGGAGAGTCCATAGGATCCCATCACTCATCGATAAATAAATGCTTCCTCGAAGAAAGTATCCTGAAAAAAGGGCTGCTAAAAAAAAAAGTGGCTATAGAAATAGGAAGGAGAATAATGCTTTTATCCCTCCTTAATTTCAACTGAACATCACAATACAGTGCCTCTGTTTCTCCTCTTTCCCACTGCGAGAAATTTAAGAGAGCACCACATCTACTTGTCATAACAGCCTTCAAGAGCAGAATGAATTGATTATTCATCTTCTTTAGTTAAAACTTCCATTTGGAGTGAATGTTTTTTATAATTATGAAATTGTTGCTGCTTCATTCCAATAGACAGGAATAAAGCTGCTGGAAGCTTCAGGAATATGAAGTAGCCATGCAACAATATATTTTACTTGGACCTCAGTCATCTAATTTCTTCAGCACTGGCAAATCTCCCTGGGGTGATTTCTGACTTGGGGCCTTTGTACCAATTACAGCCCAATAGGCCTGACTTAAAATTCATCTCTTGAGGGTGCAGAGGAAAGAATATTCAAGGCTGTACTGTTCGTGGCTTTGGTAGCTGGGTGGTGGGGAGGACCATAGTATTTTTCTTGGTCTTTTGGTATTTTTTTTAAAAAAATAGTTATTATTTTTGGTGGTGGCGCAGTATCCTTTTGGTTAGAATGCCTTATTGCAGGCTAATTCTGCCAACTATCAGCAGTTCAATCCTGATGGGCTCAAGGCTGACTCAGCCTTCCATCCTATCAAGATTGGTAAAATGAGGTCCCAGCTTGTTTGGGGGCAATATGCTGACTCTGTGAACCACTTAGCGAGGGCCGTAAAGCACTGTGAAGCAGTATACAAGTGTAAGTGCTATTGCTATGGTTGGGTGCACAGTCAGCCAGTTGTTTAGACTGAATTTGGCATTTTTGTCCACCTATCAAGTCTTTCCCTAGAACCTGGGATAAACGGATGTGTTAAAGAGGTCATTGTAGGATGTAAGTTGTTCCAAGTAAAGCTGCCTTTTGCAACTGGCGGATGAGATTTTGTCACCATTATCCAAATGGTGCCCTACATGTTTGGGAATTGCACCCAAGATGCCTATTCAGTTGATACGATCTTTGTTTTCTTTTGCTCCAAGCAATTCTACTTCTATCTTCAGGTCTTTGTAGTTTGTGATTTTCTCCAGTTCTTTCTCTTCTCTTCTGCTGTCTCCAGGTGCTGTCACATCCATTATCCAGACATTTTTGTTTTCCTTATTGATAATTATTGAGTCTGGAATGTTATATGGCAGGGCTAAGGAGATGCAGTAGAGAAGCAGAGGACAAGAAGATGAATAACCTTCTGCAAAGATTCATCCAAGGTGGACTCCCAAATGCAGTGCCACAATAAGTAACAGCAGAGCCACCAACAGTAGAAACTGAACAATACTGGGAGAATATATGGAGAAAGAGTAGATACCAATGCAAAATGGCTGCAGACAATCCAAAAGCAGAACATAGAAATCTCTCAGATTAGGAATAAATTACCATTAAAGTAATAGACATCCAACAACAGGTCAAGAATATGAAGATTTGGACAGCACCTGGCCTTGATATGCTCCACAATATCAGAGGCTTGAACCATAGTTGCTCTTAGAAAGAGCAGTCACTCCAATCTCAAGGTTTACACAGTCTCACCTGAGCATAGCCTGGATTGATTACAGGAAAGCCTTCAACTCAATGCCACATACATTGTTAGGAATGTAAGTCACCTAACAGCTATTTGGGTTGAAAATATATAAACCAGGATAGACATTTTAAAACTGTATCTTTAAGAGAATCCTAAAAGTGTAATTGGGTGTGGTTTCTCAAATGGCCATAAGATGGAGCCAGAAACCTGGGTTGTTTAGTCTTAGTCTCAGAAGAAGTCTCAGTGAGTCTCTGTTTCCTTCTGTTGGAGAGTATTGCCGTTCCTCCATTTTTTCTAATTGACTGCTATTCTTGGATTTGATGTAAGTCTGATACTGAACTGTTTTTGACACTGGGTTTTGTTATTGGATTATTCCTGGCCTGAAAACTGACTGATTTAACTGTGAATGACTTTGGACTGCTGATCTTGAACTTTGCTTAAACCTTTATCAAAAGTAAAACCCTACATTTACTGTACAGTATATCTGTGTGCTGTGTGTGTATTATTCAAACACTTCTCTCAAATGCATCTCCTTGTATGCGCTCATTCTCCTAACGGGGAATTACCTCAACACACATGTTTCTGTGAACGTCTGGCTAGTCAACAGGACATTAAGGGCCGTCCTCAAGAATTCATTGTGAATCTGGAAGACAAAACTAGAAGTCAACTCAAGACAGCTTGCCATGGTGGCCATCATGTGAGGTATATATTAAGGTGGTACACTGTCCCTGCTTCTGTTCTCTGTATTCTTCCCTCAGCCAGACAATCACAGGGACTGGAAATGGATACAGGTTCAAGAGTGGAACTACCATGAGCCACCTTCTCTAAGTGAATGACATCTAGCTGAATGCTCAGAATGAACAAAACATAGACATGTGATCCACTTGAGACGATCTTCAGTGAGGATATTGGGATATGAAGTGTGGCTGGATGGTAATCAAGAGAAGAAAGGTGGTTACAATTGATGGGATGGTACTACCAGAAGGCCACATAGCAGACATACAGACCAGTTATACATACCTTTGGTACCTGGCCACATGGGAACCATAATGAAGAGGCAAGGAAGACAACAACATCCAAGGATAAGGCAGATCCCAAAGAGTCAGCTTAATGGGAAGAACAATATCCATGCCGTCAAGATATATGCCATGCCCATAATCAGACACTAGCCAGTATAATAACTGGCCAAGGAAGGGCATGGAGTCTGCCAATCTGAAGATCTGGAAACTTGTCTCGGTGTATAGAGATTTTCACTCCAGGTCCTAGACAGGTGGGAATTGGCCAATCATCCAGGCATCGTGCTAGTAGACAAAGACCAGAAGACAATGGTGATAGATGTAGTGGTGCCAAATGACAGCAACATTAAGAAGGAGTATGGGAAGCTAGACAAGTACTGGGCCTGAAGGAGAAATTAGAGAGCATATAGAAAATAAAGGCCAAAGTAGTTCTTATAAAAATAGGTGCAACTTAGGGCTATGACTCCTAAGTTGGGAAAATGGTCCCTCAGATCCCAGATACAACACCACAGCTCTCTGTCCAGAAGTGTGCAGTGCTAGGAACATAGGTAGAGGACCTGACATTGAGGGAGACACACACCATCCATAGGCATGAGAAGGGGTTCCTTGGAGTAGGAACATGATGTGCATTACTGATATATCTGCAAGGAGTTCTACCTTAACTCCCCTAATTTTCTGTGTGTACCAGATGCACTGACTTCAACTATCAACTGCATCTGACAAATTCAGTACTAGTATGGAGAGTAAGAAATGTGCAAAACTGTTATCAAAATAAAACTGATCCATGTTTGCTCAATGTAGTTTGCTTTGCCTATCCCCTTGATTAACATGACTATTTATACATGACTAACTGGGAAGTGCGTTTATATGTTGTGTATTTAAATAAATCGACCCTGCCTGCCTCAAATCTACCCTGCCAATATCTATTTCTATAGCCCCTCTCACTTCAGTAGCTTTGGGATTTAGTGGAAATCAAAACCATTTACTTAATTTCACCCTTTCCAATGACAAAGTTCAGTTATTCACTTATCTGTTTGGATGTAAAAGAGACCTTTGAAGAATAAATACAGTGAGAGCAGATTGGAATCCTTTTCACATTAATTAATGGCTGTCATCTGAGTAGACTTTCTCCCTTACTCCAACCTTCCTGCATTCAACCAGGGACTCTAAAGAGACATTGTACGGCCATCCACTTGAAAAGGAATACATGTTTGGTATAATTTTTGATCCCAATAGATACTGAAACACTCAGTTTTAGAATGCTGGTAATAACCTCAAAAGCTTTTCTTGAGTAGAGACAGCAATATTCCATTCCATTCCATTCCATTCCATTCCATTCCATTCCATTCTATTCTATTCTATTCTATTCTATTCTATTCTATTCTATTCTATTCTATTCTATTCCATTCCATTCCATTCCATTCTATTCTATTCTATTCCATTCCATCCCATCCCATCCCATCCCATCCCATCCCATCCCATTCTTCTCTGTCTCCTATTTCATGGTTTGATATATATCCTAAGTCTAAGACATGAACCAGAACTAAATTCTAAAGACATGTTAAAAGCCCCTGTGGGAACTTGCTCAAGCATTCAACTAAGCCAGCACCAGGACCCAACACACTATGATTGCTCAATAGGACTGCAAAGATCTTAAATCAAGAACTTTTATTTCTGCATTTTCAGCCAGCATAAAGTTTTGAAAATGGCAGAGATACCAGGATTGGAAAGTTTCAGGCTTGACGATGGAAAAGAGTACAGCAAGTTCAGCATGAAGATGGTGGTACTATTTGAAAAGCTGGACCTCTCAGAGGTCTGGGAGATGCCATGTTCAAAGGAAGCCCAAATCAGGATAACTTGGAAGAAAAGGACGGATGACTTAAATCTGAAATAATTCAGACGTTGAACACAACAAACTTTACATTGATTCAAAACTGTGTTATAGAAAAAGAGATCTGGGACAAACTGACATACTGTATACACACTCATGAGTAAGTAATAATACATCAGTATTCAGAAAACTGGAAATCTGAAATTATGATGAAATGAAATATATTTCAGGACATCTCTCTGGTTGGAAGAACTAAAAATGCCGTGAACCTTTCTGATCAAGGAATTATGATTATAATATCAGCATATCGGCATGATTTGAATGGTACATCAAATCTCCATGGTACCACGGTACCATTAGAGAACGGTACGGCATTCTCTAAGCAAAAGGAGAAATGTAATCTGTCAGTACTACAATTTAAAAAAGACATGTTAAGAGGAGATGCAGAATTTCCAGAGCAAAAGCCTACTGTATACAATATAATAGAGAGAAATGATAAAAGCAAAATCAAGCTTGAAAAGAAATTCCAGAAGAAGTTTTCCAGGACTTGAATTTAAACAAACCAACCAGCTACTAGAACTCATCTCTTTTCAGATCTTGTGGTGTAAAAATAAAAGGCAGAAAAACCTATTTTGTAACATTACAAAATTTGATCGAAGAAATTCAAACTATATTGTGCGTAGGCAAAGAACAAGTTTAACATAAAAAAGATATTAAAGTTCAATAATGGTGGAGGTGAGTATTACAAATTGGAATTTGAAAAATATTTCAACAGTGAAGGCAGAAAACATTTTTTAAAATGGGGTTGCAGAAAGAATGATTCAAAGCCTGCTAAATATGACAACAGTCCTTCCTGCTTGATGTAAAGCTGTCAGATGATTTTTCTAGAACTGCATGTCACTGTTATCTATCTGCAAAATCATTTATCAGCCAAAAGTACAGATGAAACCCACATGAGTTATGGAATGGGAACGAACCAGTGTGTTGCAACTAAACATATTGGGATGCAAAGCTTATGCATAAACCCATAATGAAAAAAAAAAGGAATACATTAAATTGCCTCAATAAATTAGGTACAATGCTGGATTATCAAAGAGGAATAAACAGCTGCAGGGTTTTGGATGTAAACACTGGAAAAATAAACACCTACGGTGTTGATAGTTTTAATGAAGAAGAAATGAAAATTCAGATGAGCTGCAATATTTAAATATGAGTACAAACCAGCTTAGTTTTCTAATAGCACCTGTATCTGTCCAGAAACATTATTGAAAATAAATCTGAGGAATCTCAAACAGCATCAGCCTGAAAAAGGGGTGGGTGAGACATAGATAGAACTAGCCTAAAATTGGGTTTAAGAAGATCTCAAACATTTACTAAAGGGATCCCATGTAAGGCAATGTGCTCACAGCTTGGGGCTGGGGGTAGAGGGAATTGACCTAATCCTAATTCATGGACAAAAGTCCAGGAACTACCACCAGTCGAAGCAAAGAAATTGGGGGGAAATGTATGGGAAGAAGCAAAAAACAAAAGGTAGAACCTAACAGAATTAGCTAAGGACAAGAAAGTTGGAAAGTGAATCTTTCAAAACAAAACATGGTGATGCTCATGGATATGTGCAATGCCATAAAGCTAGTTTAATATCAAAGGAGGTTTAATAGTTTCATATGCGGAGGATTAGGATAAAAGTTTTGTTCCCAGAGTGAAGCATATCTGCATCCAAATTCTACTAAAGAAAACAGCAGGGGTGGGATTCTCCTGGTTTGGACCGGTTCGGACGAACCTCTTGTTCCGACGATCGGGCTGACTCTGAACCAGTTCGCTGTGAGCCGCCTGCCCACCCCTGCTCTTTCCTGTCCTTTATTTGCTGTTTTTAGAGCGCAACTGATTGGTGTGGCACATCGGTTTGCGTGGCGCAGCTGTTTTACTCACAGGGACTGCAGTTGAACTGAAAATGGGCTTTTTAAGGTGTGGATTGCACGTGCTCACCGAACAGGTTATTATACCAGTTGAATCGCACCCCTGGAAAACAGCATTTAGAAAACTGCACATGAAGAACTTGGATATTAAGAGAAGCTTTCCATGTTGTCACCTGTAAAAGGATGTCTATGGAGACTCTAACTCATGCAGGTCGTGGTTGTCTCAAAAGGGCTTTTTCAAGAGGCAACTGGTCTTCCTTGTTTTTCTTTGAAGATGCTTAGCTTCTCATCCAAGAAGCTTCTTTAAGTCAGAAGAAGCTTCAGAACTGAAGAAACATCTTAGATGAGAAGCAAAAAGTCTTCAAAGAACAAAGTCTTCTTAGTTGCCTTTTGAAAAAGCCCCTTTGGGACATCTCAAAAAAGGAGGATGACATACCCACATGCATTCCAGGAGTTTGGAGTGTGTTTGCTTGTGCATGTATTTGAAAGAGAGTCGGTCATTCTCCTGACAGATACTGTTCTACTAGTAGACACGTACAACAGTTACCCAGAGGACTTGCAGACCTCAAGGAAGAAAACATTCTCTCCCCTGAGTGAGGCCTGTCTTCTGCAAGCTTCTGGAAAAGAGGGAATTTGAGAATTTCTGTCCCTTTTTCCCAGGAGAATCTGAACTTCTATGCCTCCTACAACTGTCATATGAGAAAGACAGTCCTAAGCCCTGTTTCTTTACTATGGTTCAGGAATTGTAATAAGCTGGCTTTATGTCCACGTCTTGCATGGCTTACAAAAACTCAGCATCTTAGCCAAAACCAGACAGATCCCACTCTGGCTTAGCGTGATGTGGGAGGACAGCCGCTATCATTAGGAACTGCTCAAATCCCAGAAGGGTTTTGCACACAGGGGTCTCAGGGGATTGCAGGAACAGTAGATGTTGGGCACTGATGACTGACTGAATGAATGCTGGCAACACTGTATAAAAACACCTACCTTTTGCATCTGTGAATTGGAATAGATATTCTTCTAAATTGGGCACAACTTGATATTCTTGGGTATTAACAGCTGCAGTTTTGAAAACTACCTGTTAATTAGAGTTTCCCACTGAACAAAGGTGTTGAGATCCTGAAAATATCACACCTAGGCTAACGATCTGTATTTTTTCAAGGTTATGAATGACATAGTGCCCCAAAGACAAGGGATACCTACCTACCTACCCACACACAAACACACACACATTTTTTGCAGGGAAGAATTCCAAAATAATAATTTAACTTTCTCACTTATGTCTGAGACTAATGGAGGAAATGAAAAGCTTGCTAACTTCTTGGTGACTTTTATTATCTAATAAAATAATCTGAAAGAACAGAAGGGAGTAGGTTGATTCAGCATCACTCTGCTGCATTCTCTCTCACTAACTGAATCGGTTTCCTACTGTTTTTCTATTATTATAGACTTCTTTTTAATCTGATCATTATTTTCAGTAGCCGCAGCTAGAGAATTTTTCAAACCGAAAGTATTGAAAAAATAGGCCTATCTGGATATTTGTAGATTTGTCTTTTTTATATATAGATAATTACTTTCAGGTTTTAACATCGATAAATTTGCATGAGATTCATCACACCTGTGTAATGGTTTCATTATAATGGAGAAGCCAGTACTGGATAAATTTATTTCCTGCCAATAGCTTTTTAGGGCAAGCGTTCCTTCTCATTCCTTATAAACCCAATATGCTTTAATGAAAGGGAAAAGGCCTCGTTGGACAATCTGGTCATTGAGTCCCCTCTTTTCTTTCTCTTTAAACTGTATTTGATTTTTGTTTTCATTTATTTGCCGCCCAGTCTATGAATTGGGTGGCTTATAAATTTTCTTAATAAATAAATAAAATCATTTTTATTGCACAAGAACTCCCTTAAACTTAGGTTCTTCCTCTTAAGAACTTGTTATGGCCTTGACATACCAACCTCTGGAAGAAATAGCAATAGCACTTAGACTTATATACCACTTCAAAGTGCTTTACAGCATTCTCTAAATGGTTTACAGAGTCAACATATTGCCCTCCAACAATCTGGGTCCTCATTTTACCAACCTTGGAAGGATGGAAGGTTCGAACTTCCTGACAGGATTAGCCTGTAATACTGCATTCTAACCACTGTGTCACCACAGCTCTAGCCTTATGATATCATTTCTTATTAATTAGAAATTAATAAGATAATTATTAAGGATTAATAAGATAATTATTAAGGATTAATAAGATAATTATTGAGGATTAATAAGATAATTATTAATTAATTAACTAATTCATTCTCAATAAAGAAAAGATACAAATCAATCCAAAACCCAATTCAATGTTTTCTTTAAGGATTTCAAATCTTAGAGGCTGATTTAAAGCAGTCACAGGATTTCTACACGACCCATTGTTTGAGTGTGTTGCTTGTTTCTTCTCTGTGCGGTAACAATATTTTTCAATTGATTTTCCAGTTCACCCTGATGCTGGCCAACTCTCCAATTGAAGAAGCCTTCCAGAAAACATCAAACAGACAAGCATATGGAGTTGCACTGAAAAACTGGTGTCCAAAGCTATAAACGTCCATTGCGGGGACTGATGCTGGCAAAATCCTGGGGAAGAATCTAATGTTGATTCCCCACCTAAAAAAACATCGACAGGTATCTGGCAGCTTCACAGAGAAGAACGGAATGGAATAAAATTTTGGTGTTAGTCGATTCAAAGTGGGAAATGAGCATCCAGGATTTTGTTCAGGAAAAAAACAAAGCTAAAACAATGCAATAGAGCCAGTGATCACCATGGCTAAGAGTTGTCGAAAGCATTCTTCCGCTGAAATGCGCAGGGAAGAACCTCCAGGTGTCCGATGCAGAGTAGAGCGCTTCAATATTCCCTTGCAAGATCTAAGAAACCGATTTGAATTACCTGCGGGTAAAAGCAGGCAGGTAAGGAGAAAACCAGCACAGGCTAATTAAATCAGAAATGACTCCTACTCATAGATTTGTTTCCACAAGGAAAACAGCTGCATCAAATTTCTTCTGCCTTGCAGAATTAGTGAGCATTTCTTTTCTTTTTCATGCTTTTTCTCCTCTACAAGCAGATTAGTAAATTCAGATGACAGGCTGTTCGTCTGTATTATTAAGCTGCGGCGTGATGTTGTTGCCTTTATTCCACACAAAGGCAGAGGAAAATGAAAGCAAGCAGGAGATTACTAATATCATTTGATGCTACTTACTCTGTGAGTCTCTCAGTGCCCTCCAGGTATGCTGGGATCACAACTCCTAGCGTATCTAGATAAACTAGCCATCTTGATGCCCTTGGTGGCTCAATGGTTAGAATGCAGTATTGCAGGCTAATTCTGCCAGCTGACAGCAGTTCAATTCGCACCAGCTCAAGGTTGGCTCAGCCTTCCATCTTTCCGAGGTCGGTAAAATGAGGAGCCAGATTGTTGGAGGCAAATATGCTGACTCTGTAAACTGCTTAGAAAGGGCTGTAAGAAGCACTGTGAAGTGGTATATAAGTTTAAATGCTATTGCTATTGCTAAATGTCTTCTTACTTATAGTGTTGCGATGTAAATGCAAAGGGCTGGAGCTTGCATAATGATGTCCCAAGACACATTTCTTCATTTCAGCATCATCATAGCATCACCGTTCAAATAAGTGTTTTGGGCCATGCATTTTCAAGGGGTTATGCTACAGAAAACAACTCAAAATATTGGAGTGTGGTATATAAATAGCTAATTCTAAAGGTATATTTTATTAATATTTTATTAAGGCATTCTTCAGTTATATCCTTTACCTTAGTTTGATTAAAATGGTTTAAAATAGTCTATAAGCATTAATCAAATAATTACTTAGGAATTAAATATACACTATATTTACATATGCCTGATTAACACGACAGTTCTGATGAAAGCTGTCTGGCAATTTTCTGTCTACTCAAACATTGTTAACCGATGAGTCTATGTTTGTATTTATTTATTCGTTGAGTTTATATTTCACCTTTCTTCCAGGAGCTCAAAGCATTACACCTATCACTCTGATTTTTCTCAACAACAATCCCATTAAATACAATGGGCTGAGGGAGAGAGAGAGAGAGAGAGATTTAAGAAAAGTCCTCCGGGAAAGCTCTGTGGATTGAATTTGAGTGTCTTTGGACCTAGTCCAATATCTTAACCACTACACCATTTGCAACCATTTCTCTAAGCATATTTAACTTCAATTCTGTACATGTCTAGTATGCATCAGAATTCTCTAGTGTGGCTTAATGCCAAATAACCTACCTAGAACATTCAATGTTAACCCCTTATATTCTAATCTTAAACTGCTCCCAATTCCTATAGTTCAATTATTCTATGAGCGCCAGTTTGGCATAGTAGTTAAGGCATCAGAATAGAAACCAGGAGACTGAATTTGAATCCCATGATAGGAACACACACAGCTGAGTGGTCTTGGGCTAGTCATTTTGTCTCAGACCTCTTACAAAGGAGGCAAAAAAAGGTTTCTAAAAACCTTGCCAAAAAAACTTGTCCAGTCCCTTGCTAGGAGTCAAAACTGACTCAAAGACAAACATGCAAAAAAAAAAAAGGGGGGGGGGTATTCTATATGGAATACCATATTCTAAAACCTCAGTGCTCTGAACCATTTGTTTAATCTCTTCCATTGAATGAGATGAATTATACAAATCAGTCAAATTACAATGGATGTGGCACATTGTTATATCACAATCGTTTGTAATAAAATGAAGAACAGATAAGAAACATGATAAGGCAAAGTATTTTATGGCCAATAAACACACCCACATCTCCAGCAGGCAAAGCGGATAAAAACTACATTAATCGACAATAAAGCATTTGAATATCTGCAAGAAATACCACTTCCCTGCAAGCAAGAACTGGTGGAACCAAATAGACAAAGAAATTGAACATGAAGAAGCCAAAATCCACTGGGACTTTAAAACTCAAACAGATAAGAACCTGCCATATAACACCCCATACTTAACTTTCAATAAGAAAGACATAAATGTCTGAATAGTGGACACTGCAGAAGTTGAAGACAGCAGAGTTAGAAGAGAAAGAATTGGAGGAAATCACAAAATACAGGGACCTGCAAATGGAAGTAGAACAACCGTGGAAAAAGAAAGCAAATAATAGTAATAAGTGCCTTAGGTGCAATCAGGGGTTGGATTCAACTGGAGTTACTACGGGTTCAGTGACTACGTTTTACACGCTGCACATGTGTGTAAAAGACCTTAAGCTGTGCCGCCCGGACAGATGAAAAGTGCTGCGCATGGGTGTGCAGCATTTGAAAAGCCCCCTTTTCCCCTGCTTTTTCAACCGCAGCTGTGCCGCGCAAAGCAGCTGAGGTTGAAAAAGCAGGAAATAAAGGACGGGTAAGAGCCCGGGTGGGCGGGTGAGCCCAAAAGCAGCAAATACAGAACTGGTTTGGTGTCTGCTGCTCTTCAGAGCTACCGGTTCTATAGAGCCGGGCCAAACTGGTAGCATCCCACCCCTGGATGCAATTCCAAACTAACTGAAGCACTATGGGCATTGACAATTCATTATCAGTCAATTGCAAAGGACCGATTTAACACTATCAAACAACAACATCTGACTGTCCCAGGGAAGGACATGACAGCCGGACAAAAATGTCAGATTCAGTCTAAACATTTGGCTCACTCTGCAACCCGTCACAATAATAATTTAAATTCCCAATAGTGTTGGCAGAACGGCAGGGGAACTTATACAGAAAACCATATGGCAAGTCCCATTGCTAACATGGCAGTTTTGATAACATTGTTAACATGTTTAGTTTTCTTGGGTATGCCATGTATTCTGTCAAGTTCCACCTGGACAGATTTATGTAGTGTGTGTGTATGTGAGAGAGAGGAATGTTCAGGTGAAAGCTGAGTCCTTTATGGTAAGTATCATGATTCTTTAGATTTTCTGCAGGATAGATCACATGCTATTATCGATTTCAATGGAGATTTCTACTGTACCATGCCAAACTCTCCTTTGAATGTACGTCTGGAAAGATTTTGGGGGGGGGGGGGTTGTGTTGGGGTCTCAGTTTCCCTAAGAAATGCATACCAGCAAAGCATTTCCTTTTCAATAAAAATACATTTCTTAATTGGTAGAAAAACTGTATGATTAGAATAAAAAAAGGAATTTTTAAAGGCACTGCCTTGTAAGGAACAAATTTAAATAACTGAATAATTACTGGTACTGGGATTTGATATTACAGGTATTTAATAATTTCTGACAGCTTCCCATGTTAACTTGAAAAATTAAATGAGAAAAGAGAACGAGGAAAGGAACCTTCTGTTTTGGGGAAAGGAATTAGAAAATGCTAACCAAAAAGCAGAATGCAATTCTGAATGTGAAAAATTTTGATGGGTGGAGTTTTGGGATTAGAAGTGAGATAGCTTAAGGAAGGTGTAAACTTCCAGACATGTCAACTATGATTCCTAGCAACTCCAGTTAACAGATCAAATATGAAAGAAGTTGGGAGTTGTTCTTCAGCAACAGCTTGAAGGCTGAAAGTTTTCCAGCCCAGCATAAAGGTCTAAAAATACTTTGAATTTGTTTATATCATTGTTTTGAAATCTAGGAATTGTACTAAGATCATTTTGGTCCATCAAACCACCTCTAGGCTATTTAAATTGAGGAATATCTCCTTCAGTGCATATGGTAATTATTTAATGCAAGGAAGGAATTGTTAACTTTCCAGATGGTCCTTGTTTGATCAGCCATTTCCTCCATTTCACAGAACGCCAATAAAAGAAAACAGAGAGGAAGATCCATGTGGTATATATAAAATAGTAGCATGCCTCTTATTATCACTGTTTGTTGTGCTGACACTTTCTTTCAAGTCAATAATATAACATCTGGTCCAAAGAAATGCCCTTTATTTTAGCTTTAAAGGGAAACCCGACGTATGCAAATGCTTACACCATAGATTGATGGGCGAGTTCTTAGTTGAAAACATTTGCATGGCTTTTACAATCTTTGGAAGCAACTGCAATCTCATTTGGGCATGTCACACTGATATACAATAATCTGGAATGTAATGTCAGCTACCAGACAAAGACGTATAGCAGTATTGACTTGCTTTCAGTTGAGAAAGCTGCTGTCACTATGGGCATTGGCTTTCAGCAATATAACTAGGCTGCTGATGGGCATCTCAAGCTTCCGTTGACAACATGCATTCTCTCTCCTTTCACTTTCTGCATTGGCGCCGGGGAGTAAGGATTTAAAGGGGAAAGAAACGGAATGTAGCAGAACTGCAGCCTGTATGACAATGAGGGCCATATCACATAAGCAATACAATATTTATAAATTCTTATATTTACCTGAAAAAGAGTAACATCTTTCTCAACTAACATGCTATTAAAAACCATAAGCTTTTATGAACTGCACTCACTTGATCAGATGCATGAAGTGACTATAAACAGATATGGGATTTACATTGCAGAGTGGGGTAAGGTGGGGAGAAGGGAAGTAAGATAGATTGACTTTACAGATGTAGACTTTATATGTATATATATGGTATTCAACTTTGTT
>NW_020769315.1:21045765-21056484 GCF_900518735.1 Pseudonaja textilis | reverse complement strand
AAATAAAAATATATATATATATATATATATATATATATATATATATATGAGACAGAGTACTATTGCCTCGTCAATTAATAATTGCAATGTGTTAACAACTCACTGTGTTTGCAGAGACCTTCAGAGGTAGCTTGTGGTGGAATCACCAGCTGAAGGATTGGGGGCCCCCACTAGACAGACTCAAGAGGCATTCCAGATTAGAGTGGGTTTGTGGGGAGGAAGTGTCTGAGTCGTAGTGGCCAACCAGCTAAATATGAGCCAGCAGTGTGCAGCAGCTGCCAAAAAAGCTAATGCAATCCTAAATTGCATTAACAGAGGAATACAATCAAGAACAAGTGAGGTACTAATATCACTTTATAAAGCTTTGGTAAGGCCACACCTAGAGTACTGCATCCTGTTTTGGTCACCACACTATAAAAAAGATGTTGAGACTGTAGAAAAAGTACAGAGAAGAGCAACCAGGATGATTAGGAGACTGGAGACTAAAGCATATGAAGAATGGTTACAGAAACTGGGCATGGCTAGTCTAGTAAAGAGAAGGACCAGGGGAGACATGATAGCAATTTCTCAATATTTGAGGGTCTGCCACAGAGAGGAAGGGGTCAAGCTATTTTCTAAAGCACCCGAAGGCCAGACAAGGAATAATGGATGGAAACTGAACAAGGAGAGATTTAACCTGGAAATAAGGAGAAACTTTCTGACAGTGAGAACAATCAACCAATGGAACAGCTTGCCCTCGGAAGTTGTGGGAGCGCCATCACTTGAGACTTTCAAGAAGAGATTGGACTGCCATTTGTCAGAAATGGTGTAAGGCAGCGATTGTCAACCGGTGGGCCGTGGCCCATTGGTGAGCCTTGAGAAAATTTTGGTGGGCCGCAGAGAAATCTCACCCCCAGAGCACCCCCCCAAAGCAATTAATCCAGGCTGCACAGAAACACAAGGCTGCCCTGCCCACATGGCCCACGGGAACCTTCCCCACCCACTCACTCCTTATCTGGCAAACTTGCCTGCTAAAATTGCTATTTTTCCTTTTCCGACCATTATCTCTTCTGCTGTGCCAGGAGATTTAGATTAGCTAGGAAGCAGAAAATGGTTGGATTTCTTGCTTTCTAGATAGTCTTTAGATCTTTGGCTCTGCTTCCCTTAGGACTGAAGGTTTGCTTGCAAGCAAATTCAGTGCAGACTCACGGCAAGCAAATTTGAGAGACTGAGCTAGCAGATGGCAGATAGATAGATCACTGAATGATTCTGTGAGCAACTCAATCTGCCTGCTTTGCCTGATTTTGGGTAAAAGTTGCTCTTTTTTTAAATAAAAAATTCAATATTTACATACATGGTGTGTTGTGAGTTAATTTTGTGAGTTTGCTCGCAAGCAAAATTTATGTGACAGACTGAGCTAGCCAATGGCAGATAGATAGATTTCTGAATGAATCTGTGATTCTGTGAGCAACTCAACCTGTCTGCTTTGCCTGATTTTGGGTAAAAGTTGCTCTTTTTTATAAAAAAAATTCAATATTTATATAAACATTTATAATATTTACATACAAGCCATGCCCAGCAAGTCACAGGACCACCAAGCCACACCCACAAATTAGGCCACACCCACAGAACCGGTAAGTGGTCCCTGGGATCTAAAATTATGAGTTTGGTAGTCCCTGAGGTCCAAAAGGTTGGCGACCCCTGGTGTAGGGTGTCCCTCTTGGGTGGGGGTTGGACCAGATGACCTACAAGGTCCCTTCCAACTTTGATTATCTGTTATCTCTTATTCAAATTTTTAGTTTATATCTGCCATCTCCCAAGGGAAGACAAACAACCTGGCAAGATTCTTGTAGTATAGGTAATCAGCAATAAACTACAGTACATATCTTGGTTTTTTTTCTCACAGGTGGTTTTGGTCACTTGCGCCTGACCTAGCTTTACAATCTTTTAATGTATGTGAATTCAGCAAACTCTTGCTCATTGGTACTGTTAAAGTCATTTTTGGCCTATTGTAATTGTGAACCATGTGCAAGATTCTGAATTTTGGCATATGTTTGTGGTGTTCCTAAATATGTGGGAAATCTGAAATCAGTTTATTGGCATAAATATTTTACTGGGTTTAGATCAAGGATCTTCAAACTTGGCAACTTTAAGACTTGTGGATTTCAACTCCCAGAATTCCTGAGCTAACATGACTGGAGGAGGAATTTGGGGAGCTGAAGTCCACAAGTCTTAAAGCTGTCAAGTTTGAAGACTCCTGGTTTAGGTGGACAGGCAGATTCCCCGGACAGAATGTCCATTCCTCTGGGAATAATAATTTTGGTTAGAAAATTATTCTTGCTCTCTGCTGCCATTTCATAGTCCCAACCACTGATAAGATAATATTGGACTGGAAAACAGGTGACTGAGTGGGAAGGGGTTAACTCCACTCTCTCCTCTTTTACTGCTTCCAAGCACCTTTCATTCAAACATCTTCTCTCCTATCTGCTAAATATTTTACAGCTTGGCTCATCTGCATCTCTTAGTGAATTTTTTATGGATAAAAGGGAACTAAAAAAGAACCTACCTAATCCAAATCCAACATCCCCCCCCCATACAACTCTTATATGGATGTTTGGTTCTAACTAAGATAGATCATTAGTCAGTGCAGGTTTATGAGAGCCTGGTCCTGTGAATCTATCTGTTAATTCAGAATCTGAGAGGAATCAATGAAAGGATGATTAGACCTTGGTGTGTTCTTCCAGGGACTGGACCGATCAAGGCTCTTATCTGAATGCACAGTAAGCAAGACTCTCAGAAGGCTGTGACCCTTGCCCTTCTCTGACCTTTGACCTCCTTGCAGGTGTTAAACATGGATCCTCAGTGCACCAATGTCTGCCACAATCTTTTCTTGAGCTGATTAGTATGCAGCTGATCAACAAGGCTATCACCTAGACAGGTATGCAGGCAGTCAAGCAGGTCCAGCTTTCCAAAAATCTATCCTTTTGGGAAGTGGACTCATTGCTCATTCCTCTCTTTTTTCTTCCCTGGCTGCCCATCAACTTATGTGACAAGTAAAATTATCTCCAAGATTCTAATTCTTCACATGCTTATGTGAATGCTGGTTCCAGTTAAACTCCGCGAAGCTCTCTTGCCTCTCCAGTGCGTAGTTGCATGCATTTAAAAGCTAAATGCTCAGGCCTGTGGACTGGATTACCTTTTGAAAACAGAGGATCAGAATATATATGTTACTAACGTGGGCTACTGACAGAAGTCACACGTTAAATAACTCTGCTCTGATGCTCGTTCTGTTTTTGTTTCAGCCTTCAAACGGTACATCATAGGGCAACGTTTTTTGAATCAATACCCTTCAAATGGGCTAACTTAAAATATGCACCCCAAATCTGGGATCCGTTACTCCTATGTGACTGAAAATTGGCAAACTTGTGGTCGCTTCATTGAAATGATTTTGAATAAATAAAGATTACTCAGATGATTGCTGCTGCTGCTGCTGCTGCTGCAAGAATCAGCCCCATTCGCAAATGGCTTGATTTGAAAATTTCATTGGGAGCCAAAAAGCAAAAACTGAAATGTTAACCATTAATACATTTTCCTTAATCTCCCCATCCCCGAGAATGATGAATTTGTTTTCTCAGTTAATAATTTTGAGATTTTTAAAAAAGGCTTCTAAAAATCTGTCCTGGCTTGGGCGATTCAGATCAACTATAGCTGAGTGTCAACCTCACAGGGGTGTCAAACTTGTGGCTGGAGGCCTGGATGCATCACATGCCGGCCCCACCCAGTTTAGCGAAGAGGGAAAAGTCCCTATACGTCATGTGACACCATCGTGATGATGCAAGTTTGACACCCTTGAGTTAGAGAAACAGTCCCTGTACTAACGCTGTTCATATTTTTTCCTGAATACTTGCAGTAATTGGAAAATAGGGCTTAAAAGGCAGCATGACAATAAATTCATGCTGTCCCAAAAGTCTTTTTTTCATTGACAGAGGATACAATCTATTAGGCATTGCCGCTGTTTATCCTAGATTCATTATGAATAACGGATGCCCCTCAGTGGGTCAATGCCCACATATAACAAAAGATACTTCCAATGTTGTTAACTTGTTAGCTGTGCTTCACAGAGGAAATTTTCAGGTGCGGGTTTTGCTGATAGAACATAATGGGAGCCATTCATCACTGTTCTTTATACATTTTTTTAAAATAAAGTTTTGTTTGGGTTTTCACACAAAAAATACAAATAAAACATCTTTTTTGAAAATAGCATGGTCCAGTTGAACTCCTTTATACAGACACAAAACTCAATTTCATGCTTCTTTTTGTGTTCTATTCCATATCTTATACTATTTTACATTTTCTGTATAGTCCTTCCCCTCTTTTAATTTTTCTCAATTTTATTTTGATTATCTCATCTCAATTCAAATCATTATATTTATACTTTTGTCTGTTCTGTTTCAATTTCATATTATCTTTTCTCATTAAACTATTTTCTCCTGTAGTTACTAGTTGGAGTATGACACATTTATATCTTTTAATTACATCCATTCAACTCTTATTTAAACTTCAATATATACCTTAAGGTTATGACATTCAATATAATACATAATACATAACTTCCAATTGAATTCTGCTTGGTACATTCTTATAATACATACTATATTCTTTAAAAAAAGAAAGAAAGATTGTAAATATATGTAATTATAAACCCTCATTCCATTCCAGTTCAGTTCTATCAATAATCATTAAAATCTTAACATCTTTAACACTTCTTTTCAATTAAATATCATACTTCCTTAAAAACACATATAATCTCCATAATTAATTTTTCCCTTATTTCTCTTCACATATGTTTTATACATCATTAAATATACCTTTTGTTACATTTATTTAATGACAAGCATTCCACTGAATTACAATAGCTATTTTATCAGACATTTTAATCATACATTGTTTCATATTTTCTAAAATTATTTCTGCTTCTAATATAACCATACTATCATGTACCTTTGCAGAATCCCTTTTTCCATAAAGTTTTCACCCATTATCTCTAAATAGGCCCCGTTTCTCTATATTTTGTTTCTGTCCTTTATAACTTCTTTTCCTTTCTTTCTTCCCTCTCATCTTCTCCTTCCCCTTTTTACCCCCTTGTCTCTCTAGTTCTAATTCTGTCTTCTGCATTTCCCTCTTCTGTTGCTTTCTGATTTTATACTTATTTTTCACTCTATTTTGGGGGGGGGGGAGTTGTTTTTCCCAATCTTAAACTTTCCATTCTCTTTCCCCCCTTTCCTTTTTCCCCCCCATCTAAGATTACTTGTTCATTAAAGATGGCTTCTTCTTTGTCGCAATCTTCTTGTTCTGCAGGCATTTCTTGTTGTTTCTCATAATTCCAAATCTCCATTTCTAAAAACTGAAATACAAAGCCAAAAGAACCTCTCCCTTCTTGTGCATCTTCTTTGTACTTTTTAAGTTCCATTTTCAGTTCTTCTAAAAGTGGAGCCACTTTAAACAGTTTTAAACAACCACCCGATTGATTTTAGTCATTCAAAACAATAACCAAGAATCCAGAAATCATCAAGTAATTCAGATAGTCCCGAGTTATATCTTCTTATTTCTTTTTCGACTTTCTCTTCCTGAGGTTTTTATTGCAATATTTCAGTTAGAATGTATCTTTTGGAAGTCTTGGTGAGATTTTGCTGTAAGTTCTTTTTTAATTCCAGGCAGTCTCCTCCCTTCCAGATCCTACCCTTTTGTTCTTTTTCTCTCCTTTCCTGTTTTCAAAAGCTTTTAATTATCCAGAAATCTTTATTATCCCTTTGACTTTTTATTTTCAGCATTAATTGCCTATTGATGTCAAAGTGGATTTTTTTTCCAATTTCTTGCTTAAGTCTCTTAGCTATCAGTATAGGAAAAGGCGAAAACCAAATATTTTCCCTTTTCTCTCTCCTTCGCAGCTTAAAAATCTTCTTAGGGAACAATGTTATTGTTTTTTAACAGTTTCAATTCCAGGGTACCTTATTTGTTCTTTTTGCTGTTTGACCCGGTCAACCAAAACTTTCTCTTCTTATCTTCCTCCTGCACATTCTTTTCCGGTTGAGTTCTTCTTTGTGGTGGCCATTTCTGACCACGGCTGCAACCGCCTTCGGGAAAGGGAGTAATGGCCAGCTGGGGAGGAGAGATGCGGCTCTCCTCAACCCTGCTGGCAGTCTCCCCCCTCTTCACCACCTCTACGGGGTGGCTTAGCCCCGAAACCAGCTGGCTCGGGGCGCTCCAGTGGCAAGCATGGATCGAAGTCTCGCAGAGACGAGGTTTCGGTCTGATGCTGAAGAAGCTCAAACCGGAAGTCACTGTTCTTTATATATTTTTGATTCTTAAGCAAGCTTTCTTTTCCAAAAGAGGAACTTCCGAAGAAGTTTATTCGTTCTTGATCTTTATTTTCTAGAGTGAGCAGTTACTAAGTTTCACTTCGGTGTCACCTTTTTAATGAACATTTATGGAAGAGGTATTGACTTAGCAGGCAAATGTAATGCCTAGGAAGTTCATTTGCCTAATCAAGAACCACGCAAGAATGAAACAAAAGCCCATGGAGAGTTCTTGTTAGACAAGGATGCTTTCTGACATCTTCCAGAGGCAGCTACATCTGCCTGAGTGGAAAAATTAAATTTATGCCATCCCATCTTAACAGGATTAATTTGGATTTTTGTGTTACACTGAGTTCAACTAATTAATTGGGAGATGCAGGTCCCATCCATAATCACCTGGGAATAAGTCCTAGAACTTTCCATCTGAGTAATCATGCAAACAGTCAAGCTGCGAGAATTATAAAAATGGCAAAGTTTCACAATGTTTTATTACAGCTCTAATTCTCTAGTACTCTGGCCTTCTAAGAAATGCTAAGGCCACCAGATCATCTTTTTTCTCTTTGGTTCATAGTTCATTGGGTCTATTTGAAGAACTTTATTAATGTGAAATAGATACTGATGAGGTTTTCCTGGCAAACTTGTAATGCAGCATACAGATTTATGGATGCATGAAATGAATTGAGAGGTTGTATGTCTGGCTGCACAGTTTGAATGCATTATTTTCTGCAGCACTTGCATGCATCCTCAGGTGGTTTCATTCCCTTCTCCCCCCACACTCCCAGTGCTTAAAACATTTAGTGCTGGAGGATGCAAATGTAGTAGGTAGGATGACTAAAGCTGGCTTGGGTCCCAGGATTTTTTCTTCTTCTTTTCAGTGCTATAATATCTGAATAATTTGGGCATTGTAAGAAACATCCCTCTACATTTTTTCCCCTCACTAGTCCATTTCTCAGATATATGCCTTCTCTTTTGCAGTTACAATTTCCGTGTCCTACTGGACTTTGTGTGCTCCAATTTTAAGTCACCAGTGGGAACGATTTCAAAATGTAGATCTGATTTGGGAAACTTTTCTTGTCTGTTTTCAAGCGTGCCCTGCAACAGGATAAAAAAAACATTTACAGAAATAAGGATTTTTGGGGGGGCAGGGGGGTTGTCCTACATTTCCTCTCCTTTATTATAAGGATGGGTTGGTCAGCCATTATCTCATTTCAGTGGCATAATTGCAGTTAATGAGGCTTTGAATAGCAATAGAAATTTTCTGTTTCAAAATCTGTGCTGTTGTATAACCTTTGTGTACTGACTTTTTTTAAAAAAAGGAAGAAACCAAAGTGGAACTGTTTCTTTTGTTAGGATATCACTCTATATATGGTGTACAGTTCTTTCATAACCTTAAATGATTGAATAAATACTATAATATAATACATGATGACAGGTAATTTTTCAAAGTTTTCTTACTTCTTTTGCAATGATGATATCTACTGACTTGGAGATGTTGTGCTTTGTAACACCTCTTCTCTGTGGCAGCCCCTCAAATATTGTAACACTGCTATGGTGTCTCCCCTGGTCCTTCTCTTCACTTGACTAGCCAAGCCCAGTTTCCTGCAACTGTTCTTCATATGTTTTAGTCTCCAGTCCTCTAATCATCTTGGTTGCTCTTCTCTGCACTTTTTCTGGAGCAGAGGTCTCCAAACTTGGCAACTTGAAGACTTTAAGACAAGTTTGGGGACCTCTGTTCTAGAGTCTCAACACCTTTTTATAATATATAACAGAATGCAGTATTTTATATAACAGAATGCAGTATTCTAGGTATGTGGTCTTACTGAGGCTTTATAGAGTGGTATTAGTACTCCACTTGATCTTGATTGTATCCCTTTGTTAATGCAATTTAGGATTTCATGGGCTTTTGGGCTGCTGCCACACACTGTTATCATTAACAGAGCTTGCAGATCCTTTGCTTTTCCACCTATCATCTCCCATATAGACAATTCTGGCTTTCGTCATGTGTATTGTGGTTTCTGTGGATTTATACAAACACGTCCTCTATGTTTATGACATAAATGCATGCATTTTAGCATGCCATAACCTAATCCTGCAAAATATTTTTTCCAGCACTGCAATAAGAAATCTGATATGATTTGCACAACTGTCATTGTAGAAGATTTATAATACATGTTCTCCTTCAGTTCAGATTTTGGTTAAAAATGAAGGTCAGTTCTGACAAACGCAGTACTGCTCGCTGCATTTTCAAAGAAGCCGGTTTAGGGACAATGTTCCAAGCACAAAACGTTGCTCAAGGTAACAACAGTTCACAGAATGGCTGTTGTGGTGGACACAGCGAGTGTTAATGTGGTAGATGGGACCATGGGATCAAAGGCCCAGCCTTATTTCAATGAGTAATGCATATAAAAAGTGAAGGTTTTGACTAGGTACCCATAGCTTGTCATTTTGACTGTTTAATACCCCCCCTGCTGGACTCCCCTGCATTGTAATCTACATTGTTTATCCTTTCTGCCAAAGAAAAAAAATTACATTCATGGTTGGGAAATTGGTAGGAAATTTGGAGGTTGGGAAAAGAAAGAAAGCCGTATGTTTCATGAATTTAATAGTTGCGCTGTTGAATCAAGCTTTGGTGGAGTGGTGCAGTGTCCTAGAGGTAGAGCTCTTGCCTCACAATCAGGAGGCTGTGAGTTCGATCCTAGGAAGAGGCAAAAATATTTCTCTCTCTGGGCACAATGAGAATATATCTGCTGAACACAGCTCCATATTGGTGACAGGAAAGGCATCCGGCCATTGAAACACTCTGCTACCTCCATTCAGTTGCCTGGACTCCACCCTGCAAGGTATTATGGGGGTCATTAAAAGAAAATGATGACTGTTGAGTCAAGCTGTCCCAGAAAAGTGCAAACAATATCACCAGATGACTGGTTACTTTTCCCAGATACAGGCAACTGACTTTTAGAACAGAATTTTAGAGATTTGGGGTTCCATCCATCCATCGTATTTACTGTATATGCCCATCTCCCAATAAGTGAGTATTTTTCTATTATCCAAAAATGTGAATATGCATGAGGAAGGTAGAAGCTGGCTGGCTTACAATTAGATTTACAACTGGATTAGTGAAACAGCCGAATTCTGGTGGTAGGAATTAAGGAATTGCCAAATAGCAATAGCACTTAGACTTATATACTGCTTCCCAGTGCTCTGCAGCCCTCTCGAAGCGGTTTACAGAGTCAGCATATTGCCTCCAAACAATCTGGGTCCTCATTTTACCCACCTCAGAAGGATGGAAGGCTGAGTCAACCTTGAGCCTGGTGGGATTTGAACTGCCAGATTGTAGGCAGCTGGCTATTCATGTTTTGAACCACTAAATAGATACAATACAGAGATAAATATTTGCATCTCCATTTCTGCATGAGGCTAGAATCAGAGGTAGAAAAGGCAAAAAGCATAAGCATTTTTTAAATTATTTCTCATTGCCACTTCTGGCCTGAACTGATTTGCACAATAGACCATTTGGAAAGATGACCTTGTCAGAAGAAGACATTAATCTGTATTGTGTATGTGTGTGTGTGTGTGTGTGTGTGTGTGTGTGTGACTTAATGAAATAACAATAATATGCCTTATTCTAAAACATGGGGATTTAGACTCTTCTCCAGTTCTAGAAAGCTGGCTTACTACAGGAATAAAGGCAATCCTCGACTTATGACCACAATTGGGACCTGAATTTATGTTGCTAAGAAAGGCAGTTGTTAAGGGGGTCATACACAATTCTGCAACCATCATGTTTAGATTTGGGTGCTTGGCATTCTTAAGTGTGAGGCACAGTCATAAATCACTTTTTTCACCGCTGTTATAACTTTGAAGAGTCACTAAAACAAATGGTTGCAAGTCGAGAACTACCTGAATATATCTTTTACACCAGAGGTGCTATTCAACTGATTTGCACCTATTCGGGTGAACCAGTAGCGATTATTTGGCATGGGTCGCCGAACCAGTGGCAATCCCTGGCTGGCCACGCCCCCAACCCGGTCGCCCGGTTGCTCACTTGCAATCGCTCTCCTAGCTTTCCATTCCCCACGTCCTCTTTCTCCCCAGGGAAAAGGAAGAAAGGCATGGATGCTGCAAGTATCGCTTTCCCCTTGTGAGTTAAAGTGTTTGGAGTGAGAAGGAATGCAGTCTGACTGAGGGGGTGGGGGAATCCACTCCAGCCTTGGAGAAATTTAAAGGAGCTGCTTCCAAAATGCTTGTCTGTTAAGTGCTGCGTGTGTGTGTGTGTGTGTGTGTGTGTGTGTGTGTGAGAGAGAGAGAGAGAGAGAGAGAGAGAGAGAGAGAGAGAGAGAAAGAAAGAAAGAAAGAAAGAAAGAAAGAAAGAAAGAAAGAAAGA
>NW_020769315.1:21027363-21045755 GCF_900518735.1 Pseudonaja textilis | reverse complement strand
AGAAAGAAAGAAAGAAAGAAAGAAAGAAAGAAAGAAAGAAAGAAAGAGGAAGGTAGAGAAAGAAAGAAAAAAAATAGGAAGAGAGAGAGAGATAAAACTCTGTGCTATTATTTTTAATTGTTCCATTATTTATCATGTGTTAATATTTTACACTGTCCCTACACCTAGAGGGATTTTTCTGCCTTTCTTTTGCTCAGGGCTACCACATATTTTTCAGGATTTACATGCATTCAATGTCAATAGTCAAGAGCATAAAATACACCTGTGTTTAACAAAAGTTGAAAGGGACCTTGGAGGTCTTCCAGTCCAACCTGCAGCTCAGGCAAGAAAACTGAGGATGCCAAACTCTGAGTAGAAATCCTGGGAAAGGTGTCAGAATAATACTTAGAAGGGACCTTGGGGTGAACCCTATATCATTTCAGAGAAATGGCTGTCCAGTCTTTTCTTAAAAATTTCCAGTGATGGAGCACCCAGAACTACTGGAGGCAGGCAGTTTCACTGGTTAATTGTTGTCACTGTCAAGAAGTTTCTCCTTAGTTTTAGGTTGCTTCTCTCTGTTCAGTTTCCATCCATTGCTTCTTGTTTGCATTCTGCTTCTTTGGCAAATACATTGTCCCCCTTTCTTTGTGGCAGCCCCTTAAAAGCCTGTTGCCTATCACACTCTTGAGTAAAGCATGTGAGCCATTTCCTCCTTTCGGTGGTCCATGAAAGTACATCTATAGTATGCTGATAATAAAGTCAAAAAAGGTGAACAACGTTTTTACAGAATGATAGATAAGCTGAGGCTGGGTGACAAGGAATGGCTGGGAGGGGAGGGGCCAGGTGAGGCACCCCTTGATGTGAATGACATTGAGATGGCCACGCCCACCCAGTCACATGACCACCAATCACACCCACTCAGTCACATGACCACAAGCCACACCCACAGAACCAGTAGTAAAAAAAATTGAATTCCACCACTGTTTTACACAGTCTAGTATCCTGTAAAAATTGAGATTGGAATACTTAAGAATGTTCAGCTGACATGCCAAGATTGGGAATAATGGCTGCTATTACAGAAATATTTTTCCTCTGGATATATTCTTTGGGTATTCCTTCCACTTTCACCTTGCAGGTGGAGTTTATACCAACAGAACATTTTGATAGAACTTTCCAAAAAGACATTATAGATATGGAAGCACAACTCCTCTGTTTTGTAATCGCAAATATTGCCATTAAGTAACATCTAATAGTTTATATTGCCATTAAGTAACATTCTAATAGTTAATAATTTATTCTTAACCTTGATTATGTTCAAAATTCATCATTCTCCTCATCTATCCATAGGTCCAAAGTCAATATCCCCTCTTCCAGCATCTTCTCCCCAGTTTTAAAGCTGTGTTTCCCCACAATATCAATTTGCATGGGCCAAATGATGTAGTCATTTTTTTATTAGACATTCCATTCCATAACTTTCTGACATAACTGTATCAAGAGATACTAGAGTATTAGTATATTTAGAGCATAACACTGCCCATCCAGCCAAAGCCAATATACATGTATATTCCTAAATTGCCCAAATTGGATAATTAACACCAAATGTTGGCTTCCAATATTTAATTCATCACAATAAGTAAGCTTGATGTAACTCCAGATCTGGAAAATCAAACTCTCCCTCATTAATTGGTGACTGCAATGCCAAGATATTCTTGTAATTGAAGAAGCCCATTGATATTTTGTAAACAAAAAAAAAAATTCTGAACATATTTTTCAGATATATAACAGATATAAGCTGTTTCTAATGGAAGGCAAAGAGTCTATCAGCCATCATGCTTTGACAAGCTCAAGCCACCATTTATCAGGGGATGTGGATAGATTAGCCCTTTACTAAGCCTCTGTTAGAAAAAGGATGCAGATGCTAAGAGCTCCATGAGAGTCACGTGCTACAAAGAAAGTAAGCAGAATGGACTTCCGCAGCAGATCCTTCCCTCCCCGAGTAAGACTTGGACCATTCCTGCTCCACAGGCTCCCATTAGTGGAAGGAACCACTTAGTTTGATCAAGGAAAGAATAGACATGGAGGGGAAATACCATAGTTCTGACATTGCATGGCCTTTCAAAGTTACTCTGCCAGCATGGAAAGCAGATTGCAACACCAATACTCATTATAGTGATTCATGCATTAGTGATTTACCATGGGAAAAAATTGCTTCTACTGCATTTTCTTTATGTGAACAGAAAGACATACATGCCAACTCCTACAATTGACTTTTTTACAGTGGCCTTAAATGCTTATTGCTCCAAGTAATGTGTGCCAATAAAAAGAGGTTTATAACTTGATGGATTTTCAACATTCTTCAAAGTACATTAAAATGGTACGGGACTATTTTTGAACTGGTAAGAATCCAATTATTTTTTTAAAAAAGAAATCATTAAAATTAAATTTTAATTTAAAATTTTAAACATCCAATTATTTTTAAAACGTAGTTGCCCTCCCTCCACCCCACCTCGGGCCTCTCAATAATTCAATGCTTTGCATGACATTCAGGAAGAATGATTATTATTTCATTATCTTATTTTTATAGTGCTATTTTCCAGGAGTCCAGTGTGGTGGATAAAGAAAATGATAAAAAGACCTTTGAGGAAAACAAATAAAACCTACAATAAAACCACATATCTTAAAGCAAGATCATAAAATAGAAGAATTAAAACAAAGTTTATGGCACCATAGGGTATAACAAAGGTGGACCTATTTCCATGACAGGCAGATCCTAAATGCAATGTATTTCAAGAAAAATTTTTGGAATCAGCGACAGTGATAATTGTAGTGCATTAAGATATTGGTTGAAAGTGGTGCGGTAGCCTAGAGGTGGAGCTCCCGCCTCACGATCAGGAGGCTGTGAGTTCAATCCTATGTAGAGGCAAATATTTCTCTCTCTGAGCACACTGAGAATATATCTGCTGAATATAACTCCACATTGGCGACAGGAAGGGCATCTGGCCAGTAAACACTCAGATCCATTCAGTTGTCCAGATTCCACCCTGCAAGGGGTTATGGGGTCATTAAAAGAGGATGATTAAGATATTGGTTGAGTAGACATGCCTGTGTTCTAACATGGTGGCTTGATTACTTTGAGTTACCTATTTGGCAGACTCATTTGAAGTTGTGAATTGCGAAGTACTAAAACTTTCAATAAAGGAAGCACACACACACACACACACACACACACACACACAAACCCTACTCCAGAGTGTAGCATTGGTGGATCATTCAAAAAGTAAGCACAATAATGTTTATGCTTCTCGCGCTCCATATTTTCATTTGAAATAAACATCATATGCTTACTTTTCTTTGGGGTATGGATTATACATGCATACATCTGCATAAAATTTTCTCCTTTTTTCTGTTTCTTCTGGAAGGAGAAAGGATAATGTAATGTTTACTTCTGTGTTTAGTATATTTGAGTGGTTTGTACCAGAGGTGGGTATTCAGCAAGTTCTGACCAGTTCTGGAGAACCGGTAGTGGAAATTTTGAGTGGTTCAGAAAACCTGCAAATCCCACCTCTGACTGGAGATTTTACAGTATCCTTCCCCTGCCACGCCGACCAAGCCACGCCCACAGAACCGGTAGTAAAAAAAAAATTGAATCCCACCACTGGTTTGTATGTGGGGGTTTGAGGTGTGGCTGAATATGCAGATGAAGATCGATTTTCACAATGGAGTCCCTTGTTTTACAGTAGCTCAATTTTAATTAATAATTATTAATTTGTGGTTGGTTTTTTTTCTGTCCAGTCCTTTCCTTTTGCCTTTAAACAGCTTCTGGCAGATAGGCACAGTATACACAATATATGTATATGTGCATGCATAAGCATGTGAACAGAGGCTAGTGTGTGATGTCCCTGCAGAAAAAGATACATAAATTGACATTCCGTGTTGTCTGGTTTTATAATTCTTTTCTGGTCATTTGTCCCTTGTGGAGGTGAGGCTACTCTAAAAGTCAGAGTTGCCTTTCTTTGAAGTAAATGCAGAAAGGCTTTCCATATGACCCCGATATATTTTCCACTGGCAGTTATGAACAGTCCTCCAAATTTATTCTGCCAGAGGCAAAATGGCCAGGGAGGCAAGCACTAGAAAAAGAAGGCTGAAAGCTTTTCCCCATTTTAAAACATTACAAAAACAAGAGGTTTAGAGCACAATGTACAGTATATACAGTTGGGGCTCCTGTCAGCTTGGTTTTCCAAACGTAGCCTAACACATATTGTTTAGCAAACTGCTAAAGCCTCAGTGATCTGGAGCTCCATTTGACATGTCTTCCAAACAGCCACTTGTAAAGAAGATGGCATTTGTGGAAAAGTGATGCGTGGTTTGGCCGTTGTGGTGCTATTGCTTAATACAGCAAAGAAAGCATTGTGTCTGAATACTAACAGCCTGAAGCCTGCCACATTACACAGCTTCTGTCTTTCCCTCCCCTCATCTGTGGCCATACTTGTTTTCAGAGAGCCAACCACAACATATGGACTGGATTTACTGAGGTGTTGTTCTATTCAATCATTTCCTATTCATTAGTCCGATGCGCACCTACAATATTGTATCCAGTTTTGGGCACTGTCTTTTGGAAGAACGGGGTCAAATTGAACCATGTGGAGAAGAAAGCTGTTAATTAATGAAAGGGCTGGAAGGAAAAAAAAAGTTGGAGGAATTGCCTATGGTTAGCCTTGAGAAGAGAAAATGGTGGAAAGACATGATCACGGTCTTCAGCATTGGGATAGCTGTCACGTAGAAAAAGAAATGGCCTTGCTCAAGCTTGTTTTAGAACAGGGGTGTCAAACTCACAGCCTGTGGGCTGGATGCATCATGCGCTGGCCACACCCACCCCCAGTTTAGCAAAGGGGGGGAAAGTTGTGATACGTCATGTGATGACAAGAGGTGGTATTCAACAGGTTCTGACTAGTTCTGGAGAACCGGTAGCGGACATTTAGAATAGTTCGGAGAACCAGAAAATGCCACCTTTGACTGGCCCCACCCCCATCTATTCTCTGCCTCCAGAGACCCAGCTGATCAGCTGGGTCTTCTTTTGTTGCCCTGCACAGGAGAATGGAGCTGGAAAGCAGGTTAGTGGGGTGGGGAGGGAATGGGGATTTTGCAGTAACCTTACCCTGCCATGCTCACCATGCCACGCCCACAAGCCATGGCCACAGAACCAGTAGAAAAAAATATTTTTTGAATCCCACCACTGTGTGACGCCGTGAGTTTGACACCCCTGTTTTAGAAGTTGGACAGGAGACAATTAAGTTAAATTACAAGGAAGTGAGTTTTGGTTCTACTCAGGGGGAAAAAAAATCTAATGATAAGAGTTTTTCAACAATGAGCAAGTTACCTGGGTGATAGTGGACTCTCCTGTGTAGAAGGTATTCAGAGACTCAATGTAGTAGTATTTGCTACGTTAGTGGATTCTTGCATGAAGCAGAAGGCTGGGAATAGACAATCTTCAAGGTCCCTTCTAACTCAAATTCTATGACTCAGTGATTCTATGCGTTATTAACACCCCCCCCGCCCCCAGTAGCATGCGACATCAAAATATTGCCTAATTTTATGACAAAGACTACTTCTTTCTAAGAGGTTTGTGTTAACTTTATTCCGTCTGAATATTGCTGAAATAAAAGGCTTCTCTTCCTAATCACCCTGCCAGCCTTTTTATCTTGCACATTGACTATTGAAACTTTGACAAGCCAGCACAGTGAAAAGAAAAACCGGAGGAAACATTCGCAATTGCCATTAATTGAGCTGCCTTGTGCTAGCAAATTAAGACATTCACTGTAAAGCATTTTAATGTCTGTCGAAATCAGACTTGTCAGCAGCCTCCAACTTTGATTCAAGGGCCTGAGCTTTGGTTAGCATTCCAGGACCATAAGTAATTTTTTAAAAGGCCCATTAACACTTTGCATGAGTTAGAACCTAGCATGCAAACTGGATGGGTGTTTCTTGCTTATGGATATTACAGCTTGCTTCACACTCGCATCCAATATGGTGGATCCCACAAGAGCACAGTTTTAATGCTGTTAAATATATGATTTTGACTTTTCATATTATGCTTCTCAGTTTTTCCAATTATCAGAACTGGTGAGGATTATATTACAGAGGGAGCTTAATGAAGCTCAGCATCTTCAATTACCTCCAAGCAAATGACTCTAGCTGCGTCTTTTGTCTTTTCATTTGTACAACTGCTGAATTTCTAAACTGCTGCTGCTGCAATGGGCTGGGATGTTAAGGCTGTTCCTTAGGGCACCATGTCTTGTTTTATTGTTGTTTATTAAAGTTTTTATTTTAATATTTAATTTGATGGAGGGGGAATAAGCTGGTTTGAGCCTCGTTGGATTGAAAGGCAATCAGTTGTAGAAAAAAGACAGATAAATGCTACGATATTAAAACATTATGATCTCTGTCCTGTACAAGGCCTTTTTTTTCCACTTGGGAAGAAAATATGAGTATGTTATAGACCAAACGGTACATCTTCAACAAAATATTAAGCCCCGATTACTCTGCTTAACATAAACCGTGAATCAAAGAAGAAATAAGTATCTAGTAAAAGGCACAAACACATCATATGCCATGAGGTCATTGCACAAATAATGCCAATTGTGAAGTTTATGTCAGTTACATCATGACACGAATGATGGACAGTACAATATTTATGTTTTTTTTACTTGGTCTAAATGATACATCATGACGCCATTGATGTAACGTGCATAATCACTGGTAGTCCTTGACTTATAACCACAATGAAGCCCAAACTTTCTGTTGCTAAGCAAGACAAAGTGATTTTTGTCCCACTTTGTGACTTTTTTTTGCCACAATTGTTACGTGAATCACTGCAGTGGTTAAGTTAATAACATGGTGGTTAAGTGAATCTGGCTTCCCCATTGATTTTGCTTCTTAGAAGGGTACAAAAGGTGATCACACATCCCTGGGACTCTACCACCGTCATAAATACATGTCAGTTGCCAAGCATCTGAATTTTGATCAAATGGGGATGTTGCAATGGCCTTAAGTGTGAAAACTGGTCATAGGTAAGTTTTTCCAGTGTCATCGTAACTTTGAATGAATGAACAAATGGTTATAAGTCAAGGACTGCCTGTACATCAGAAATCATGATGTCATTGCCCAATTGTACTGGTTGTGTGATGAAATCGTAACACCCGTGCTATAATTTTAACATAATTTGACTTCCTACAGTTGTCTACAATCATCTCTATGAGAAGATGGAGATAAGCATCTTCAGGTATTTAAGATAGGACATGGTAGAATTAAATAACAAACTTAGTGTATGATAGGATTTTATGAATTTGTACGGTAATGTCACAGGCTGTCTTCATGTATGACTTTAAGACCAAAACCTGACTTAGCGCATGGAATAAAGCCAGTGATTATGCTTCTTCTTCATTTTGAAGCCACATATTATACAGTAACTTAGGGCAAAGTATGGCCTCAGTCATTTGTAGTTTGTTTAATTTAGTCTGATGTGGAAAGAAATACATTACTATATTATTGCCACAGTCAGCCAAATGTTTAGGCTGGATTTGGTATTTTTATCCATCTATTGAGCCCTTCCCAAGGATCTGGGAATAGGCAGATGTTGTTGTTTGAAGGTCTTAGAAGTATCATCATAGGACGTAAGCTGTTCTGAGTAAAGGTGCCCTTTTCAATTGACTGGTGTTGAATTTGTCACTGCTGATGGTACTTCCATTGTTTTGGAATTGCAACCAAGGCATCTATTACTATCATTGCTTTCTTTCACCATAGCTGCTCTCCTTCTATTTGCAGGTCCTTATGTTTTGTGAATTATTAAGGTTTGTTACACAGTCAGCCGGATGTTTACTGTTGTTCAGAATAGGATTGAACTAAAAGAAGAATGAAGGAAAACAGCTGATTCAGGAGTGAATAACCTTCCATTATCTGCCTATTTGCAGCCTATAGAGATTCCCTTCCCAGTTGCCAGTGACAACTAATTGTGGGGTTCATTCTAAATATAAACCACATCATTTTTCAATACTTGAATATTTTGTTTTCACTGCTGCCCCTTTTCATGCAATTAATTCCATGCAAAGATTACATTTACAGTGATTGGACGTTCGTGTGCCTCTATTCATGATTTAGTTGGCTTTGCCCATTTTTTAAAAATTTACCACCTATCTTTTGGGTTTGTTCTCCCAGTACTGAACTGCAGCTCTTCATAACCCTCACTATTGGTGCTCCTGGCTGTGATTTTGGGAATGAGAACTTCAGCAGTGCCCAGGGAGCCTTTGGAAAGCAAAATAATATGCTGCTCATTTAAATGGAGTATTGAAAAGAACAATAACCACAATTCTCTAACGTAATCATGATTGCTTATTAAATGCTCTCCTTCTTTGACACAATATACCAAACACAGAGCATTTTGAAATTCCCCATCTCTTTTTAAACAACATATTTAGCTCCTTTTTATTTTGTCCATTCAATCAATGTTGGCATGATTTCCTACAGTAAATCACTTTGCCCACTGGTAAATGTGAACAGATGGCTAATGGAAAACATTACCCTAAGAAGTTAACAAACCCTGCCCCAAAGAGGACCAGAAATTAATATACAGTATTTAGCAATTATGTAAATACATCTCCCTCCCCACTCTCCCCCTCTCTAATCTATCTATCTATCTGTCTATCTATCTATCTGTCTATCATCTGTCTATCTATCTATCTATCTATCTATCTATCTATCTATCTATCTATCTATCGTCTGTCTGTCTATGATCGGTCTATCTATCTATCTATCTATCTATCTATCTATCTATCTATCTATCTATCTATCATTGTTGCCTGGGATATAACGAAAGGAGGACACTGTTAAGTTCGGAAAGAAGGGAGGCCACACCAGAGCTTCAATCATAACACACTTTATTCAGGGGAATAAAGGGGGCTGTCGCGTCTGCAGCTAACAGCAGACCTACCAGCGAACAGCAGCTGGCTCAACCCAGCAGCCGGCTTTTATAGCCGACTGTCGAAGGGAGCCAGCCAATGGGGACTAAGAACGCCCCCGCAAGAATTGCGGACCTGATGGGGAACTGGTGTCAGCCCCAAGGACATAACACCCCTTCCCCCCAGATACGAACATGAGTAGTCTTTAAGGTATGCAGGCGGTTTGTGTTGCCGCTCTGATCGTCTTAGTTCGGGTGAAGGAGCGGGTGGCACAGAGTTTGGGACAGCGGGGATTTGGTCCCTTGGTAGCTGTCCAGCCACCCGACCTTGCTCGCCGGTCGCCGGCCGGGTTGTTGAGTCGCTGCGGTCTCCCGGTGCGGTAGGGGAGCTGCTGGGGATGGATGTTGATTCTGTAGGATGGTCACGGTCAGCCGTCTGCTCCCTCGGTTCAGTTGGTGGAGGCAGGTTACTCTGAGTGTCCCAGCTAGGTGCCGGATGCGGTGCCTGGAATGATGCTGTGGTCTCTGGGTCGGCGGTGGCGTGCTCGTTCTGCCGGCTCCTCAACTGATCCAGGTGCCTCCGCCAAATGCGCCCGTCTTCTAACTGGACGTGGTACGACCTGGGCCCCGTGATGGCCACGATCCTGCCAGGTACCCACAACGGGTCTCCCGCGTAATTTCTGGTGAAGACTTGATCCTGTAAGACAAAACTCCTGACCCTACTGTTAGACCCAATGGGTGTATCTGGGCAATAGTGAGGGTGCAGCCTGTCTAGTATTGTCCTTAAGCGTCTGCCCATCAGTAGTTCTGCCGGTGACTTGTTTGTGACCGTGCACGGGGTCGAGTGTTGGCTTATAAGGAATCTAGAGAGTCTGGAATGCCAGTCATCTTGGGAGAACCTGGCGAGGGCCTCTTTGGTTGTTCTGACTGCTCGTTCGGCCAACCCATTGCTCGAGGGGTGAAAGGGAGCCGTTAGGATGTGCCGGATGCCTAGGTTGGCGACATACCGGCTGAAGTCTGTGGACGTAAATTGAGGACCGTTATCCGACACAATGGTGTCTGGGAGACCGTGTGTGACGAACAAATGAGTCAGCGCTTGGGCGATTGCTCGTGTGGTGGTTGAGAGTAGGAGTGCCACATCGATCCATTTAGAAAATGAGTCTACTACTATTAGGAATGTTTTGCCATGGAATGGGCCGGCCAGGTCAACATGTAGACGAGACCATGGTGCGTTGGCGCTTTCCCATTTGGTGGGAGGGGTTACTGGGGGTGCTGGCCAGGATTCCTGACAGGGACGGCAGGAGCTTACCCATTTTGCAATTTCGTCATCCATGCCCGGCCACCATACATAGCTCCGTGCCAACGCCTTCATTCGTACAATGCCGGGGTGCCCTTCGTGTAATGCCTTCAGGACGGGTCTGCGTAGTGATTCTGGAATGACAACTCTGGTCCCCCACAGCAGACAACCCTGTAAACTGGAAAGTTCCTGTTGGTGGACTTTAAAGGGTGAAAATTCGTTAGAAGGGTTACTGCCCGGCCACCCCCTCCGTACCCAGTCCAGGACCTGGGCGATCAGTTTGTCCTTCCTGGATTGGAAGGCAATGTCTCTCGCAGTGATTGGAATTCTGAACTCACTGGTGTCAAAGATGGTGTGGACTGGGGCCGGATCCTCCACAGGCGTTGGTAGCGGGCACCGGCTGAGGGCGTCTGCATGGCTGAGATTTTTTCCTGGACGGTGCACTAACTTGTATGAATATGCTGCCAGGAACAAGGTCCATCTTGTCATTCGGGGAGACAAGACTTGTGGTGTTTGCTTTTCTCCGGAGAGAAGCCCCAACAACGGTTTGTGGTCTGTAACCAGTTCGAAGTTGTGCCCAAATAGAAATTCATGAAATTTTTTAACAGCTGCTACGGCAGCTAGGGCCTCTTTGTCGATTTGGCTATAGTTGCGTTCTGTCGTTGAAAATGTTCTAGAGAAGAACGCAATGGGGGCTTCGGACCCGTTGGGTAGTCTATGACTTAATACGGCCCCAATTCCGAAAGGCGAGACATCTGCTGCCAAAACTAGCGGTAGGTTCTGGTTGAATTGGATCAGTACAGCGTCTGAAGTGAGGAGTGACTTGACTGCCCTGAAAGCGTATTCCTCTTTGGGTCCCCAGTGCCATGGAACATTTTTATCTAAGAGTCTATGCAGTGGTTCTGCCACTGATGCCTTGTGTGGCAGAAATGATGCATAGAAGTTCAGCAGGCCTAGGAAGGCTTGTAGTTCTGGTTTGGACGACGGTGTGGGCGCTTCGTGAATGGCTTTAACCTTTGATTCTACCGGGTGGATGCCAGAGGCGTCTATTCGGTACCCGAGAAAGTCCACCTGCTTAGTGGCTATGGTGCATTTTTCTTTTTTTAGTTTGAGGCCATGCTGTCTGAATCTGTCCAACACCCCTCTAACTCTGAGGAAAAGCTGTGTTTTGTCCCGGGCGGAAACCAAGATGTCATCAAAGTACGGAACCACGCCAGGGAGGCCCTGTAGGATCCGTTCCATTAACGACTGGAATATGCCCGGGGCGACATTCACACCAAATTGGAGGCGTTTGCATCGGAAGGCCCCTCTGTGGGTAACAATGGTTTGCAATTCGGCCGTTTGGTTGTCTACAGGAAACTGTTGGTAAGCCTGAGACATATCCAATTTGGCGAATATCTTTCCGGGTTCAAATGTGTGCAGTAAATGCTGGATTACTGGCACTGGGTATGCGCTAGTCTGTAAATAGCGATTTATTGTGGTCTTGTAGTCTGAACACATCCTTATACTACCATCCTTTTTGAGGGGTGTGACAATAGGTGTCTCCCACTTAGCAAAATCCGTGGGCTCGATGACCCCTTGTTTTAACAATTTGTCTAGTTCCGCATCCAGCTTAGAACGCAGAGCGAATGGCACTCTCCGCGGTTTCAAACAGATGGGAACTGCCTGGGGGTCCACTGAGAAAGAAATAGGTGTGCCCTTGTAGCACCCCAATTCATCGCTGAAAACGTCAGCGTAATCAGAGAATAGTGAGTCGGTGTCAGAGGACGAGACAGCATGAACCCCCGTTAAGTTAAGGCCAAGAGAGGGGAACCAATCCAACCCCAAAAGACTAGGAAGGGCACCATCAACTACCACTAATGGCAGGTGTCCTTTAAAGGCTCTGAATTTGACTAGGAACTTGCCTGTCCCGATTACTGGAATGTTCTTTCCTTGGTAGTCTCGTAGGATAGGCGACTCTTCTGCAGCTGTTTCCTGGACAGGCTGGGACGTATCTTCTTGAGCGTGCTCCATGAAATAATCGAGAGCGCTGACCCGGTATCGACCTCCATTAGGCAGGGTTTACCTTCTAAATGAATGGAGAGTTTAATTTTATTGGGTGTTAAGAAGGTATGGTTAGCTTGATAGCATGTAAAACAGTTTTCTACTTGCCTGGATGGCCCCGAGGGGGTGTAAGATGGTGGCCTTTGTGGAGCCACGTGTGCTGCCTGGCACACCCTAGCGATGTGTCCTCTTCTGCTGCAGTTGTTGCAGGTGGCACTTTTGAACCTGCACATAGCTCTGGCATGGGGACCCCCACAGGAGAGGCACAGCGGGGTGTGCCTTGGTACGTTGCCTTCTCTCGGTCTAGTTCCTACCTGTGGCTGCTTGAATGGTTTGAGACGGTGCACTTCAGATTGCTCGATGGACTCTTCTTCGTTCACTGCCTCCTCAGAATGTACAGTGACTGGATTACCTTTGGGGGTGCTCCCCTGTATTTCAGCCGCTGACTGTATTGCCAATTCTGCAGCCAGGGCTTCCTCAGTGGCTTGTGCTAGGTTGAGGTCCTTCCTTGCCAACAACCGCCTCTGTAGTCTTGTATCCTTGACCCCGCAGACAAGCTGGTCCAGGAGCATGTCATCAAGGTAGCCTTTAAATTCACAGTGCAGGGCTGCGGTTCTGAGGGCTGCCATATATTGGTTTATGGTTTCTCCCTCCGCTTGCTTCCTCGTGCGAAAAGCGAGGCGTCTCGCGATCTGTGACGGTTTTGGCGAATAATGATTGGAGAGGGTCTCCAGTAGCTCAGACCAAGGAACATTCTTGAGTTCTCTTGGGGCGAACAGTGCTGTTGCTGTGTCAAATACGGTGGCCCCGCAGTAGCTCAGGAAGAAAGACTTCTTTTTGTTGTCTGTAGCGTCAGCCAGACCCACAGCATCAATATAATGGTTAAAATGGTTTTTATAAGAGTCCCATTTATCTTCGTCTGGTTTGAATGGCTGGAACGCCGGATTCGCATTCATGACTGGTTCAGCTTGCGGCAGGTAAAATAAGTCTCACTGGGAATACAGGCCCTGGGAGGGGTAGCAGCTACAGTTTGTAGTGCTGTTAACGAGTGTTCAGCTTCTGAGTTCTCTCTGGGTTGTACAGGTAGCAGCTGCGCTCGCAGTGCAATTTCGGTCTGGTGATTCAGCTCGTGGAATCTCTCTGGGTTTTCTCGCTCTCTGCAGCCCTTGGCGGCTGGAACAGACACTATAACTGACGTCTGTTTGAATTTCGCGCCCTTACAAGGGCGAGGCGGCGATGCTGCAGCTGCGCGCTGACAGCGATTTAAATCTCGCGCCTGGATTTAGCGGTCGTGAGCGTCACGCTGGAGCTTCGCTACACGCAATTCTGGCAAGTTTGTTGTTGGGCGGTTGAGGCTCTCAGCGCCCACTCTCTTGCAGCTAGTTTGTGATCTTGAGCGGCTACACGCTCCGCTTCGATTTCCTCTCAAATGGCTGACCGAGCTCTCAACGTTGCGGCTACGGTTCAGCGCTTCAGATTCGTGACTTTCAGCTCTTGTATAGCTGCTGGCTGGCCACATCCCACCCTCGTCGCCAATGTTAAGTTCGGAAAGAAGGGAGGCCACACCAGAGCTTCAATCATAACACACTTTATTCAGGGGAATAAAGGGGGCTGTCGCGTCTGCAGCTAACAGCAGACCTACCAGCGAACAGCAGCTGGCTCAACCCAGCAGCCGGCTTTTATAGCCGACTGTCGAAGGGAGCCAGCCAATGGGGACTAAGAACGCCCCCGCAAGAATTGCGGACCTGATGGGGAACTGGTGTCAGCCCCAAGGACATAACAGACACCTTTTAAAAGAAGCCTTTCTTTTAAATTCTATCAATAGGCCAATCGAACAACCACCGGCCTACCAGGCAGTGAGACACCAAGAAAGACCCTGAAGGAGGGGCAGAGATCACTTCCCATTGGGGAGCAGGGACCGATGGCACCTCACCACCACCACCCGCATCCTTGGGCATGTGGACTCACCCTATGAAGGCACAGCCAGGCCTGTCCAAATACAGAGGAGCTCAGCAGAGCTGCCTCAAGTTATAGCAGACAGGAATAAAGAAGAGTAAGCTGGGCCAATTACAACAAATTATGATAGCTGGCATGTTAACACCACCTCCTAGAGATAAACATTCCAGGCTGGGTCGGGTAATGGGAGAAAATAATAACAAGAGATAAGCCTCCTTTGACCAATATGACAGGAGGTAAAAACAGCAGAACTAATTATGGATGGGAGGCAGTTGAGAGGGCCTATCACGCGTGCGAGGGCTTAAATTGGTTAACGTTACATAAAGGCAAAGATCTCTGTAATGGTACCTTAAAACTCTGATGATGTCAGCAGAGGCTGACGAAAGCTCAGTAAGTACATTAAATGTAATTTTAAGTTCTAGAGATCACTGGATGTCTGTTTCTTCTTTTACAAGTATACCTGAAGCTTGTATTTTTATAATAGTTACACACACACACACACACACACACACACACATATTCTGTAAGAATAGAATGTTAAGGGCATTTTGAGAATTTCAAGGCACACAACTTGGTAATTGGCATAATTTTAATATTCATCTAATGTTACTTTAACACGTTCCCTTTTCAGTAAATTCAGTAAGTTTTGAATAATTTTGTTTCAGGAAACATTTTCAGTAAAAGTTATTTTGAGAATATTACTCTTTCCTGAAACATACCTTAGGAAAGTGAACATCCAATTTTGTTCTAATTTCCTTTGCTTTTTAATTCGGAAGCCCAGGAATCTACTGCAAAGTTGTAATCATTTGTGCATCATACTGTTTTTCTTTTGGGGGAGTTTGGAGGGTGGGGGGTTAATGCCTCTCTCAAAGCGTGTTTCTACCTTCCTGCTTTTGGGGTACTGTGTGGCCTCAGCATACTGCGCAAAGCTCTCAAAATTTGGGAAATTGCACCCCTTTGATTTAACAGGAAGCAAAAAGAATTACATTCTCTCTTTCTGCTGCTTTGCTTCACCTGCCTACCCCAGCCTTTAATCTAAGCAAGAGGTGAGTCTTTTTAAACAGCTTGGGTGGCATCTGTTTTGGGATTTGGGGAAAAGAAACGTGAAGGTGCCAGAGGGAAGCACCGTTGCTAGGGTCACACATGGTCTTCGAACAATCAGTGTAGGCATATGGTTCTATAGCAGAACTATGTGCCTGGGAACTGCTTCCCTGCTGGTGGAAAAGAAGATTGAGGAATCTTTGATCCTTTGATGATTGCCGCTGTTCTGTCCTCACTACATTTTAGTCTGTGTGCAGCTCAACATGTAGCTAAACCCACCTGTCCTCCAATAAAACAGACCATGTGAGTAGATCTGGATACTTTATTGAAAGAACAGAATGTGGTGAAACAGAGGAAAATAGGAATACGTACTATGGGGACCAAACACAAGATAGGCAGTATTCTTTGTGCTTCTGCCTTCTTCAAAGGCTAAACGAAATGGAATCTGGCTTCCCAGCATGCAGTTGTTTTGAGAGTGTAGGCTGATGGGTAAAAGAGGTTGGGTCAGCTTCAAACATTATGCATGGTATTTGTCTCTCCAGCCCCTAGATGGGGTGAGAGAGCAACAACAGTATATAAAGATTTGTCCCTCCAGCCACTAGATGGGGCTAGAGAGCAACAACAGCATATAAAAGTTATATGCTGGGTCATGACAGCCACAGTACAGGTCCCAGCATCCTTCGCTGTTCTTCCTTCTATGCTGGCTGTACTCTTTGAGCCTCAGCCTTAGTAGAGGACAAAGGCATGGTAGCTCATTCATGGTAGAGCCATAATCTTTCAGAGTTTGAAACGAGTGCAGATCCTTAAGCTCAGGTTGGGGGGAACAACGTCAGGAACAGATGAGGGGCTTTCACTGTGAAAAGAATTGTTTGCATAGATGCTTAGTGTCAGGGGTGGGATTCAATTTTTTTAACAACCGGTTCTGTGGGCATGGCTTAGTTGGTGGGCATGGCTTGGTGGTCATGTTATTGGCTGGGTGTGGCCAACTCAATATCACTCACATCTAGGCACGCTTCTCCTCCCCGGCCTCTCATGACTGTGGGGCTGCTGCAACAGTCGTAACTGTGAAAAATGGTCATAAGTCACTTTTTTCAGTGCCATTGTAACTTTGAATGGTCACTCCACACAAGCAAAGTACCAGCAAAGGAGGGGAAACAAACTCCAGAAAGGTTCCTGAGACAGGAAGTCTAGTCCTGCCAGGAATGTAATAAGGGTTAACAGAGAGGCAGTTTCTGTAAGCAACACCAGAATGTTTCCTTCCTGCCTTCCTTACAGGATTAGGCCAGTAATTTCTTCTAACAACCAGTTCTCCGAACTGCTTAGAATGTTAACAACCTGTTCTAGTGAATAGGTGCAAACTGGTAGAATCCCACCCCTGGTTAATGTTTTGTGCATTTTTGTGTTTCAATGTTTTACGTGCAAGAAATGTTCTATGTTAACATCCTCCATACCACCCTGCTTCCCACTGATGATTTTATTAGAATAAATGATCTATCCCTTGCCAATAGTGAATCAAATCGGATTTACTGTATTTAATACAGACCTGAGGCCAGATGCAAACAAGATATTGAATAAAAGAACTACTACATTTTTCTATAGATAAATATTTGTGTGTATAAAAGGAAAAACAATGAGTATAATAGAGACTTAAAATATGGAAGACCATAGCTATTAAAATGAATCCAAGTAAAATACAGGTGGTCCCCGACTTACAACAGTTCATTTCGTGACCGTTCAAAGTTACAACAGCACTGAGAAAGGTGACTTATGACCAGTTTTCACAGATAAGATCTTTGTAGCGTCCCCATGATCATGGGATCAAAATTCAGGTGCTTGGCAATTGTTTCATACTTATGACCATTGCTGTGTCTCAAGGTCATGTGATCACCCTTTGCGAGCTTCTGACAAGCAAAGTCAATGGGGAAGCCAGATTCACTTACACAACCGTCTTACTAACTTATCAATCACAGTGTTTCACTTAACTGTGGCAAGAAAGGTCGTAAAACGGGCCAAAACTCACATAACAAATGTCTCACTTAACCACAGAAATGTTAGGCCCAATTGTGGTCATAAGTTGAGAACTACCTGTTACAGCATTGTAAGAAATTCCAGTCCTAAGTAACGATACACCATACAGTGGAGCCTCGGGTTGTGACTATAATCCGTTCCTGGACTCTGGTGGCGACCCAATTTGGTCATGAATGAAAGCACGACCGATTGTCCTTGCATGCAGTCCAACAAAGTGGCACCGAAGGGGAAACCAGCACGGAAAGGGAATCTTTCCACATCAATTTTATTCGCAACCCGATTTTTGAATCGTGACTCGATTCAAAAATCGGGTGGAATTTTTTGTTCACCACCCAATTTGGTTGCAATCTGAGGTTCCACTATATAGTATAAATGGCAGCATAGAACTGGTTAACTTGAGAGGTTATTTTCAAATCCATGCCTAAGAGAATAGCACTGAATAGAAATCACATTCCCTGCCTGGAACTTGCCAATGTCTGGATAGAAATATTAATGATTTGTGGATTTGAAATGGATAAGGAGTGGTTATGGGAAGAAGTAATCCTTATATGTAACCTTTAAGGAGTATTTTTTTTTAAGTTTGTTTGTATTTCTTGGGATGAAGGCTACAAGTCATTTCTTCTAATATTGCTTTTTCTTTTTGCCTTTTTTTTCCTTCTGTTTCTTTTTGTTTTTCTTTCCACTTTTTCTTTCCTTTTTCTTATACTTTTTTTTCTTCTATTACTGTTAAAATCGTTAAATACTTTTAACAAGAATAAACAATTTGTCTTTTTCAAATGCAGGGCACATTTGACAAAAACTGTGATGTAGTACACAGCTCAAAAATGCATAACGAATTGTAAAAAAAAGGGGGGGAGAAAGTCTGTTGCTCCATGTTCAAAGCAAATTATATTTGGCTTGCAAACATATACATCTCAAAGAACAAACACAAAATGTTATGCAGTTTAAGAAAATGTGTTCCTAGCTAGGTATATAAGGAAAAAAGCATGTGAAAAATAAATATAACATTGTTGCAGAAATATAAAGAAGGGAGGGAGGGAAGGAGGGAGAGAGGAAGGAAGGAAGGAAGGAAGGAAGGAAGGAAGGAAGGAAGGAAGG
>NW_020769315.1:20985530-21027353 GCF_900518735.1 Pseudonaja textilis | reverse complement strand
AGGAAGGAAGGAAGGAAGGAAGGAAGGAAGGAAGGAAGGAAGGAAGGAAATGAAAGGGGGAACAGGAAACAATCAAAAGAAATACTGATTTGTCCATCTCTGTGCAAGGGAAGGGCATTGTCTAAATTTCTAAATTTCTGAGTAGGAGCTTGATCAAAGATGACAACAGAATTTAAAACTTATCATTTGTAAATAATCAGAATTCTCAAAGCTGAAATTGATAAAAGTAGAATAGTTCAAAGAGAAAGTTACTACAGTTAACTGTATCTATACATTAGATTTTCATGAGCCAAATACCTTTTCATCAAGACCACCATCACTGCCACACCCTTCTTTGAGATCAAAATCTTTGATAGACAACTCTTTCAGTGACTATCTTAAAGAATCCTCACATTGTTTCCACTTTAAAAATTGGCCTTGGACACAGAAATCTTTGTATCAATGGAGTGGCAGTGGCACCTTGAGAAAACATGTTACAACTGAATTATAAGCCAACATTTCATACTGCATGCTACTTTCATTTGATTGTATGGGGGGCACAGCCCGCCAGTTTTCTCTGCTATTTGATATTCTTTCTGGAAGAAATACAGATGGTAAACAATGCATTTTGGAATCATTGATGTAGGCAAAAATAAATTTGTAGCAATGAATAAAGTGCAATAAATTGTATAATTTAGATGTAGGGAAACAGCTACAGTAAATAACGGGAAATTAAGGATTCTTTGAAAGCTGAGGTGATTTCACTGAAATGTTGACATGTGAATGGAGAAAACTTGTTTGGAAACAAGAATTGTCAACTGTGTAATTCCTTCTCAAGGGAGTGAATATTCCTGAGATATACAGAGATAGAGACAGACATTCTCAACCTCAGTAACTATAAGTTGTGTGAATTTTAGCTCCCAGATTTCCCAGCCATGACTCTAAAGTATGGCTGGGGAATTCTGTGAGTTTGAAGTCTACACAGTTTAAAGCTTCTGAGGTTAAGAAACATTGCTTTAAATTATACCCCAATATTGAAGATATTTGGCATGCCTTAAAATAGCATCACGAAGACTGCACATAAGGTAAAGTGTGCCATATGGAATGCAAAATTACAGTTCAATATTGTTGTTATTGCTGCTTATATTTGCATGGTTGTATGCATACAGAATTGCCCAGAATTGCCAGTTTGACAGGTTTGTCAAACTGGCGGCCCGCAGGCTGGATACGTCATGTGCAAGCCATGCTCACTATGCAAAGACAAAAAATGTCACGACATGTCATGATCTGCCCTGTGACATGATCGAGGTTGAAAGCTGTGGCTTACATCAGGGGTGTCAAACTCGATTTCATTAAGGGGGCCTGGGGCGGCATGGCCAGGGTTAGCTCTGTTTTTGGCTGCGACAACCTCCTGCCACCCACTGCTGTCAGTGAAAACGGAGGTCACGAGCGCCGTGTGCAGCCCGTGTAAAGCTCCGTTTCTGCTGGCAGAGGCACTGCTGACCAGTCCTTCATCGTTTTCAGGGTGGCCCCATGGGCCAGATCTAAGTACCCCGCTGGACGGATCCGGGCCATGGGCCTTGAGTTTGATACCGATGGCTTAGATGCAGGAACATGTACAATGGTATTCTTTGACTCTAATATGGTTTTCTTTGACTCCCTCATGCTTGCTTCGGCCGCATGTATGCTCAAATTGGAAAGATATTTTAACTCCAACTTCTCCATCTCCAAGTCTTTCTGGTTAATTACATCTGAGTTGTCAAGGAAAGACTGACGTTATATGATGGGGCTGTCTCTATTACCATGCAGGACTCTATATTAGGCTAGATTAAATTAATAATCTTTCTAAGCTTCCATAAAGTTAGATGTAGCCTACCAGTGATAAATGGAAATCCATTTGAGGTTAAATAGTTCTCTCACATTTGCTCAATATTACAGAAATAAGGAAATGAAGCTATCATGTTCAGCTTGACAGGTCACAAATTATCCAGGTCTGATCTTGAAGAACGATTGGCTTGATTCTCTTCAATACTTTCTTTCTGGCAAATACTTTTTCCTATTGGCAATGACTATAGAAGATAAGGGTTTTTTTTAGAATAGAATATAATTCTTTATTGGCCAAGTGTGGTTGGACACACAAGGAATTCGTCTTGGTGCAAATGCTCTCAGTGTACATAAAAGAAAAGATACATTCATCAAAAGTCAAGAATCATAAGGTACAACACTTAATGATAGTCATAGGGTACAATAAGCAATCAAATCATACTAGGAAACAGTCACTATAAATAGTAATGATACAAGCAACAAAGTTATGGTCATACAGTCATAAGTGGGAGGGGATGGGAGTGATGAGAAGATTAACAATAATAGTAGTGCAGACTTTGTAAATAGTTGGATAGTGTTGAGGGAATTAGTTGTTTAGCAGAGTGATGGCATTAAGGAAAAAACTGTCTTTGTATCTAGTTGTTCTGTTGTGCAGTGCTCTATAGTGTCGTTTTGAGGGAAGGAGTTGAAACAGTTTGTGTCTGGGATGTGAGGGATCTGTAAATATTTTCACAGCCCTCTTTTTGACTCATGCAGTATACAGGTCCTCGATGGAAGGCAGGTTGGTCGTAATTGTTTTTTCTGCAGTCCTAATTACTCTCTGGAGTCTGTGTCTGTCCTGTTGGGTTGCAGAACCAAACCAGACAGTTATAGAGGTGCAGATGATAGACTCAATAATTCCTCTGTAGAACTGGATCAACAGCTCCTTGGACAGGAGCGTCCATTTGGCATCCATTTTAGGTCATGTGATATAATAGAACCTAGAAATTTGAAGGTCTCTACTGTTGATAGTGTATTGTCTAGTATTGTAACAGGTGATAGTATGGGAGGGTTTCTTCTAAGTCTACCACCATTTCTATGGTTTTGAGTGTGTTCAGTTCCAAATTGTTCTGGTTACACTATGAGGCAAGTTGTACAACCTCCTATCTGTATGTGGATGAGACCAATCACTGTTGTGTCATCTGCAAACTTCAGTATTTTAACAGATGGATCATTTGAGATGCAGTCATTGATATAGAAGGAGAAGAGGTGGAGAAAGCACACAGCCTTGGGGGGGGACTATGCTAATTGTACAGGTATCAGATGTGATTCTGCCTAGCTTCACCTGCTGCTTCCTGTCTGTTAGGAAGCTTATGATCCACTAACAAGTGTGTTCAAGTACTGCTAGTTGGTTTAACTTAGTTAGAAGAATGTCTAGAATGATGGCATTGAATGCTGAACTGAAGTCTACAAAGAGGACCCTTGCATAGGTATTTGGAGATTCAAGGTGTTGTAGGATGTAGTGCAGAGCCATATTAACAGCATCATCTGTCGATCTATTTGCTTGGTATGCAAACTGCATGGGATCTAACAGCGGATCCGTGATGGTTTTCAGGTGGGACAGCACAAGCCTTTCACAAATTTTCATAACTACAGATGTTAGAGCAACTGGTCTGTAGTCATTCAGTTCCTTGATGGAGGGCTTCTTTGGCACTGGTTGTGTTTATATGTGTTAACAGCTTATGTTTGAGTTCTAGGAAGAAAACTCCTGAAACTATTGCTCAGTTCAGCAACACAGCAGGATGTCTAAGAAAACTGGTCTCCTTTTGGAGAAATTTACTAGAGAAAATAACTCCTCTAAAAATCTTATAAACATTACTTCCATTAGAATGAATATCATAACAGAACTCCCCTCCTCTCTCTTATCTTCATGTGAATTGAAGGGGGTACCTGACATATGGACTTAACCCACATTTATCTGTTTGTTGCTTTGGTAATGACTCTTTCCTCTTTCTGTCAAAGCCGTCCTTTACAACTCTTTACATCAGGTCAGAACTGCATACACAAGGGTCCCCATAAGACAACTTCTACATCAGAACTACAGGTAATCCTAAACTTACAGCCATTCATTCAGCAACTGTTTGAAATTGTGTTGGAGCAGAACAAAAGGACATATCACCTGAATTCAAAGTTACAGATGTTGCAGCACCTCCATGGTCACGTGATGAAAATTCAGGTGCTTGGCAATCCACCCACCCTTACAATTAACCACAGAGAATGCTGCAACTGCCTTTACCCACCTATCTTTCCCTCCCATCAGGCCCACCAGATTCCAAGGACTTGAACTGCCTCCTGCTGAGTCTTATTCCCTTTACATCTTCAGAAGATTGCCTTTCCAAAAGAGACTCCCCTGATGCGATGCACAGGTTTTCTACAGAGGCCACCTTGCTCCATTCTGGCCATTCTGTTGCCATTCTCACCATCTCTTAGAAGGGCATGACTTTCCAAATTGGGCATGTTCTTCTGAGAGATGGCGAGAATGATGCTTGCTTCCAGAACGGCATGAGGTGGCCTCTGGAAGAAGGCCACACAAAGCGTCATCAGCTGGATACTTTTTCAGAAAGTCAATCTTTCTAAGAAGTAAGTGAAGAAAGGTGTGGTAGGTGAGGGAGGAAGCCAAGGCTGTGAGACCCAGTGGGATGGGAAGCACACCAAAGGCTGTGGGACATGATAGGGCAGGAAGCAGGTCTTAAGACTGCATGATGCAACAGGATGGGAAGTATAGCCAAGGCTGTGGGACCTGTAGGGTTGAAAATTGGGCAGAGAGTACCCAGGGGGATGGAGAGACCACAAGAAGGCATAGGCCACATGTGAGGTTGGGAGTGGTGCAGTGAGGATCTAGGCCTGAAATTGATTGCAGGATTAGGATTTCCAGGGTCTCCTCCACCCCTTGGGGCATCCCACACTCTGCTTAATGACTCACGTGGTTGCTTAACAACCGCAATGGGGAGAGATGGGACTGCAGTTGTTGAATGAGGCTGTCACATGAATACCTCAGTTCATAGCTGCAATAATTTATGACTATAATTCTGGGCTCAGTTTTGTCCTTAAGTTGACAACTATCTGTAAACATTCACAATGGCCAAACAACAACAACAACAAAAAGATCCATGCCAAAAATCCATCCCCAAATATGTATCTAAGAATTCTCTGCAGTTTAATACTTGAAGGTGAAGACAAATACAAAGTTTGTGGAGTTCTTGGTGTTCTCTGAGCTTGGATGTTTGCTTATAGATGTTTCATAAACCAGCTAGGTAACCCAACTATATAGAATTTGTTCAACGTACAACTTCATATGAAACAATATTCCTAAGGAGAACCAGTTGTGAGTCTCACTGGATGAGATGAACCAAAAAGTCTATTTTTCAGCAGTAAGATTATTAAATGCCATGGTAATAATAATGATTTATTAAATCTTAATAGAATAAATGTATCTCACAAACTTTATAGGATAAATGTTTCAGGTCATTTAAACTATTCTAATGAAAGTATAACCTTTTACAATACGCATATGTTCTTTCTATTTAATCCCTGGCAGTGATTCAGTTTTCTACCAAGGGAGAGACCTGTCTAGTGAACATGCAGAGGGATTATTTAAATGATAGATTTTAATTAGCATTTTCAATTACTTCTTAAAAGAGCAGGTATTAAAGAATTCCTTTTTTCAGTTGAGATGCTCTAATATACACTGCTCAAAAAACTAAAGGGAACACAAAAATAAGACATCCTAGATCTGAATGAATGAAATATTCTTATGAAATACTTGTTCATTACATAGTTGAATGTGCTGACAACAAAATCACACAAAAATTATCAATGGAAATCAAATTTAGCAACCCATGGCGGTCTGGATTTGGAGTTACACTGAAAATTAAAGTGGAAAAAAAAAACACTACAGGCTGATCCAACTTTGATGTAATGTCCTTAAAACAAGTCAAAATGAGGCTCAGTAGAGTGTGTGGCCTCCACGTGCCTGTATGGCCTCCCTACAATGCCTGGGCATGCTCCTGATGAGGTGGCGGATGGTCTCCTGAGGGATCTCCTCCCACACCTGGACTAAAGCATCCCCCAACTCCTGGACAGTCTATGGTGCAATGTGGCATTAGTGGATGGAGCGAGACATGATGTCCCAGATGTGCTCAATTAGATTCAGGTCTGGGGAATGGGCGGGCCAGTCCATAGCATCAATGCCTTTGTCTTACAGGAACTGCTGACACACTCCAGCCACATGAGGTCTAGCATAGTCTTGCATTAGGAGGAACCCAGGGCCAACCGCACCAGCATATGGTCTCACAAGGGGTCTGAGGATCTCATCTCGGTACCTAATGGCAGTCAGGCTACCTCTGGCAAGCACATGGAGGGCTGTGCGGCCCCTTAAAGAAATGCCACCCCACACCATTACTGACCCACTGCCAAACTGGTCATGCTGGAGGATGTTGCAGGCAGCAGAACGTTCTTCACGGCATCTCCAGACCCTGCCATGTCTGTCACATGTGCTCAGTGTGAACCTGCTTTCATCTGTGAAGAGCACAGGGCACCAGTGGCGAATTTGCCAATCTTGGTGTTCTCTGGCAAATGCCAAACGTCCTGCATGCTGTTGGGCTGTAAGCACAACCCCCACCTGTGGACGTCAGGCCCTCATACCACCCTCATAGAGTCTGTTTCTGACCGTTTCAGCAGCCGCATGCACATTTGTGGCCCGTTGGAGGTCATTTTGCAGGGCTCTGGCAGTGCTCCTCCTATCCCTCCTTGCACAAAGCCGGAGATAGCAGTCCTGATGCTGGGTTGTTGGCCTCCTATGGCCTCCTCCACATCTCCTGATGTACTGGCCTGTCTCCTGGTAGCACCTCCATGCTCTGGACACTACGCTGACAGACACAGCAAACCTTCTTGCCACAGCTCGCATTGATGTGCCATCCTGGATGAGCTGCACTACCTGAGCCACTTGTGTGGGTTGTAGCCTCCGTCTCATGCTACCACTAGAGTGAAAGCACCGCCAGCATTCAAAAGTGATCAAACCACCAGCCAGAAAGCATAGGAACTGAGAAGTGGTCTGTGGTTACCACCTGCAGAACCACTCCTTTATTGGGGATGACTTGCTAACTGCCTATGCTTTTCACCTGTTGTCTGTTCCATTTGCACAACAGCATGTGAAATTGATTGTCAATCAGTGTTGCTACCTAAGTGGACAGTTTGATTTCACAGAAGTGCGGTTGACTTGGAGTTACATTGTGTTGTTTAAGTGTTCCATTTATTCTTTTGAGCAGTGTATTTTATGAGAGAGTGACATGTAACCATCTCTCAGTTGAATTTAAAGTATAAACACTGATACCAGTTCAATAATTAATATTTTTAAATACTGGGGAAATACTGTGGCTTTATAGTCCATTGGATGTTTTAATGTTAAATTTGATTCTCCGTTTCTGTGTGTATGTGCATACCTTACATCAGACTGATGAACACTACTCCTGTTTACCCAACTGAGATAAGCCTGGAAATTCAGATATAAAACACGCTTCCTTCTGTTTATTGCTAATATGTGGTAATTATATTCAAATTCTCTGTTTTTATGGCTTTTTAATTGATACTTAACTTTTTTTTATTGGTCACTTAAAAATAACCTCATATTCTGCAATATTGGTAGAGATGAATTCATTCAGTCCACCACAGAAGCCACAGGAAGACTCATTCTAAATGCAGATGTTATCACTTTGATCCGTGGTTTGCCGATTGTATGTTTGCTTCTCTTATTGTTTCTTAGGCCTCTCTCTCAATGTGGCAACGGCAAAGAAATCTGACATGGAGTTTAATGAAAGTGAATTGAAACTCCACAGTAGGACAAATGGCGGGGATTGATGGAGTCCACTTTTATCCATCATTCTCTACTCATTTTTTTTTCTTCCTGACATATATTTGATCTGAAAATGCACTTGCTACGAATGCTTTTCAAAAGCACATGTCAGGCAAGAGTACAAAGTATGTGCCCTGTGGGTCGCAGTCAGCCCACTGTAACATTCTTCCAAATAAATAGGGTCAAAAAGTGGACATTTTTTTTCCTTTTAGGAAAATAAGGGGGAGTTCTCAGGAGTGGAAGATGCGCTTTAACCAAAATGCTTAAAGAACCATTTTTTCCCTACTGAAACCTTCTTTCCCAATGGGATCTGAATATATGAGATTTTGGAGTACGCAAAACCCGGTAAGATCCTCGAGACAATGAAACTATGCACTCCTATAGAAGATGATAACATTTATACTAATAGATATATCAAAAGCATGCCTCATCATACAATACATTCTGTTCTTCAGAGAAAGCTATGTCAAATACTATCTATATGAGGGAAAAGTATGGATGGCACTGAATATGAAATTCAATGGTGAAAAAAGTAAAGTTCTACATTTAGGCAAAATGCAAGGTACAGTATATGTGGTACTTTGCTCGATAGTAGTAACTCTGAGAGGGATCTTGGAGTCCTAGGAGACAATCATTTAAATATGAGCCAGCAGTGTGCTGCAGCTGCCTAAAAAACCCAACACAGTTCTAGGCTGAATAAACAGAGGGATAGAATCAAGATCATGTGAAGTGTTGATACCACTTTATAATGCCTTGGTAAGGCCACACTTGGAATACTGCACCCAGTTTTGGTCACCACGTTGAGACTCTAGAAAGAGTGCAGAGAAGAGCAACACAGATGATTAGGGGACTGGAGGCTAAAACATATAAAGAACGGTTGCAGGAACTGGGTGTGTCTAGTTTGATGAAAAGAAGGATTAGGGGAGACATGATAGCAGTGTTCCAATATCTCAAGGGCTGCCACAAAGAAGAGGGGGTCTGTGTCAATCTATTCTTCAAAGCACCTGAGGGCAGGACAAGAAGCAATGGGTGGAAACTAAATCAAGGAGAGAAGCAACCCAGAACTAAGGAGGAATTTCCTAGCAGTTAGAACAATTAATCAGTGGAACGACTTGTCTCCAGAAGTTGTAAATGCTCCAACACTGGAAGTTTTTAAGAAGAGATTGGATAACCATTTGCCTGAAGTGGTGTAGGGTTTCCTGCCTAGACAGGGGGTTGGACTAGAAGACCTCCAAGGTCCCTTCCAACTCTGTCATTCTATTCTATTCTGTTCTGTTCTGTGCTGTGCTGTGCTACGCTATGCTAATTTGTCGGTTAATAAAAAATAAAGAAGACAAATTTGATAGAATGGAGAAGTCTGCAAAGGTTTGCCTAGAATTTGGAAAGCTAACATAATTTATGTTGTTGCTATCATAATTCCCTCTTTTCCTGTTTCACAGAATTGTGGTTGGTCCCCATTTAAACATGTGTTACATGACTGAAAAAAGGCTGGAGCTTTGATTGTACCATCAACCCCCAACCTGCCCCCCTTGGCTGGTATTTTTTCCCCAGACTCCTGAAGATGCTGATATTTAAGTTATCAGCGACTACTTAGGGACTGGAAGAACTGTCCAAATTTTTATCTACAGATAAAACCTATGACTGTAACAGAGCTTTCCCATTACAGTCGTAAGTTGAGATGGCCATAAAATGGCTCACCATTTTTACCATCGTTTATGTGGCGGTTGTAAAGCAAACATCCCCGTTGTAAGGCCAAACCCATTGTTTGCTATGGGCAGTTTTTGCCAAAAGCCAGAAATAAATGCTGGTTTTCAGCAAAAAAAAAAAAAAATCACAAAAAGCAGTCACACAACAGCAGGTTGCTGCAAACAGCCATAAATGGGGACCAATTTCTGGACACCCAACATGTGGTCATATGACCAAGAAGGCAGGGAAGGGCTGTCAGAACTTCAAAACCAGTTTGTAAGTATGTTTGGGGAGAGGGACATCATTGTGGTTTCGAGCTGCTATTAAGCAACCAGTTGTAAGTCGAAGACTACTGTAATACATGGAGAACAACACTACAGAAAGCTGTGACATCTGCAGGATCCAGAGGTTTCATCAAAATGACAAAAACAGTATCACGTTTGTGATATAAGCTTCACCCTTTTTGTACATGTATATGGAGTCAAGATGTGACTACAAAAGCAGCTGAACATTGCTGACATCATTTCAAATCCTCCTCCTACAGATATCTTTAATACAGATCAACGTTAGTGTGCCTGAATTTCAGGATTTTTCTGGTAGCAATTTCCTTCTAACCTTGTACTGTTTTTCAGCTCTTTGGAATATTTTGGGTCCCCCCACTCCCAAAAATGTTAAATACAGAGGATTTTCCTCACCCGTCTAATTTTCTTTGTCTCATGTAGAATATTGCATTAAGTCTTATCTGGCATAATTGTATTCCTTCAGTTTCTTGCTTCTAATAACTTCACTTATCACTCTAGCGATCCTTAACAACATGGCATTTCATTGGAATTTGACAAATTATAATCTGTGTGTCTCTGAATCAGAGTTATAAAAGGATATTTAAAAAGTACTATAAACGTAGAAAAAAAGCAATAATGCATTTTCCACAGAAAAATACAATGGTGCCTGTCTGCCCAGTATAAAATGCATGAAACTGAATGCACTTATTCTTATCATTTAAAGAAAAAACAAAGAGACTTGAAGATACTGCTTACTAAATAATTATTTGTGCATTCCTGTAAGCAGCTAATACCACTGGTACTTGTAACAAGAATGATACAGGATGTGACAAAGGGCTCAACAAGCAATAAGCTGGACTTCATTAAAAGGATAGCTTTAGTCCATAGAGCCCTAGAACTGAGTACTCCTGATCGGCATAGATCCAGGCACAGATTTCCTCAAATGTTATCTACGTTTAAGTAATGGAATCGGGGCTAGACTTTATTTTATTGATTTATTTATCAAGTTTGGACACTGCCTACCTCAATCTCAGAGACACCCAGAATGATACTGCCTTTTGCAGTAGATAATGGACCATAATGCTAGAAAAGGATGGTTTTATCTGATCAGCCAGGCCTACTGCAAGATTTAATTTCAGAATCTCAAAAGATCTCATTCTATAAGGCTTTACAAAAATGAAGACTAAGAGCTACTCAGTGGTGGGATTCAAATTTTTTTTTACTACCAGTTATGTGGGCATGGCTTGGTGGGCATGGCAGGGGAAGGGTACTGTAAAATCTCCAGTCAGAGGTGGTATTTGCCGGTTTTCCTAACTATTCAAATTTTCCGCTACCGGTTCTCCAGAACTGGTCAGAACCTGCTGAATACCACCTCTGGAGCTACTGTGCTTATAGATCTTAAAAAAGTATTTCTGAATCTTTAATGAAATATGTTTTTTTTTAAAATTAAAAATGCACTTACATGATCTGATTGCTATATGTTTTCCTATTTATTCACTACTGAATAAAAGTTTGATGATGTCTCAGGGTGAGATGCTATATATTCTGTCATTTATTCTTAACATGACTTTTAACTTTTTTATCTCGTGTGACAGAATTCCCTGTAAATTAATGATATGTGAAAACAGCAGAAAGGAATCTGTGGCACATAAAATATATGCTGGCAACTCTTGTATAAGTTATCAACTAGATTTGACTATTTTTGTTCCTGATTTCTGTGGCTAGAAATCCGTGCTCTCTATAATGAAGAAGAACTAAATAATTTTGCTTATCAGAACTTTTATAAAAATCTTTGAGCTACAGATCTGTAAATACTATATAGTAGAGAACCAAAACAAAAATAATGGAATATTAGGAAAATGTATGCTAATATGAAATTTGAAAAAGTTTGAAAAATGAAAAATATATGTGAGCACTATAGCAGAAAACATTTACACTCTGAAAAAATATCTATAAAATCTGTACATTTGAAGTATACATACATATATTTATGCAGACCTTTACTTCTGCATGTATTGGATAAAAAATTTAGTAAAGTTAAAATAAAACCAATAATCCAGAGCCATACCAGTCACTCAGTAGGGAGAAAGAACCATGAAAAGAAGCTCTTTAAAACAAAAACCATGGAAATTAATAATACATGGTATTTTTTATAAAGAGTATTTCAGCTGTAATTTGTAAATTTGAGGGAAAAAATGCACTAACATATTTGAAGTTACACAATACTATTTTTTTCAACCTTTATATTTGGCTTTAAAACAAAAACATACTTCAAATATTACCACTTCTATAATTAAACATTTTTGTATTTTATATTATAAACCAATAAAATTGTCTAAAAAATGTAATTAAACATTTTTTGTAATTACATTTCCACTAATTAAAACTTATTTAGTTTTGGTTTTCTATCATGCTTCCAATATAGTTGCCATCAATATTTTTAAATTATGAATGATCAGAATTCATAGCTCCACTCTATTAATAGTATTGATTACTCCTTGCTAATGTTCTACATAATTAAGTGGATTAATGGGAAACTTACGTATCATAATATGAAGAAAAATTAGGGCTTGTATCAGAAGCAATGTATTTGTGATACCATGAAGATCCTTCAAAATATGGAATAATGAGACCTATTTCACAACCAAATTAGCTATATTGTAGAATGTTGACAGAATAGGCATATGCAATCAAACTCACTTAAAATTCATCAGAGTAATTTTAACTGTATTTCTACAGTGATTTTGCTATCCTGCTAAATATTGACCTGTGATATCAATAGTTAGCCATGTTGCATGCTTGTTTGGAATTGATTTGATCAGAAGTATTCAGACATATCATTTATTATACCACCTTTTTCATGAGAGAACAAAGGAAGTCATAATTTCAGAACTGGGACTGGGAAGAAGAGAATGGGAAGAAATGCAAGCCAAAAAACCTCCAAATGGCAAACAATTAATTCTTCCCCTTCACTGGTGGGAGGAACCTTATTTACTGTATATTGTCAATTGATTGCTCCACCTCAGTAGTACAGAATACAGTTTATGCAGCTTAAGGCTGACCTCAGAATGTTCTCTAAGCTTGGTTATTTTTCTGCAGATATTTTATATCACAATAGGTTACATCATCAATTCATGAGGAGTAAGAGTGAAGGTTGCTGTTAATTTATATATATATATTAGCTTGGATTATTTCAGGGGTGGGCAACTATGACAACTTTTGAGTTGGCTGGCTTAGGAATTCTGGAAGTTGAAGTCCACAATTCACAAAGTTGCCATAATAGCCCACTCTTGGTCTACTTATTCAGTATTATTTTTTTATGCAGTTTTGAAATCTCTCTTTTATAGTTTTCTAAATTCTGGATTCCAGGTGCTCAGATCACTTTTGTCTGCCCTTGAGAAACATGGTTCCTAAAGGGTTTTTTTTTTCAACGATTCTCTATTCAGTAATAGGGACATGCAGGAGTGGGATTCTACCAGTTCACACCTATTCTCTAGAACCAGTTGTGAACATTCTAAGCAGTTTGGAGAACCGGTTGTTAGAAGAAATTACTGGCCTAATCCTGTAAGGAAGGCAGGAAGGAAACATTCTGGTGTTGCTTACAGAAACTGCCTCTCCGTTAACCCTTATTACATTCTTGGCAGGACTAGACTTCCTGTCTCAGGAACTTCTCTGGAGTTTCCCCCCACTCCTTTGCTGGTACTTTGCTTGTGTGGAGTGACCATTCAAAGTTACAATGGCACTGAAAAAAGTGACTTATGACCATTTTTCACACTTACGACAGTTGCAGCTTCCCCACAGTCATGAGAGGCCAGAGGAGGAGATGTGTGCCTCGATGTGAGTGATATTGAGTTGGCCACACCCAGCCAATAACATGACCACCAAGCCATGTCCACCCAGTCACATGACCACCAAGCCATGCCCACCACCTGAGCCATACCCCAAGGACCCGGTTGTTAAAAATTTTGAATTCTACCCCTGGGGACATGGATATGTGAGTGCACATACCAAGTCAACCTATCTAAAATATTTATTGTGATATCAAAGGATGAATAATTCTTCAAATAGTCTTTCAAAAATGTAATTGCTGTAGTGTTCAAAAATTTAAATCTTAGGACAGATTAATAAACATACATTCCCATGATGCTATATTCTTTTGGGGTTAGCAATGTTATGCAGAGCACAAGAAAAGGGCAAGGTAATAGTGAACCACTAGCACAGGGCAGTCAAACACCCAGCCTGTGGGCATGATGTATCACATGCTGGCCCCGCCCATGTCCTGTTTAGTGAAGGGGGAAAAAATCCCGATATACCATGCTGCCGTTTGACCGCTAGGTAAAGCTGGAGAAGAATCTTGCCTGGATCTCTTGTACCATAAGAAAGAGGACAGAAAATTAGATATACTTAATGGTGCCAATTCCGTAAACGTTTCTACAGGTCTTTTCTATCCGTGCATACCATCCTTGCTTCCATACATCTGTCCATACATCATTTCATACATTATCTTTTGTTAAGACCTTTTTTTGATGGTTTTGTCAACTTCATCCAACCATGACTTTCTTGGTCTTCTTCTTATCCACAAATTCAGTCTCCCTCCTTATTATTTGTTCAATGATTCTATCCTCATGCTCTCTTTATAATTAAATCACCTGAGAATACTTATATACGAGTCACTCATTTCTGTACGTAATCCACATTCATTCACTTTTAACTGTCTCCTGGTTTCCCACTTGAATAAGCTATTCATCTCACTGCTATGTTTCTTCTGAGAGATAGAAATGGAGCAGACTTTGAAACCACGTGTAGATATGGAAAACTGATTTGCACAGTTGCATCCCAAGAGGAGTTTGTCGAAGTCTTGATAGAAATGAAACTCTTCTCAGAGGGTTTGCTTAGATATGATGATTATATGTTTACATTCTAAATGCACCTACATTCTGCGAAGTATGGATCTCCCCAGGGTTGCTGATCGTGGGCTGCAGATCAGACAGAGAAAGTATGAGCATTTCTTGCTAGGCAAGGGATTTCTCAAAATAGTTTATTGTTACAAGATGGCTAGAAGTTTGGTGAGGAAAGAATTAATAGGGACAGAAGACCAATACAAAGTTTTTTTTTTAACGATCAACCAATCCAAATGTCTGGCCCTTCTTTTTTTACAGGGGAAGTAAATGGCAAGGGAAACTAGGAAAAGGAGATGCTTTATCCTTGTTTTTAGATTTATGTGCAAAAGAAGAAAAGCATAAAACAAGGCCTTGAGAGCATAAACTCTGAAGATGTAGTGGAAAATTTATCTAAGACAGAGTCCTTTTATCTGTGGTGAAGCTGTACTTTCCTCACAATTTGTAAAGAAAATGAAATATTGTTGGAAAGTTTCCAGCATCGTATTTCTAGAATTTCCCATTATTCAGGGATATGGTCTGCACACAATAATAGATAAAGAAACTCTTTCTTTACACAATGAAAAGCACAGCTATGACCACTGGCTATGATATCATTCAAGGTAAAAGGAGTCCCTCTGGATTTTACTCCACTAGTCGTTGCCGACTTTAGGGGGCGATGCTCATTTCCTTTTCAAGGCCATTGAACTAGCGCCATCTGAAGATATTTCTGCAGTCATGTGGCCAACATGACATCACAGAAAGCTGTTACCTTCCCACTGAAATGGTAAAGTCTAGAAAGTTGACTGGCCAGGCTCAAGACCTGAGTACAATGTGATGGGGTGAGCTTCTTTCCTTGCCCCAGTTCCTGCCAACCAGTTGGAAAGCATGCAAATGTGAGTAGATAAACAGGTACCACATCATTCAAGGTGCTTTCAACAAATTCATAAAGGACAATCGTTGTCAGTCGTTATGTGATTTCTAGGTTTGCAATTAAAATATGAGTTCGAAATGTTGGGGCAAATGCAAGGACATTCTTGTCCTTGTGTCCTGCATCTTGACTTTCCGGAGTTTGTTAAGAAGCAAAGATTATTTTTAGCTTGCAGTATTGTCACTTCAATTCAGTTCTGCTATGCTCATGTGCATAAGAGATTAAAAAAAAAAAAAACGTTCTTTAGGAGTCTGAGTTGGAGAGGCTCTGGATTAGTTCTCTGAATGTAACTCACATTTCCCGGGCTGATGCAAATAAAATATTACTCTCTCCAAGTTCCAAACATGTTACAGCACATGCAGCTGCACAGATGGGAGCCCATCCTTCACTCCAAATATACCATTCATTTAGAAAGCAGAATAAAGCAGCAGCAAAACGAAAGCTTCACCGTACCTTAAAGTCTGGAGATCCAGTATGATGACAAGCCAGCTCACATAGCCTTTTTCCTGGTTCTTTATACGGAATTCTCAATATGGTTGAACACTGAGAAGGCAGATAAAGAGATGGATTAAAAAAGGAATAAATTTACAAATCCCGGATGCTTTTGTGGAATTCCTGAGAAAGTTATTCTTTGCCTCTTATGGCAAAGAAAGGCCTTGATTATTTGTGTAGGAGCTGAACAACATGGCTTTTTGGTTACATCCATGAACCTGTTAATTTATAGTGCTATGAAGGGAAACATGCAAATTAACATGAATTATTGTTTGCAGATTTTACAGGCCATGAATTGAGCTGATTCTTTCCTATGGGAGGTAAAAAAAATTAATGAGAATTTTGAATTTCTTTCTATAAAAGGAGAACATTAGGCAACAGCAATTTACCATAGGATTTTTCAAATGTCAGTGTAATCAGGCAGGGATATATATTCAATATAGTGATGAATTAACCTATGCAGCACAAATGATTATCAATTCAGGTTAATAAAAATGTATGGCATTAAAAAATGATTTGATTCTCATTCAGCAGGAATATCCTAAATATTATTGAATAATATTTTTTACAAGTACAACTAGACCTTCTGCCCACATTCCCAGCACCACCCTTGTTTTTCTGATAATCTCATATTCCCAGTTTATATTCCCAGCTATTCCCAGTTTGCACTGCTTTCATTAGAAAAAGTAAGCTAGCATGTCAACCAACCTGAAAGCGTGATTTTGAAAACTCAGAGCTCAGAATCTGTATTCATCCTGCCCACATTGTAGTTACAAAATACTTCTGATACTTCTGAAACACAGACTGGACATTTCAAGCAAATGGACATTGTTATGTTTTTGGGACTGGTTGGAGTCCGCTGTTTGAGCGGGAGCACCAGCCGCTCCCATTGGCTGGCACCGTTTGACAGCCGGCTATAAAAGGCGGCTGTCGAGCAGTGCCAGCCCCGTTGCCGCCAGCTAGCCTGCCTAGCGAGAAGGCAGACGCGGCAACCCTTTATTCATTGCAATAAAGCCTTTTACGTTTCACTCTGGTTCAGCCTCGTTCCTCCGCCGCTCTACAACACTGGCGACGAGGGCGGGATGCGATCAGAGGCTACCAGTAGTGCGATTCCGAAGAGCTGAAGCCACAAAGAGCGAGCCACGGGCGCTGAAGCCGCCGATACTCACAAAGAGCGCAAAATTCAAAAAGCCTCCGGGTTTTGAGCTGTAGTCACTAGAGCGAAGTCACGGGCGCTGAAGCCGCAGCCGCCGGCGCTCACAAAGGGCGCGAAATTCAAAAAGCCTCTGTAGCCAGAGAGACAGACACCGCCTGATAAGCGCAGCCGCAAGCGCTCTTCTAAGAGCACGAATTTTGAATCAAGACTGAAGGGACAAGCCCTGCCATTTCCAAAATGAATGCCAATCCGACATTCCCACCATTCAAGCCAGCCGAGGAAACGTGGGACTCATACAAAAACCGTTTCAGCTACTTCCTCGATGCCATCGGTTTAGCAGATGCTGCTGAGCACAGGAAAAAATCCTACTTCCTCAGCTACTGTGGGGCTGCGGTTTTTGACACCGCTACAGCACTAGTTGCTCCTCGCACTATCAGGAGCATTCCGTGGGATGAACTCCAAGAGATCCTCTCCAACCACTACTCACCTAAGCCATCCCAGATAGCCAGGAGATATGCTTTCCGAACCAGAAAACAGGCTGAGGGAGAGTCAATTAATGAGTATGTGGCAGCTCTGAGGACAGCTGCCTTACAGTGTGGTTTCAGAGACTACCTAGAAGACATGTTATTAGACCAGATCGTCTGTGGGGTTAGAGACCTTAGGCTTCAAAGACGTTTGCTAGCAAAAAAGGACTTAAACCTAGCTTTAGCCATGGAGGAAGCCCAAGCTGCTGAGCTCTCTGCCCAAGTTATGGACTGGGTGGGAAGGGGATGGCCGGAAACACAATACACTGCTGACTTTACTCCTTTCAAAACCCGTAAGCAGGAATTGTCGAAACTACAAGGATGTCTGTTGTGGGGGACAAGGGTAGTCATCCCAGCCACTCTTCGTGTACCCATCCTGAAGGTACTTCACGAGGGCCACCCGGGCATCATAAGGATGAAGGCTCTGGCCCGCAGCTACGTTTGGTGGCCCGGCATGGATGCCCAAATCTCCAACTGGGTAAGCTCATGCCAACCTTGCCAAGAAACCAGGGCTGCCCCACCAGCAGCCACGCCTACCAAGTGGGAGAGTGCTAGTGGTCCTTGGTCTCGCCTGCACATCGACCTGGCTGGACCAGTACATGGCAGGACCTTCTTGGTTGTAGTAGACTCTTATTCCAAATGGATAGACTTGGCCCTACTACCCTCGACAACCACTCAAGCAATTGTTAAGTCTCTGACCCGCTTCTTCGTTACCCATGGGCTCCCTGACACACTGGTGTCTGACAATGGCCCTCAGTTCACTTCATGTGAGTTTAGCATGTACGTTGCCAACTTGGGCATCAGACACATCCTTACAGCCCCCTTTCACCCCGCTAGCAACGGGATGGCTGAGAGGGCAGTCAGGTCAGCAAAAGAGGCACTTGCCAGGTTTGGCCAGGAAAACTGGCATTCCAAACTGTCACGTTACCTCCTGAGCCAACATACGACGCCATGCACCGCTACAAATAAATCCCCTGCCGAGCTCTTGATGGGGAGACGCCTTAGGACCACCTTGGACAGGTTGCACCCCCACTACTGCCCAGACACCCCTTTAGGATCTGACAGTTTGGTCAGGGACTTTGCCTTGCATGACCGGGTGTACGCCAGGAATTATGCAGGGGATCCTCTGTGGGTACTAGGTCAAGTTGTGTCAGTCACAGGTCCTAGATCCTACAGGGTCCTCCTGGAAGATGGACGCCTGTGGCGTAGACACGTGGACCAGCTCAGAAGGCGATGGAGAAGCACAACTGATACCAACCCAGCCCAACCTCCTAGCACCGAGGACTCCCTGCCGATACCAGCCTACCCAGACGGGAGCTCCCTGCAGGATCCGATCTACCCCATCGACCAGGAGAGTTTGCTGGAGGACCCGAGCTGTCAACAAGGGACACCGAACCAACAGCCAAGCGAACCTGCCCGCCAGCCGGACCAAGCGACTCGCCAAGGTCAGCCCGAACATGGGGACTTACCTAATTCACAGAGCACCACACCTGACTGAACCCACTCCCCAACAACCTCCGAGACGATTCCTGGGGGCAAGGACTTGACGCCAGCCAGCAGCTTGCCCGGGTTGCGACGTTCTGGCCGCCAGCGCAGACAACCAACTTACCTGAAGGACTACGCATGCTCCCAGCTGGGGGAAAGGAGTGTTATGTCTTTGGGACTGGTTGGAGTCCCCAACCAAGTCTGCTGTTTGAGCAGGAGCACCAGCCGCTCCCATTGGCTGGCACCGTTTGACAGCCGGCTATAAAAGGCGGCTGTCGAGCAGTGCCAGCCCCGTTGCCGCCAGCTAGCCTGCCTAGCGAGAAGGCAGACGCGGCAACCCTTTATTCATTGCAATAAAGCCTTTTACGTTTCACTCTGGTTCAGCCTCGTTCCTCCGCCGCTCTACAACAGACATTGGTTGAATCAAGCAAAGAACTGCCCATCTATGGGAAGCAGCTCTTTGTGAACTACAGCTTCGTGGTTGACTCGCATCCAAATGAGCAACCTTTCTTCTTTGGGTTAATGTTTAGTACATATAGGTTGCGTTTTCCGTCTTGTCTGTATAATGGCCAAAGAAGCTTACACCTCAGCTCTGCCTGTATGGTAGGGATGGAAAACGATGTTATTTTTTTAACAACATATTTTAATGGCCTTACCTAACTCATCAGGTAAGAGTGGATGAATAACTCATTTTAATTAGTAAATGCCATCAGGAAAAATGCAGTGGAGTGATTGGCTTCAACATTGCTGGGATTACCACTTTTAGGACTCCAGAAGTCCCTAATGTTGGGCAGCAGGAGCATCTACCGCCCAGCCCGGCAAAGCCTGCATGTCCCTGTTCTGGGTGCCTCACTTAGAACTGTGTTGCAGGACCCTGCGTCTTTGCCCGGCTCCTGTGGTGAGGCTCCCAGTCACTGGCTGAGTTCCAACAGCTAGCTTACTGACATCATCAGAGGCCAACAGGGAGATTATAATAGGCTGGAGGCAAGAAGATAGAAAGAGCAATGAGCAGCAGCTGAGGACAATATTGGAATGTGGCAGACATGGTGGATGCTAGTATAAACATAGAGGAGATGTTAGGCGGCTCGAGTGAATGGGAGGGGCTGAGCTAGGATATTTAAAGCACAGAGAGGCAGTAGCTTTCAGCACTGGCTTTCTCTCAGCAGCATCTGTTCTCCTGGTTCTCTGTCTGGAAAAAGCAGCCAAGACTCACAGTTTGGAGTAATCGTCACTTTATTCCAGTAACCAAGATACATGCAACAGCAAGTATGGATACTTCCAAGGTGTGTGCTATGGCAAAGAACCCCTCAGGGAAAGCATTTGGACTATTACAATCAGTAACCAACCCCAACAGACCATGGCATGACATTGCCATGGGTTTCATTGTGGAGCTCCCGATGAGTCAGGGGTAAATTGGACTATAATCAATCTATTTTCAAAACAGGCTCATTTTATTCCCTGCACTCGACTTCTATTGGCCTGCAAACTAGCTAAACTTTTTATCAAACACGTGTACCGCTTGCATGGTGTTCCTCAATGATTTATCTCTGATAGAAGGGTGCAGTTTACTGCCCGGTTTTGGAAAGAATTTCTGCAATTAATTGGGTCAGCCCAGGGACTGAGCAAGGCGTATCACCCCAGTACCAATGGTGTGGCGGAACAAGTAAACACTGCAGTGGAAACATATCATATCAGCAAACGGATTGGGCAGTCTTATTGCTGTATGCTGAGGCTGTGTGTGGTGGGCACACATGGAGCTGAACACAATCACGGGGTAGTAAGGGAGGACTGCACAAGCATGGGTGAAGGGAGAGGTAGGCAGGAATCTGTAAGAGATGAGTGAACTGGATGCTAGTGTAAACAGAGTGGATGTTAGGTGGCTCTGATGAATGGGAGGGGTGGAGCTAGGATATTTAAAGTGCTGAAAGGCAGTAGCTCTCAGTGTTGGCTTTGCTTGGAAAGCATACTCGCTGTTACATGTATCTTGGTTACTGGAATAAAGTGAAGATTACTCCAAACTGTGAGTCTTGGCTGCTTTTTTCAGACAGAGAACCAGAACAACGGAGATAGCTGAGGCCTGACTCTTCCTCCTCCACCTCCTCCTCCTCCTCCTCCAGCAGGGTCATAACACCTTTATACTAACACCATGTTTACAAGGATTGGTTTTTTTTATTGCAGCATGAAATAAGAAAAAAGAACAGGTCATATAATAGAAAAATATTTTTCCCCAGGGAATCACTTGGTGCTCCTTCTTGTTCTTTATATGTTATTGTTGATACTGTGGGTATCTTGTGTGTGTTGTATTTCCTTTTGGAAAGGAAAGCAGGTTACACATAAATGGTGAAATGAAACTAAAGTTTTTCATTGATACCCCATTGATTACAACATAATCACATCATTTAGTTATACACAAAAGATTTTGCTTGCTGATGGAAGCATAATGATATTGGTGGTGCTGAAACAGAATTATTCAATACAAGGCATTCATTTTCATTCTGTCATTGGCTAAAATGCTGATCTTAGTGAAATCAATGGCAATGTTTTCTGTTGACATCAATTACAGAAAGTTTTAATTGATTTTCATCAAGGGCAGGTATATTATGATTGTGTCCTAGTGACTTTCAACATTAGTGGGGAAAAAAAGATTAAAGTCTTAGGAATGAGTATCAATATGAAAGTGCCAAACATAAACAATAGATAAAGTTGATAATGATTTCTATAATAAAAAGAACATCACTTTTATCCTGGTATACCCAATTATTAATATTATTATTTTTAGATTTTGGTTGTAATCTTGAAACAAATAATGAGACAATTTAATTAACTTCATTTGTGCATTAAAATAAACTCTATCAATACATTGTTCTCTAAAATACATTTATAAATACATATTTAAACAACTGTGTCTCCATATCATGATAACTAAATATTGGACTGTTTACTACTATTGCCAACTATAACACTCTTTCAGCAGTTGCTAACCATATCAATTAAAGGATAAAAAAACCATATCAATTAAAGGGTAAATAAATTACATATTAATGATATATAATTTATACCAGCTCAAACTTGCAATATCTCTACTCTCAAACTATGGAAGTTCCACATATTGTTTGATGGATTTCATTAAGGAAAGTGATTCAGTCTTTACCACCTGCCACCTATTAAGGAAAAGAAAGGCCCACAGAGCATGGATGGCAAGGCCTAACATCTAAATCAATATGGACAGGAGGATAAAATTTCCCCTAACTTAAAGAATATATCTACAAAGTCCTTATTGACTGCTTCCCCTCTCCTTCTCTAGAAGAGCATTATATGGATTTTTATGATTCCTTAGCCTGGGAATAGTTTATTCTGTAAGGTTGGGCAATGTCTGGTTTTTTTTTTACTCTTTTAATGTTTGTACAGGATTGGATTGTAAGCTGCTCAGAGGCGGTTAACAATTGGAGTTACATATAAGTTAGTGTGGAAGAAGATGAATCTGGTTTTAAAACTGAATGAAGAAACATCAGTAGACTATACTATGCTGATGACAGCTTTTGAAGTGCAAAGGATCTGCAAGTTCTAGCAATAAAAGCTCCAGTAATGCAAGCAATAAAAATAATAAAAACTCTAGTAATGTAAGCTCTAGCAATAAAAGTCAAGAAACACAGTGAAAAAAATAGGACTAAATATAAAGAAGACCAAACTGATGGCAACAAATACAATAAGCCAGCCTTAGAATTGACAATGAAGAAATCAAAGTGAAGGATACTGTCTGCTTTTCAGGATCAATCATCAATACTAGAAGAACAAAAACCAGTCAAGAAACGTGCTGCAGACTAGCATTTGGTAGAGCATCTAGACTACATTCCCACTCACGCTAGTAATACTATTACTAAATTTGCAGATAATACAGCAGTGGTGGGACTCATCTCCAGGGGGGATGAGTCTGCCTACTGAGATGAGGTGGACCCATTGCTTTCATGGTATGGAGACAATAACTTGGTCCTCAACACCAATAAGACCAAGGATCTTATAGAGGACTATAGAAGGAACAGATCAGACATCCAGCCTTGCTTATCAATGGAGACCAAGTGAAGCAAGTGGCCAGTTTTAAGTTTCTGGGTGTTACCATAAAAGAGGACCTGACCTGGGGTGCTCACATTGCAGCACTGGTCAAAAGGGCCCAGCAGAGATTATACTAAACTATGAAGGCATTGGAAATATATTCAAAGGCCATGATACGTGTACACCTACAAAGATCAGAACAGTGCAAGCATATGTAACGGTCAGAGGTGGTATTCAGCAGGTTCTGACCAGTTCTGGAGAACCAGTAGCGGAAATTTTGAGTAGTTTGGAGAACCGGCAAATACCAACTCTGAGTGGAGATTTTACAGTATCCTTCCTCTTCCATGCCCACTAAGTCACACCCACAGAACCGGTAGTAAAAATTTTTTGAATCCCACCACTGGTAACGCTCCATGGAAACGAAAGCTGGATTTTGAAGAAGCAGGATGGAAAAATATTGCTCCAGTCAGGTGAGGGAAGTCACCCCTCCTAAAAGAATGAAATATTTTGAGAAATATTTAAAAAGGCAGAATATTATATTCCCTCTAAAAAAGAAATGGACAGGGAGACAGAAACTCAGCCCCAGCTCCCTGTCCCCAGCAGATATTTGGTGCCCATTAAGAAGGACTGGGCCAGGCTATCTACAAGGCAAAAGACCTTCAGCTCCAGAGTGATAGGATTAAGACATGACCCTTCAGGACATTATAGGATTATCTAGCAGCAGAGCTCACTGCATTACAAAATCACGTGGGGACATTGCATCACCCAGCAAAGCTTCAACCAAGCTTGACTCAGAAAACCTACAAGGTTAGCTATGACCCCTACTGCAACCAATAGCTTGCACAGGAACAGGAAACTCAAGTTCAAATCTCAAGAGAGCGTATAACAGCCCTCTTTCTCAACTCCAGGGGTGGGATTCTACCGGTTCTGACTGGTTCTATAAAACCCCTTGTTAACTTTCTAAGCAGTTCGGAGAAATCTCCTTTTGTTTTTTTCCCACCCTTATTACATTTTTGGCAGTATGCCTAGACTTCCTGTCTCAGAAGGAGGTTTTGTTTTTCTTGATACTTTCTTAAAGGGAAGGGTTGTTTTAAACTTTTTACAGTGCTGTTGGGAGGAAATACTCCCCTGGAAATACTTCTTCTTGGCTAGCTAGAAAGATTGACATTCAAAAGTGAGTTTACAATACCCTTTCTGAGGTTTAATCTAAAACTGGTTTTTGGTGCAGTTTAATTCTGTGGTTGGTGATGTTTAATCCTGTGTTTATTGATTGGATAATTTTCCCTATTCAGCTTTGTTTGGAAGGAAAAAGATTAATCTCTGTTCCTGAAAAGAAACTGGTTTGAGAAATCTGGCTAGTTCCTGTGTCTATTTGTTTTGGTAATTGGTTTAACTTTAATAAACAACAGCTACTGTTGTGATTTAATTATTTGTATTGTGTTTGAATTTTTTCCTGCCTCATGGTTTCTTTTTCTGTCTGGGGAGGGGGTCTTCTTTCACTGCTTTAGTGGTATCTGGCACTATCCTTTTGGGGTGTAGTTCCAAGAGGCAGGATGCAAGCTTGGCACTGATTTTTTTACTGACTTTCTGGGGGCATGTGACCTATCCTTAAATCTGGATGGTTTCCTTAGGACATCTTGTGAGATCAGTGAAACCCAGCTGGTATCTTTAAGTGGTGCAAATGGATCTAAAGATTGCTTTTCCTGGATGTGCTCCTTCTGGAGAGCTTAAATGACCTCTCTGCTAAAGGGTTTCATTTTATGAACAAGAGTTGGCTGCTGATTTTAACTATTTTAATTCCTCAAGGTGCTCTGGCACCCTGCCTGATTTGTAACTCCGGCTTGCAGGTATTTTTAATCTAATGATTGGTATTTAGGGCAGCTTTTTGCAAGCAAATAAGCTTTTTGTATTTTTGTACAGGTAATCCTTGATTTACAACTGTTCACTTAGTGACCATTCAAAGATACAATGGCACTGCAAAAAGTGACTTATGATCATTTTTCACACTTACGATCATTGCAACATCCCCACTGTCATGAGAGGCCAGGTAAGGAGAAGCACCCCTTGACATGAGTGATGTTGGGTTGGCCACGCCCACCCAGTCACATGACCACCAAGCCACACCCACCAACTAAGCCACACCCACAGAACCAGTTGTTAAAAAATTTGAATCCCGCCCCTGCTCAACTCTATTTGGTCAGCTGCACCAGGACCATGTGCTTGATGGTTCTGCTCCATTAAACCATTTTTCCAATCAGCCTCCATGTTTCCAGTGTCTTTCTCCCCACTTGGAACTAAATCAGATGGATATTTCTTCCAAGAAAGGGTATTCTAAAGTGGTCCACATTAATTTCAATTACCAAAGATTGATGGGACTGTCCAAGGGGATTGTTATTATGATTCATAATACTATAGTTAAGGCCGTTTGCATAAAATTATTTTCTTACAATAAATGTTTGGAGGTCAATGAACAACTTGCAACTTCATGAAAGAGTTGATGAACTGTACTCATCTCTCTAGTTACAGAAAATGGAAATTGCCATATTGATTCATTTGATTGAGTATATCTGGGAGCCAGAAACTGCAAAGATGGCATATAAGTTCTAGTTCTGTGAGGTGTTTTTTCTCCCTTGCTGAGAAATTGAAGTGAACTGAAATGCTGCATTGCAGAGTACTGACTACAGATTGTTCCCTCCACACCATGATTTCTGTTCACTTTTCTGCAGCCAGTAGAACTCACCTGTAGTAGTCAATTTGAAGCACTTACACTCAATTTTAATAATGCTGTAGCATCCCAGCAGATGCAGGATTCTGAGCTTAGTATGAGCTGAATTGCAGTGAGATAAATATGTTCATCGTATTTTAATTAACACATGTGACTCACATTGGAAACAGACTTTTATCATGCCACTTTTGACAATTGAAGGGTTTTGATCCTTTTTCCTCCCTCCCCCCTCCCTCTCTCCCTCCCCTTCTCCCTCTCCCTCTCATCTATCTCTTTTGGACTCTGACTGGAAGCACCATTTAATTCTACCTATTTCATCAAGCGCATCATTGACTTTATCTACTGAGAGCCAAATAATGTGCAACCGATCAATCAATCACAACATAATAGTATTAAATTGAATATATACTCAATTTAAGGGAAGCATACTTCCCATTTTGAGGTCTATGGAGATTCTCAGTCATCCAGGTCATGGTTGTCCCAAAAGTGTTTTTCCAAGAGGCAACTGGACTTTCTGTTTTTCCTTTGAAGAAGTTTCACTTCTCATCCAAGAAGCTTCCTTCAGCTCTTCTTCAGCTAAAGAAGGTTCTTGGATGAGAAGTGTTATGTCCTGAGAACTCTAGGAGTTCTCACTCAGGTCCACTCACTTTGTGTGGGCGTTCTTCCCCCTTTCCTCATTGGTTGGTTCTCCCCAGCAGCCAGCTATAAAAGCAGGCTGCGGGGTCCAACCAGTTGCTGATTGCTGCGAGCCAGTTCCAGGCGTGGCAAGCACGGTCAGCCCTTTATTGTTATAATAAAGTATTGTTGCACTCATGCTCTGGTTCAGCCTCTCATTGCTCAAACTTAACACTGGCGACGAGGATGGGATGGCTACCAGAAGCACCATGCAACCGCTGAGTCACTAGCCGCCGATCCGCAGCCCAGAGAGAGCGATCGGCCGGCGATAAGAGAAACGCTGATCCGCAGCCAGAGAGAGCGGTCAGCAAACAAAAAGAGCAAACAAAAAGAGCAAACGCTGATCCGCTGACAGAGAAAGCGGCCAGCAAGCGATAAGAAGCAAACGCTGATCCGCAGCCAGAGAGAGCGGTCAGAATCGAAAGTTAGAAGCGTCTGTAGCCGCTTGTTAGCCCAGCTACAGGGAAAGTAAAGCGCTGCGAGCCGCAGCCGCTCAGTATCAGGCGCGAAATTCAAACGGTTGTCATTTGAATTTCAAACCTAAAAGGTACAGCACAGCGCTGTAGCCAGTCACTGACGCCCACACAGGCGCGAATCCAAATGCCATCAACGGCTAACAGCCAAACGTGGATAACCCAGAGAGATAGAGAGGATTGCAAACAGCCTCTCCTGAGCTGAAATCACTTGCCCACCACGGGCACTAAAACATTGTCTGCTGCCCCAGAGAGATTTTTTCCACAGGTTGTTCAACCGGTCCCAGCACCATGAGTTCCAATCCAGTCTTCCCGGCGTTCAAACCAGACGAGGAGAAGTGGGAATCGTATAAGAACCGCTTTAATCATTATATCGATGCAGTTGGTCTGGCGGATGCGGGAGAGCATCGGAAAAAATCGTATTTCCTAATGTACTGTGGAGCCACCGTCTACGATACTGCCGCGGCGCTCGTGGCTCCTCGTGAGTTGAAAAACGTTCCGTGGTCTGAGTTACTTGAAATTCTCACTAACCACTATTCCCCCAGGCCCTCACAGATTGCCAGGAGATTCACCTTCCGTATGAGGAAGCAATCGAGCAAGGAGACCATCAATCAATATATGGCCGCTCTCAGAACAGCAGCACTGCATTGTGGGTTTGGAACCTACCTGGAGGACATGCTCCTCGATCAATTAGTCTGCGGGGTCAAGGACCTCCACCTGCAAAGGCGCCTTCTCGCAAAAAAAGACCTCAACCTCGCACAACCAGTCGAGGAGGCCTTGGCAGCTGAGCTGGCAACAAACTCAGCCACCGAAATCCAGGGCCCAAGTGCCAAGCTGACATCACTACCAGTCCACTCCGAGGAGGTGGTAGCAGAGGAAACCATCAGTGATGAAAACGAAGTCCACTGCCTATTCAACGACAGACGGCCGCAGGTAGGAGCCAAACAAGAAAACATCGGTCCACCCAAGCACATCACCCTGTGCCTAGCCTGTGGGGGATCTCATCAGAGGGCCACCTGCAAGTTTAAAGGAGCCACCTGCAATAAATGCCATAAAAGGGGACACATCGTGAGAGTCTGCCAAGCCCCCCAAAGCGCAGCACAAAGGCACCCTCCCTCGCACTCGGGACCACAGAGGCAAGTATTGAACTGTCGCACGCACCACCTTGCCAAGCACACTTGCCACACCGTTAGTAAAATTTCTCTCTCCGTTTCCCTAGAAGGTAAACCGTGCCGCATGGAGGTTGACACAGGGTCAGCGCTCTCAATTATCTCGTGGAACACCCTTAAGAGGCTCAAACCAAGCCTATCCACCAGCCGGCTCCAGAGATGCCAGTTTGGCCTGAAGGACTACCAGGGGAAGACCATTCCTGTAATCGGCAGAGGCAAGTTTCTTGTCAGTTTTAAAGCTTTTAAAGGTCACCTACCTCTAGTGGTAGTTAACGGCAATCTATCCACCTTATTGGGGCTCGATTGGTTTCCCCATCTCGGCCTAGGGCTAACAGGAGTCCATGCTGTCTCAACCTCAGACACTGACTCCTTATTCGCTGATTACTCAGATGTATTCAGCGAAGAGCTGGGGTGTTACAACGGTACCCCCATCTCATTCTCAGTTGACCCCCAAGCAGTCCCAATAAGGCTAAAACCGCGTAGGGTCCCATTTGCTATTCGGCCAAAACTAGATGCGGAATTGGATAAACTATTAAAACAAGGGGTCATTGAGCCAACAGATTTCGCCAAGTGGGAGACGCCCATTGTCACACCCCTCAAAAAAGACGGTAGCCTGAGAATTTGCTCGGACTACAAGACGACAATCAATAAATTTCTACAAGTTAGCGCTTATCCTGTGCCCGTCATCCAGCACTTATTACACACATTCGAACCAGGCAGCATTTTTGCTAAATTGGACATGTCTCAAGTATATCAGCAGTTCCCTGTAGATAACCAAACAGCGGAACTCCAGACAATTGTCACTCACAGGGGTGCCTTCCGATGCAAGCGTCTCCAATTTGGCGTAAGTGTTGCCCCTGGTATTTTTCAATCCCTCATGGAGCGGATTTTGCAGGGCCTCCCTGGTGTAGTACCCTACTTCAACGACATCTTAGTCTCGGCCAGGGACAGACCCCAACTCTTCCAAAGAGTTCGAGCTGTGTTAGAGAGGTTCAGACAGCATGGCCTCAAGTTGAAAAAAGAAAAATGTGCCATTGCCACTAGACAGGTGGACTTTCTGGGTTATAAAATTGACGCCTCTGGCATTCACCCCCTGGAGTCCAAGGTTAAGGCAATCCACGAGGCACCCACTCCAACCTCCAAAACTGAACTACAGGCGTTCTTGGGGCTATTGAACTTTTACGCATCCTTTTTGCCCCATAAAGCATCAGTAGCTGAACCCCTACACAGATTACTGGATAAAAAGTCACCATGGCACTGGGGGCACAAAGAAGACCATGCCTTTCACGCCGTCAAATCACTACTCACGTCAGAGGCGGTACTTATACAATTCGACCCTAACCTCCCTTTAGTACTGGCAGCAGACGCCTCCCCTTTTGGAATTGGGGCGGTACTAAGTCACAGGCTTCCCAATGGTGCCGAGGCTCCCATCGCCTTTTTCTCAAGGACGCTCTCTGCTACGGAGCGCAATTACAGCCAGATCGATAAGGAAGCCCTAGCAGCTGTTGCAGCCGTGAAAAAATTTCACGAATTCCTTTTTGGCCATTTTTTTGAGCTGGTCACGGACCACAAACCCCTCCTGGGCCTACTAGCCGGGGACAAGCAGACCCCTCAAGTCCTCTCCCCTAGGATGACAAGGTGGACTCTCTTCCTAGCAGCCTACTCCTACAGACTTATACACCGCCCGGGTAAAACACTGTCCCACGCTGACGCACTCAGTCGCTGCCCCTTGCCTGCCCCGGCTGAAGACCCTGCTCCTGTCCACGCTATTTTCGAGATCACCCAGTTGGACCTACCCATCACTTCCCTGGACATTGCTGCTAAAACCAAGGCAGACCAAACACTCGCCCAGGTGCTCGACTGGGTGAGGAGGGGGTGGCCGGGTGGCAATGTTGATAACAAATTCACACCTTTTAAGACTCGCATGCAGGAGTTGTCAAGTCTGCAGGGCTGTCTACTATGGGGCACTCGAGTGGTCATCCCGGCCTCACTGTGTACCCGAGTTCTGGAAGCATTGCACGAGGGACATCCTGGCATCGTGAGAATGAAGGCGTTAGCACGCAGCTACGTGTGGTGGCCGGGTCTAGACGAGGACATTGTCAATTGGGTAAGTTCCTGCAGCATTTGCCAGGAATCCCGTCCTGCTCCCCCCATTGCCACCCCTACTAGATGGGAAAGCACCAGCGCCCCTTGGTCCAGAATTCACATCGACCTGGCCGGCCCTCTGCATGGGAAGATGTTCCTAGTGGTCGTGGACGCCTATTCCAAATGGATTGACGTAGCACAGCTATCCACGACCACCACACTAGCAATCACCAACGTGTTAACACGCCTGTTTGTAACGCACGGGCTACCCGACTCCATTGTCTCCGATAATGGCCCACAGTTCGCATCGACAGAGTTCAGCCGTTTCGCTGCCAACCTGGGTATCCGCCACATTTTCACAGCCCCATTTCATCCTGCCAGTAACGGATTGGCTGAAAGGGCCGTCAGGACCACTAAAGAAGCCCTGGCAAGGTTCAACAAGGATGACTGGCACCACAAACTCTCGCGGTTCCTGATGAGCCAGCACTCAACTCCTTGTTCAGTCACCAATAAGTCCCCAGCGGAGCTCCTGATGGGCAGGCGTCTGAGGACTGTATTGGACAGACAACACCCACAGTACTGCCCTGACTCTCCCCTCGCTTCCACATCGGGGGTTAGACATTTTATCTTACAGGAGCCAGTTTTCGCGAGGAACTTCGCTGGAGACCCCCCTGTGGATCCCGGGCGAGATCGTAGCCATCACCGGGCCGCGGTCGTATCGGGTCAGACTGGAGGATGGCCGCGTCTGGAGAAGGCACATAGACCAACTGCGTAGATGCCTCAGCACCATCGCCAGCAGGGACCCAGAGGCACAAGACGAGGGGAGGCTTCATCCTCAGCCTCACATCCACATCACTCCCGGCGATCAGTTCACACCTACAGCCGTTTCCGAAAGCCCGAACACAGACAGCGGCGCCCAGACAGTTGACCAGCCCGATCCAGTCTACAGGAGCACACCCCCAGTGATCAACCCCACGAGCCCCGGGCAGGCCCAAACCGAGGGGCACACTGGTGACACTTTGCCGACTCTGCCTTCCCAGGCAGACCCCGGACGGACAGACGATGTTCCAGAGCTACGCCGTTCCGGGCGCCAACATAAACCTCCTGCCTACCTCAAAGACTATGCATGTTCGCATCTGGGGGGAAGGGGTGTTATGTCCTGAGAACTCTAGGAGTTCTCACTCAGGTCCACTCACTTTGTGTGGGCGTTCTTCCCCCTTTCCTCATTGGTTGGTTCTCCCCAGCAGCCAGCTATAAAAGCAGGCTGCGGGGTCCAACCAGTTGCTGATTGCTGCGAGCCAGTTCCAGGCGTGGCAAGCACGGTCAGCCCTTTATTGTTATAATAAAGTATTGTTGCACTCATGCTCTGGTTCAGCCTCTCATTGCTCAAACTTAACAAGAAGCGAAACATCTTCAAAGAAAAAACAGAAAGTCCAGTTACCTCTGGAAAAAAAACACCTTCCCATCTTGATCCTACATATCTTTTTCATCCAGTAGAGGCCCATTAAAAAGAAAGAGGTCCAGAGGAATATTTTCAAATGGTTAGCTCAAGCCTATTTCCTTGTTAAGGCTATGATCCCAAAAGTCTTTTCTTTTTTCCCTTAGCATCTCCTAGAGCTTCAGAGGACCCAAAGGAAAGCATGATCCATATCTCCTGTTAGCTGTCAGTTTGGGGAACTTTTGTGTTAACATTGCCGATTGTCTTTAAAATAGTGCTTGCACCCACTTAATTTCATGATATTTTCTCTACTAATCATTCCCATTTCTGGAAAATATTCAGGTTTACACTTTTAATTTATTTGCTGCTTAGTAGTGCAAACATATACAGGTGGTCCCCGACATACAACAGTTCATTTAGTGACCGTTCAAAGTTACCACAGCACTAAAAAAGGTGACCTGTGACCACTTTTCACACTTATGACCATTCCAGCATCCCCGTGGTTATATGATTTACATTTGGATGCTTGACAACTGTTCATATTTATGAGGGTGGCAGTGTCCTGGAGTCATGTGACCAATTTTTGCAACCTTCTGATAAGCAGAGTCAATGGGGAAACCAGATTCGCTTAACCTCCGTGTTACTAACTTAACAACTGCAGTCGTTCACTTAACAAACATGGCAAGAAAAATGATAAAATGGGGAAAAACTCACTTAACAAATTTTGCACTTAGCAATATAAATTTCAGTCCCATTTGTGGTCATAAGTTGAGGACTCCCTGCAGTTACATTATACAGATAGAAAGCTCCAAAGCTCAAGAGACTGGCAACTGCTCCCTTCTAAGCATTGTCTTGCTTTCCTCTTGATCAAGGGTCTTCTAACGTGACAGCTTGAAGACTTGTGGACTTCAACCCCCAGAAATCCTGAGCTAACATGACTGGAGGAGAAATTCTGGGAGTTGAAGTCCATAAGTCTTCAAGCTGTCAAATTTGAAGACCCCTGCTCTTGATAATGTGATTTAGGTAGGCTACCTATTCATTCCTAATGGGCCATAGCATGATATTTCATTACACACAAGAAAATACTTCTATGTTCACGACTAATTTTAAAAAAGTTAGAGAGAATTCCAGAAGCCATGCTCTGCAGGCTTTATCCACCTTGGTTAATTTTCCAAAACAGGAGAGAGAGAGAGATGGATGAACACAGAAGGAAGTCAACATCGCTATACAGGCACAATTATCTGATTTCCCGCATTGTGACCTGAAAGAGCCCTGAAATCAGATGATCTAACTCCAAATATTGGCCTCAACTATCTATGATTGTGCCAGCAAACACTTGTCATGTCCCCATTGAAATGGAAAAGAACATTTCGTGTTTCCTGTATATTCTCAGAAAGACTTAAATTAAACAACATGGTTTACCACTGGAACTCTGCAGTTCAAGTCAGTATTCTGTCAAGTGTTCTTTGCCTCGCCAGCAGTCCATCGGAAAAGATAGCAGTAATTTAAAAAATATATATCTCTATTTTAAGCCTTTCTAACCTTTAGATCAGTGCAGGGTTAGATAACAAGGAAAAAGCCCACTATCTAAATGAAATGTGGCTATTAGGAAAGCCTCTGAAATGAAGGGGCTTTATCTCTGGCCTATTCTGAATATAATGACTATGCATTTCTTGACATATGGCTTTTCGAGTAGTTATGTTTCAAAATGGCCCATAAGATACTGAATAGCCAACTCACATCAAAAGATTTTTAAAAATAGCTTTTTAAAAGGACCCATCCTTTCAATTGTTTGAGGGGGAAAAGGACATCTTCAGGTTTTTTTAAAAAAGGCACCAGTTGTTATAATTTGAAGTAGACCAATGTCTTTCAAGTAAGAAGCTCAGAGTTTCTGCTTTTAACAGGGACTTTTAATGAATCTTGCTTAAATTCAGTGACTGACTGTATTTAAAGAAGAAACAGTTTCATTGGCCTCAAATGACACAGAGCTTAACACAAAATCTCTTCAGGAAGAATAAAAATAATCCTTCCTGTCAAACACTGACTTCACAACATTCCCCCCAAAACAAGCAGCAAAAATAAACTACCCAGTTTGCTGCCTTAACAGATACCTTGAAAAATCATCAGGATACAACTACAGCATCCATGACAGGAATATTCCTCTATTGCTTCAGTGCTCCCGCTGAAAGAACTTCTCTGAGCCCTAGAGATGTCTATTACATTGTAGGAATCTTACTACAGGAGTTTCATCTATGGAGGGGTTTCAACACTGCTGACCTTCACAGAATGTCACCGGGTTCACAGGATGACAAATAATATGCACAAATTTGGGGAAACTTAAGTTTATTTCCCTGAACATTAGAAGGAAGCTGGGAGCAATTGATAAAGAGTAGTGTGTGAATGTATGTTGTAGGTTTCCTATGCTATTAAGCACTTGCTGTAAGATAGTCAGTATGTGCCATTTTCAGAAACTGGCTGGCTGGCTAATCAATACTGCTGATCTAATCTATTCATCAGATTGGATTTATATACTGTATTTGATTGGTCTTCAAAATGACATGCAGAGAAGGGCAGAAGAACTGTATTCATCTCTCCAGTTACAGAAAATGGAAATGAAACAGTGTGGAGTAATGCAAACTGAATTTTCTTTCCCTTTCCTCTCCTCTCCTCTCCTTTTCTTTCCTTTCCTTTCTTACAGGAAAGGATTATTTTCTTCAAGAAGCCTTCTAATTTTGGAGGAATGGATAAATAAATATAAGGGTTTCTCCTTATTAGATTTTGTTTCCTTTATTTTTCTGTATGACTCATGGAGTTGGGTGCAAAATTTCAGCCTTCGTTCATATTTCAGGCTTTAATCACGATGACCCTAATCTGTTTAGCAATCGCAATAGCACTTAGACTTATATACTTTATATTTTATATACTCTCTGAATAGTTTATGAGAGTCAGCCTATTGACCCCAACAGTCTGGATCCTCATTTTACTGACCTTGGAAGGATGGAAGGTTGAGTCAACCTTGAGCCACATCAGGATCAAACTCCAGACTGTAGATAGAGTTTGACTGTAATACTGCGTTGAAACCAGGGGTGGGCTGCTGGGAGTTCTCAGGGGTTCAGGACAGCTCCTAGCTAAGATTCTGTGTAGTTTGGAGAACCCCAAAATCCCACTCCTGTCTGGCCCCTCCCACCCCACTCCTCCCAGGAGTTCCTATGTGGCCCATATTTGGTAAGTGCAGGGAGGGTGGCTCATGGAGGCTTGGGGAAGGCTTGGGGAGGGTGAAAAACAGGCCTCTTGGAAGTTCAGGAAGACCAGAAATGGGCCCGTTTTCAGCTTCCAGAGAGCCTCCAGAGCCCGGGGAGGCCGTTTTCGCCCTCCTGAAGGCTGGAGGAAAGCCTCCGGAGCCTGAGGAGGCCAAAACCATCCCCTCCCCGCCATGGTGCAGGAGGCTGACTAGGCCACGCCCACCATGGTCACATCCACCTAGCAACCAGGCGGAGAACCCTTTGCTAAAATTTTTGAAGACCACCCTTGGTTGTAACCACTGCGCCACCAAGGTTTAGAATCTTTTTATAATCTGACCAGCTCTTTCCAATCTTTTAATAGATTTTTTGGGGGGGAAAACATGTATTGATTTGCAATAAACCAATGCCACTTGTCATCTGTTCAAAATAGTTTGTTTACTTTTGAACTTTTTCTTTTCTAGCCAATCTGCAGGCAGCTATATTATGTGACATGGGCAGCTTTGTAATTCTCTCAGTCCACAATTAATATTTGCATTTTAATATTTATTGTCAAAAGAAAGATGTTATATTCTATATTTTTTATTTAACATGTTTTCATTTTGCTTATATCTGTAATGAGATTGATTTAATTACGAAGGGTCAGTGGGAAGTAATACCGAATCCCCTATCACCGCTTTGTATGCTACATAGCCAGGAGGTGATACTATTGAAACTATGCCAACTTTTGCATTTTAGTCTTTTAATTGTCAGGAAAAAAAGCTCTAACAGCTGTTCTTCCTTACACGCTAGCATTACGGTTTGGTTGCCAAATGAGAAGCTTAGGTGGGGACAGTATGAAATAAAATATTGTGGCCATAAGGTCAACTGACAGAAAAATAAAGCAGTAAAAATGAAGATGTATAAAACTAAAAAGACAAAATTAATACAAGTTTTCCAGAACTAAGGAGACTTAGATTATATATACAGGTAGTCCTTATTTACAACAGTTATTTAGTGACCATTCTAAGTTACAATGACATTGAAAAATGTGACATGATCGTTTTTCATACTTATGACCATTGCAGTATCACCATGGACACATGATCAAAATCCAGAACCTTAGCAACTGACTCATATTTATGATGGTTGCAGTATCCCGGGATTTGCAACCTTTTGAAAAGCAAAATCGATGTGGAAGCCAGATTTCCTTAACAACTGGGTCACTAACTTATCAATTCCACTGTTTCACTTAACAACTGTGACAATAAATGGGGCAAAACTCACTTAAGAAATATTTCACTTAACAACAGAAATGTTGTTGTTAACAACAAACAGATTGTTGGGATCAATTGTGGTCATAAGTTGAGGACGGCCTGTGATATATTGAAGTGCAGAACTGGACAACCTGGAAGCATATATCAAAACAATGGTGAAAGAGAAGAAAGGACAAATAGAAATCATGTCTGCTTCCAAAAATGTCTTTAGGATACCGTAAATAAATGTTTCCTGGAATTCTCTCAGGGAGAAAAATGAAAGAATATATGGCCCAAGGACACCACTGAGCCCGTCCATTAAAAACCTATAAAAGAAAGAAGAAAACAAAGAAATGGAAGAAAAAAGAAAATACATTAAAAACAGACAGATATCCTTTTTGACAGTCTGCAAGATCCAATTCTCCTACCTTACTTTAATTATACACATCTTATCACTATTTATGCTTAAATTACCCATTGTTCATTGAACAGTTTATCTCTGAGATAACCAATTATACCACGCATTCCAATTATCATAAAATGCTGAAGACTCTTTATTTTTAAGTGCTATAGTTAAATTGTCCATTTCTGCACAGTCACATATTTTCTGGATGACCATTTGATCTGTAGGTATATAGGATGATTTCCAGCACTGGGCAAATGCTAATCTGGCCACAGTTAGAATATGAATTGTTATATATTTCATCTTTTTAGGTAAATGTTTATCAGAGATCCCTAGTAGGAAGAACTCTGGTTTGTATTCGATTTGTTCTTTGGTTATTTCCTCCAACCATTTTCTAATTTTTTGCCAGTATTTCTGGGCTTCCTTACAGGACCACCACATATGAAAGTAGGTTCCTTCTATGTTTTTACATTTCCAACATTTTGGACTAGAGTTTGGGTTCATTTTCGCTAACCTCGAAGGGGGTAAGTGCCATCTATATAACATTTTATACATATTTTCTTTGTACGCCGCGGATTTCGTAATCTTAATGTTTCTATTCCAGATCTTTTCCCATTCTGTTAATGTAATGCTTCTTCCAATATTCCTACTCCACGTTATCATGTTCCCTTTCACTATCTCTCGCTCTAGTTCTACCTCCAATAAATATTTATAAAATTTGGAGATATTCTTTTTATTTGATCCTAATAAGATTTTATCTAAATATTGTAATTTGCTATAGATTCCAAACTCTTTGATATCTTGTTTGTATCTGCTATGGATTTGTATATATAACCACTGGTCAATTTTAAATCCCTGTTCCTGTAAGTCCTGTCGAGTTCTTAATTTTCCTAAAGGGTCTAATAAATCTTTATATTTAGTCATTTTTGTTATATCCAAATTGTTGGGATGAACCATTGCCTCCATTGTTGAAAGCCAAATCGGAATTTTTAAATAATGTTTTTTGCATATTTTTTTCCAATTAGTTAATAGTGAATCTCTAATAAGATGTCTATGAAAATACGACTGTTTAGTTTTCCCCACATCCCATAGAAATGCGTGCCATCCTCTCTGAAGGTCGTGCCCTTCCAAGACTAAAGTTCTTTTATTCAGTAAATTGACCCAGTCTTTTAACCATAATAAGTTGGCTGCCCAATAATATAATTCCCAGTTTGGGAGCACTAGCCCACCTCTACTTTTTGCATCTTGTAAGGCCTTAATACTGATTCTAGCTTTTTTCCCTTGCCAAATAAATTTAAGAGTTACCTTATTTATATCTTCAAAAAAATTTTTTGGTAATTTTATTGGGATTGTCTGGAATAAGTAAAGGAGTTTTGGTAAGATGTTCATTTTGATCGTGGCAATCCTGCCCAGTAGAGAAAGCTGCAACTTATTCCAAGATTCTAGATCTTTCTTAATTTGCTGTAACAGTTTATCATAATTATTCTCTTTGAGCGATTTACTATGTGGTGTTAACCATATGCCTAAATATTTGACCTTTTTTGTTGCCTGTATCCCCATGGTTTTTTCTAATTCTTTCCTCTGGTTCTCTGTTAGATTTTTAGTCAGTAATTTCGTCTTATTTCTGTTAATCTTTAATCCTGCTACTGAGCCATATTGTTCTAGTTCTTTTATTAGGTTATGTCCTTTTTCCATGGGTTCCTCTAGGAAAAAAACCATATCGTCTGCAAACGCCTGTAGTTTATATTCCTCTGCTTTGACCCTAACTCCTTGGATTTCAAAGTTTTGTCTTATCCACGTTAACAATGACTCTAAAGCAAATATAAATAAGAGGGGTGAGAGAGGGCAACCCTGTCTAACGCCCTTTTCAATGCTTAATGGGCCTGTTTGTTCGCCATTAATTAGTATATTAGCTTGTTGGGTATTGTAAATTGTTGTGATAATGTTCTCGAATTTAGTGCCCAGACTCATGTTATAGATTTTTTGTATTAAAAAGTGCCAATGTAAGTTATCGAATGCTTTCTCCGCATCTAAAAACATGAGTGCAAATTGTTTCTCTGGATGAGCTTCATAATATTCTAGGACGTCAATAACGGTTCTTAAATTGTTTTTAATTTGGCGGAATGGAAGGAAACCATTTTGGTCTTCATGAATGTATAAATTTAAAACTTGTTTTACTCTATTCGCTATAACTGAAGTAAATAATTTATAATCGACGTTTAAAAGTGAGATTGGTCTATAATTGTTGATATATCTGGCATCTACATCCTCCTTCGGAATTAACACAATCAACGCCCCCCTCCATGAGTCTGGCATTTTGGCAGCCAAAAGTACTTCGTTAAACACTTCCAGCATCAGAGGCCCTACTAAATCTATTGTGGCTTTATACAATTCTACTGGAATCCCATCTGGACCTGGGGATTTATTATTACTTTGATTTTCCATTGCGGATTTTAACTCAGACCATGTAATATCCTTATTTAGTAATTCTTTGTCTCCTTCCCCTATTGTTTTATCATTCGTATTCTCCAGATAAGTTCTTATTTTGTCCTCATTGATTTCTTTTTTATATAATCTTTGAAAATAGTTTAATATATCTTTTTTCTTCTCAATCTCATGTTGTGGGATGCCTTTCTCGTCTATTAATTGGTGTATCAGTCTCTTTTCTTTTTCTTTTTTAAGTTTATAAGATAGCCATCTTCCTGGTTTATTGGCGTGTTCAAAGTAATTTTGTTTGGACCTTCTCAAGCTAACTTCTATTTTATCTTGTTCAATTAAATTCAGCTTATGTTTGGCTAATATTAACTGGTTTTGTAGTCCTTGGATCTTAGGGGTTTTTTGTAATTGTATTTCTAAGTCTTGGATTTGTTGTTGTAATACGTTTTGTCGGGCATAGATTCTCTTGTTTCTCATAGCATTATAGGAAATTGTTGTGCCTCTTATAATTGCTTTCATAGTATCCCAAATGTTCTGTTTTGAAGTTGTTTCATTATTATTATCTTTTAGAAAATAGTTTAGCTCCTCTTTCAGCTTATTAATATACTCTTCTTCATTTACAATTTGGTTCTTTAGTGTCCATCTTTTTTTTATTCGTCTCCTATCTCTCCAAATTAGCTGTATTGGGTTATGGTCAGCCCATTCATTCGGTAGGATTTTAATTTCTTTTATTTCATTAGCCAGATCCAAAACCATCCAAGCCATATCTATTCTAGTCCAAGTCTTATGTGGATTAGAATAGTATGTAAATTGTTTTCCTTCAAGATTTTGTTCCCTCCATAAATCTTTTAAATTTAACTCTTTCAACATTTCCTTACATGCCGCGGAAAGTTCCCTTTTCCCCTTCTTGTTTTTTCCCATATTACTATGGTCTTTTTCTCCTTTTTCGGTTCGCAAGACCGAGCGTTTTTTTTTCTTTTTCTTTTTCCCTTTTTTCTTTTTCCTCTTTCTCCCCCTGTTGTAGATGTAATGTTGTTATGTTTTTAATTGTAAATTCAATAAAATTTATTCAAAAAAAAAAAAAACTATATCAGTGGTCTCCAAACTTGGCAACTTTAAGACTTGTGGACTTCTGCTCCCAGAATTCTCCAGCCAGCATAGCTGGGATGTCAGTTCTGGGAGCTGAAGTCCACAAGTCTTAAAGTTGCCAAGTTTGCGGACCTCTGACCTATATATAGAGGTGGTATTCAGCAGGTTCTGACTAGTTCTGGAGAACCAGTAGCGGAAATTTTGAGTAGTTTGGAGAACCGGCAAATACCACCTCTGACCGGAGATTTTACAGTATCCTTCCCTTGCCACGCCCACCAAGCCACGCCCACAGAACCGGTAGTAAAATAATTGAATCCCACCACTGCCTATATACATTATAGCATCCCAATGAGACAGCAGAGGGCATCAAATCCAGCCTATCAAACTGAGGACCCAGAAAAATCTCAGGTCTATGTCCAGGGGTGGGATTCAAATTTTTTAACAACTGGTTCTGTGGGCGTGGCTTAGATGGTGGGCATGGCTTAGATGGTGGGCATGGCTTGGTGGTCATGTTATTGGCTGGGCATGGCCAACTCAATATCACTCACATCGAGGCATGCCTCTCCTCCCCTGGCCTCTCATGACTGTGGGGATGCTGCAACAGTTGTAAGTGTGAAAAATGGTCATAAGTCACTTTTTTCAGTGCCATTGTAACTTTGAATGGTCACTCCACACAAGCAAAGTACCAGCAAAGGAGGGGAAAAGAACTCCAGAAAGGTTCCTGAGACAGGAAGTCTAGTCCTGCCAGGAATGTAATAAGGGTTAACAGAGAGGCAGTTTCTGTAAGCAACACCAGAATGTTTCCTTCCTGCCTTCCTTACAGGATTAGGCCAGTAATTTCTTCTAACAACCAGTTCTCCGAACTGCTTAGAATGTTAACAACCAGTTCTAGCGAATAGGTGCAAACTGGTAGAATCCCACCCCTGTCTGTGACAGATGAAAGGTTGGAGGCTGGGAAAATGTGTTGCAAGACTGGAAAGCAGCTTGGTTGGAAATCCAGTGCCACCAGTTCAGTGTCACCCAAATGCTGTTTACATGCTTCTATAAAAGGGTGTGAGAATAAGCTTGAGGAATCACTTTTACTATAAGGTTAAAATAATACAATCAAATTTAAATAAGCCCCTCTTCCACATTTCACCTTATCTCATAGGGGTATTGTAGAAGGAAAAATAGTTGGAGGAAGCATTATGAATGTTGCTTTGAACCTGTGAAGGAAAGACAGAATATAAATTTAACAAGCTAAGCAACAAAGCAGACCAGAGTACAGTAATGTTGGAAGATATGCAGCAGAAAAGAAGGGGGAAAGGGGAACAGAGAAGCAATGGAGTATAGTATGGTAGGTCTTGCTATGAAGAGGAATGGATTGAAAGAAAGGGTCACATGACTGCAATTTTATAATGTTGTGAGGCTTTGGCCAGACATGACATTTTTTTCCAATTTTTGGCAAGAATGCTTCAAGGCAAACAATGTATTTGCTTAATATCTATGATGTTTGCTTAATGACCACTGGGTTCACTTAATGACTGCTACAAAAAAGGTAAAATAAAATTGTTCATGTGGTGAGAAGCAGCAAACAAGTCAGATAAACAGACTGACAGTCAGACAGACGGTAGGTAGGTAGGTACATAGATAGGTAGATAGATAGATAGATAGATAGATAGATAGATAGATAGATAGATAG
>NW_020769315.1:20925588-20984856 GCF_900518735.1 Pseudonaja textilis | reverse complement strand
CAGATAGATAGTAATTAATAAATAATGGCCTGCTTTATGACCATCACAACTTATGACAGTAATTGGAAGACTCCATTACAGTCATAAGTCAAGGACTATCTGCATATACTTTTACCTAATCAACTTTTTGGGAAGTATTTCTTATTAGATTCTTATAAAACTCTAAGACTAATTTTAAATTGGAATCATCCACAACTGTGCTCAAAATAAATATAGGCTGGAACTTTACATTAGACCAGCTATAAATTAATAAAACCTTACAATTTAATCATATATACAGAACAAATTGAAATTTGATCCTGGGTAAATATATACATTTGTAGCTTTCATATGCCGTCAAAGTTAATTTGAGAATTCTATGGCATCATTTCCAGTGGCAGTTGGGAATTATTGTTTAAAGTACCCATTGGATTTAAATTTTGTTGATTCTGGACTCCCAGTTTTAATTTGTAAATTAAATGCATTATTTGAAATAATGCTATTGTTCAGAAACTCTTTAATGTTGATTAAATTGCAATCAATTGTCATGGCTTCGATATTATATTTTTGGTCTGATAAGGCAACCGGCAAGAACATTTAGAGCCAAGAATGAAAGTTTAATATTTTAATAGCAGTGGGTGGAAGGGGAATAGATTCAATCAGTTTATCATAACCTGAAAATTTTTTCATGATCTAAGTTTCAATTTAAAGTTTCCTATTTTGGGGGAACATTACCAGGAATATTTTCAAATCATTTGAGGAAGGAAACAGAGCACCAAGCTAATCTGTCAAAAACTGTCATGGCAGCTCCCAATTTCCTTTGTTGCCATGGCAAGATTTTGTTCAAATGGCACTTCTTTTTCCACAACCATCCCTTGTTTGGCGGTAAAAGGGAGGCCAGGACCTCAGTCAGCAAGAGTCCCTTTTTTGTTCCCTCATGGAAGCAAAGTTAGATCTGGTCATGTCCTCAAGACTTTGTAGAGTTAATAGTGCATTTTTTTAATTATAAAAGAAACACAATCATTCTGCTAGTTCCTATATGAAAGCATCCACATTTCCCTAGAAATCTATATGTGGATCATGCTTTTCTTATACAAGCCCATAACACATCTTCTCAAATCAAAGAAAACAAGGGCTCGAAAGCAGAAAAAAAGGAATACAAATAGGAGTATGGAACACATTGCTTTCCCTGATTACTGTTCCTAATTTCATGGCTCATTATCCAGGTTGTCTTTTTTCTTTCATGTCTTAAAGAGTGACCTTGAGAATACTGAAATGTTCTGGATTCACTGGAAATGCTTATAGGGCCATTTATTCCATATCCTGAGAGGCAATCCCTTTTGAGCAAACAAAATAAGGTAGCCGGTGACTGTGAGGTATTATATTATAAAGCATATGAGTAGCATTAACCTCCAAGAATCCGTTTGGAAGGTCTCAAAAATTACTATACCATGGTTAATTGATCAATGAGAATGAAAAATATATTTTCTAGCTGTTTTACATTTCACAGCTCAGCTTCTTCTCTCAAGAACAGGCAGGCAAACTTTTATATTGTTTTGCTAAATACTTTACATACAGATAACATCCAGGGATGGGCTGCTGGGGGTTCGCAGGGGTTCAGATCACCTAGGTAAGATTCTGTGCAGTTTGGAGAACCCCCAAATCCCATTCCCGGCTGGCCACGCCCACCCCACCCCTCCCAGGACTCCCCATGCGGCCCTTTTTGGATGCAGGTAAGTGCAGGGTGTACACTCAGGGAGGGTTAAAAATGGGCCTCCTGGAAGTTTGTGAAGGCTGGAAATGGGCCCATTTCCAGCTTCCAGAGAGCCTCCGGAGCCCGGGGAAACTATTTTCACCCTCCTGGAGGCCTGAGGAAAGCCTCTGGAGCCCGGAAAGTGCAAGAATGCCCCCCGACCACCATCATGGTGCAAGAGGCTGATTAGGCCACACTCACCAAGGCCATGCCCACCCAGCAACCCGGCAGAGAACCTGTTGCAAAAATTTTTGAAGCCCACCCCTGATAACATCTCTGAAGGTCAAAATATAGGAAGAAGTCAGGGATCTTTGATAAGATCTCTCCCCCATTGTTTAAAATTCTAAGTGCTTTAAGAGAAAGTCACTCCCTTCCAGTTCTCTCCAACCCTCTCAGCTGAATCACCCCCATGATCTGCCATACAGTGCGAATATATGAGTAAACATTGAGAAAAGAGTACAGTGTTACAATTTCAGCCTTAAGGAGGTTTCCAACTGCATTGGTTTAAGGTGTCACCTGTCTTCTTTCTCTATGCGTGCATCAAGTTACCAGGCACGTTCGTCTAGGAAAACCGACTGAGTGTACAATAGCCCACATGGTCCTTCACTTACACCTGTTTGTTTAATGACTATTCAAAGTTACAATGGCACTGCAAAAAAGTGACCATATTTTCATACTTATGGCCAGTGGCAGATTAAGGCTCACCGGTGCCCTAAGCACTGAAAAATCTTGGTGTCCCCCTCCTATGTACATACTGTACAAATGAAGCCGTATTCTCAACTTTGTGGTGCCTCCTTTGGGGCCTGGTGCATAATATTTGGATGATGGAAACCATTTTTAATGTGCAGATGAGATGGCGGTCATATCATTCATACAAGGGAGGAAACTTCAGACCTCATCAAAATATGCCCCACAAATATTCCTTTTAAAAGTAAGCTAACATTAAGTGACAGTTTTATGTTCTTTCTTTTTGATGCTTCACTTTTCCTCACTCAAAAAAAGCATTTAGAAGGAGTATATATATTTTTTCCAAAAAATTGGTTAAAAGTATTTTGAAGTTAATCTGGGAAGTGGAGAATCTTATATATTTAAAATTTGAGGCCACCCTACTCCTCCATGACTCTGGGCAATTTATAGATAAAAGAGAAACAAGACATTGCCGATATAGAGGACAGTGCTGACCTCCATTTCAAGGCTATTGAGCCAGTGTTGTTCAAAGACATTTTCACAGTCATTTGGGCAGCATGACGTCATGGAGCCCTGTTAAACTTCCCATCGAAATGGACCTATTAATTTGCTGCATTTGCTTTTGAACTGCTAAGTTGGCAAGAGCTGGGGTAAGGATAGGAGCTCACCCATCGCATGGCACTTGGGTCTTGAACCTGTTTTCCAGCTGACAAGCCCAGTTTTCCAGCTGACAAGCCCAGGGTCTTAGCCGCTGAGCCACCTTGCTGCCCTAGAGTATTCTGAAGGGATGTTAATTTTCTCTTTATGAATCCATAAATCCATTTGCACTTTGGGTGGCACAATAAGAAACAAGTGACCAACGAGGTTACAATTAGTTGCCTATTTTTTGAAATTTGACTTGGATGTTTGTATAAATTGAAAATATTAGTTGCTTGCTTGCAATCTTTTCCATTCAAGGATTATTGGCTTTTTCATTCTGCCCTTCATCCATTTGTGCCCATAGGACCATGCACATTATAGCATTGGAGGGCATTACAGGGAAGGAGCATCTGTACATATTTCATTCCTCCTGGGTTGTGTTTAGATGGTTTTGTCCTCAGTGACCTTATTTTTCATTACAGTTTTCGTTCTGTTATTAAGCCTGTACTGTGAGAAAGGAATGGAAGCCACACTCAAAATCCTCCTGGATTGCAGCAGCATATAGCCTCCAATAAACAAACAAAGAAAAGCCAAATAAATATTCATTTCTGTCTCTTTTGCAAAGAGGGGGCGAGAGGCAAAGCTGTAATAATCTGGCTGCATCACCATTTGTTTATGTACTTAATTTTTATGCTGCTTCTATAAAACCAACTTTAAATGGCTCACAAGTTCAAAGAAAACTACAAACAATGTAATCATATAACAAAACATCATACACCTATTCAAGTGTCCAGTTCTTACAAAACACAGCACAAAACATAAAACACAACACAAAACAAACACAGATGGATGCATTCGAATTGGATGTTAGCTTGTCAATTATAAATCTGTCATTCCTTCAGTTTGAACTGGATCTTCTGGAACAAACAGCCCTCAACTTCCCACATTTAAAAAAAGGTATACAATTCATCTCACATATTAGACAAGAAGAGGTAGTCTTGTAGAAGAAATGCCCTTGTCCCCCTTTTCCTTCAAATCATGTAGTCCTACTTTATTTTTATCTTTGATACATGGGAAAATTTGAAGTGGCTTGACTGTCCAGTTCAGAATTATTATCTATTACCTTCTGGGTCATAAGCAACAATGTATGAATCTACTTTTGTTAAGATAATGACTCATTTCTGATTCTAAAATTCCTTATTCCTTTAACTGATTGTGATTGTGTATGTGTACGTGTGTGTTCAAGTACTAGTCCCAGAGGTGATATTCAGCAGGTTCTGACCAGTACTGCAGAACCGGTAGCGGAAATTTTGAGTAGTTTGAAGAACTGGCAAATACTATCTCTGACTGGCCCCACCCCCATCTATTCTCTGCCTCCCAAGGATCTTCTTTTGTTGCCTTGCACAGGAGAATGGAGCTGGAAAGCAGGTTAGTGGAGTGGGGAGGGAATGGGGATTTTGCAGTAACTTTCCCCCTGGAGTGGGGTGGGAATGGAGATTGTAAAGTATCCTTCCCCTGCCATTCGCACCAAGCCATGCCATGTCCACCAAGCCACACCCACAGAACCGGTAGTAAAAAAAATTGAATCCCATCACTGACTAGTCCCTGCAGTTTTCTTGGCAAGGTTCCAGAAATAGTTTCTCTGCCTCTTTTCTAGGGCTGAGTGAGAGTGACTGGCCCAAGGTCACCCAGCTGGCTTTGTATCTAAGGGGAGACTAGAACTCACATTCTCCTGATTTCTAGTCTTAATTCTCTATCTCTACGTATGCTATGTATGTATGCTATGTATGTATGTATGCTATGTATGTATGTATGTATGTATGTATGTATCTTTTTTGTTGCAGTTACAACTGTAGCTTTTACAGCTTTTTAATTATTACATGATGGCTTACAGAAAGATGCTTACCATATTTTGTGATTTATTATGATGGTGCTTACTGTATAATATAATCACTATGAGAAGAAGACAGTGTAAATATAATTACTATTATTTAGCAGTTATTATTACTCATGTGTACTCAGCATGGAAATAATAAATACATTTGATGCCTCCTGAACTAATAAAAAAATTACTGCAATAAATATGCTATTAAAATTATACCCTGCTATGTTTTCTGCTCCTATTTCTTTGATTTTAGCATGTAAAACAGCCAAATGTATCCATAGTGACATGGTGCTAGTAGAGATATCTTTTCTTTATACAATGGATGAGTAAACATGTTCAGTGTAGAAATTATCAACAAAAAAACTGAGCATCTTTGTAACATCAAATAGTTTTTGAAATTGCAGTAATCTCAGCTTGTTTAATATTAAAGATCTGTCTTTATTCCAAAGATTCCAGTATGTTTCCCTGTACATGTTAACTAAGGGTATCAAATGGAGAACAATCTGGTTTTTAAATCCCCCAATTTAGTGTTAATATTATTTAGTGGGCTGCTTTTGATGATTCTTCTGCTTCTGATGATTGCTAAATGACATGAATAGAGGGGCCTGGTTTGACTGTGACCATTAGTAAAACGTGTTCAGAAGATCCTCAGTTAGGATCCATGCGTCCAACTTTGAAAGTCTGGCTACAGCTTTGCAGAAAATTTTCATGTCCTTTTTAAACCATGCTGGGTATTTTACTGTAGGAAAGGTGGCAAAAGCGAAAACTACATGAAAGAATACCACGTGAAAATGTAACCTCATCTCTAGATGTTGAAATATATGTTGACTTCAAAAGTACATTTGAAACTCTCTATAGCATTGCAGCGATTTCTCCTGAAGCATAGCAAAAACATTAGTCTTGGAATGGAAACCTACTGTTCGTCCCCTCACCTCTTCACATCCTCCTCCCCACGTCTGTTTCCTACTGATAGCTTTTAATATACATCCCCTTAATGTCTTCCAACAGGAAGTAGACATTGAAAGAAGTTTGCCATCACCGGCATTTAAAAATCAGCCTGGGAGCCATTCCATCATTCCTGTGAGAAACCCAGAAGCAAAAGGTGGCAAAACATTTTTTGACAAGATGTCATCAGAAAAGGTTCAGAACAACAAAGCTGAAGGTTAGCATCACTGCTTTTTGATCTGATTTCTTTGCTTTCCTACCATATACAAAATAAGAAAGACCGTAAAACAATATGTGGGGATTTTTCTTCTTCTTTACCAATAGAGATTCAAAGCAAAATAATGATGCTGATAATATGTGCAAGAGATTTCTGTAAAAATAGTATTAGATGCGCTAAAGCAACTGTCTATTTGGCATTCTGGTAATTCTGAAAGGTGGATTTCACAGTGCAAAGGGGTTTCTGTAATAAAGCATAAGCAAGAAAAATAACTTGATATTGTTTTCTTTAAAATTGCTTACCTTGCTTTATGTTAGAATATGTTAATTTCACAGCCAAAAATATTGCAGGTTTTTTTTAAAAAAACCATTAGTAATCATCTAACTGCTTTCAGGAAAACCATCGCTGTGAAATAGAAGCTATATTCAGTAAAATAATGAATTGAGCTTTCTAGTTTGGAAAGAGAGCAAAACAAATATTTCTTTTCTTTTTTCAGATGATCACTTGAAAACGTATTTAGCAATCTTAAAATTGAATAAGACAGAATGGTGTCATGTTTCAGGAAAACTAGTATTCGGGGAACACTTTTATGTATTAACCTTAGGAAGATGTTTAAATGTTAATACCTTGTAAGCTTCAAATGGCAGAGTTTTCAATATATTCCCAATTCATACAAAAAAACTCAAAATATTTGATGAAACTACGGTTAATATCTAGCACTTCCAAAGTTGTAAGATTGGATTTTAAGGTAATTTAACTTAAAAAACGGCTTTATGTTGGTCAAAACTACCATTACACAGAAGATTTCTCTTCGACTATAAACGTTGCATACATAATTACCTAATGAATCCTTCTGAGCAAATGAAATGTACTTTCGGAATCAGACATAAAAATCAGAAAATTTAAATGCCTCATTAATTTAATACAGTATTAAACTGAATTAATTTTAAGAGAGTCGGTGTAGTAGAAACCCAGAGCAACTTGATTCCCACCCCCACATAGCCATTCTTACTGAGGGATAATCAAAGCCAACTCCCCATGCAGGGTTATTATAAGGAAAAGTTGGAAGGGAACTGTCTTCAAATATTAAATATATAAATTAATTATTAAACTTCTTCATAATTTAAATACATTGGTGTATTATAAGGCCTCTATATAAAGTTATGCTACTTAAATCTCATTAACTGATTCGAGTTATGCAATATGTAACAGGCTAATACATGCATTTCAGGAAAAAGTAAACAAGTTGGACTCAAGTCATTGGAAGTTATTCATTTGTTTCTTCTAATGCACTGGTGTATGCTTAATGTATGGCTGAAGATTGCATGCACCCTAAGCTGGTGGGAAGGAGTCTATGATACATTGGCTTGCAAAGAAGATTCTGGCTGCTACAAACACACCTTGCATAAAACTGTGGGCTTTAGTGTGACTTGTGGTTTATTGGACAAAAATTGCCAAAATGTATGGGTTTTATTCTTACCAACAGCAAGAAATATTTTGTATGGTTATGACTATGGCCCGTAACCTGGCCGATGCTATCGCTTTTATATGAAAAAGCCTTGATTATCCAAAACCATGATGGATGGTAAAGTCAAAATCTTTGAGGCCATAATCATGACACATGGAAGATTGTGAATTAGAATGCATAAGGATCCCCATTAACCCATTTAAATGTGGGCAGTTCAGTTGAGTGCCTCATTGCTATTGACAATAGAAGGCAACTCAATCTCTTGATGTTCTTGATTCTGAGCAGCATCTCACTGTCACCCAGCCATGGAGGTGTCCTTGGTTTGCCAAAGAGCTCTGGAAGACCAAGCAGCAGAAACAATGCATCAAACACTGGGAAGAAAACTGGGAAGAAAAAGTTGACAAGTGAACCCAACTGAGCTCACATTTGGGCCTTCATTATGGCAATAAGGGAGGCAAGGCATCTCTGACATCTGTTGATCTTGTTAAAGCCTCAATGCTGTATTGGTGAAGTTTTAAATGAAGACTAGGATGATGTCTGGTCACATTACCTGAGACTACTTTAGGCCTATGTGTTCTATGATGAAATAAATAGAATGATTTATGCTACTGCCATAGTGGACTAAAGCCATGCACTCTCAGCTTCTGTGTGAGGCTGAAGCATAATGAACTGGATTCAGAAGACTGTCAACCCCACACTTTAGGAACACGGGCATAGCAACCTTGGAAAAGTTGTGCTGTGTTTCCTCTTTAAGACAGCATCTCTGTATCTGAACAACTACTCTCAGTTCCAAACCTTCCTTTTTAGGAAAAGGTTGCTTAGACTGTGGGGTCTACTATAGACTTTACTAGAAGTAGGAGGCATGTGGAACGGATCTAAGAAAATTTAAAATGGATAAAGGGGACAGTTATTTTCAAGTATTATTTTTGGTGAAAGTGCTTGTGAATAAATTGGAATTAGACAAATGGTCCAGATCTTTATGGGAATGCTTTCTCTTTATTATTAAAGAGTGCAGACAATTGATGACTCTACAAAACAAAAGATAAAGGCAATATGAGCCAGGTTGTGATGCTGTTCATTGCTATAGAGACATGGATTGTGATGTGGGTTGAAACTACAGAATTCCATTAGAGAAGAAAGTGTCAAAGGCACAGGAAGAGGGGGAAAAAAAGAGGTGAAACAGCCTTTTTTTCTGTCCTATAGACACTTTCCTTTAGGGATTATGACATTATAATGACAACTGGAAAAGCAGTGAGAATGAAGAAGAATTGCTAGAGCAGCCCGCAGAGAAAAGAATTATACTGTATTTGTCTCAGAAAATGCTTCAAGAATTGGGAAATAAATGAGCAGAATCACTTGATACTAAACTGATTAAATAACTGGATGACAAACTGATAGTTTTGAAAAAGAATGATGAAAGAAGGCATTAAGAGAACGACAAGCTCTGTAAAACAAATGGCTGGAGAGGTAAAAACAAGTTAATGACAATATGGAAATTTTTAGTAAGGCAGAAGTTAGAGAACTGGAAAGAGAACTAGATCATCTAACTTTATTGAAAGTGAGAGAGAAGGAAATTTGCTTGAAACTTAGAGCATCCCAATGAATTCTGATGAAAACATTGTTAAAGCCCTCGCAATTTCTTTTAACTGGGGAGAAAGAAGATATTAGGTGGAAATTGATAACATTTATGGACTAAATTCTAGATTTTCTACTACAAGAAATGTTCCAAAGAATGTTTTGGTGTACTTTGTCGGGAAGAAGGAAATGGATCAAGTTTCACAGCAATATTTTATTACGTGATTGAAGATTGACAATACAGATATAATTGTTCTTAAATAAATTACTGTTAGAATTTTGCATAAGGGAAAAAGGGGGATTGACTATTGTAGCAACAAAAAGCATAATTAATCAAAATAGTGGCATTTTGTAATTATTGCATGAACTGCAATATAACCGAGAGAAACAGTAAGAATTTGTAGTACACAACGAGCCCCTTTTGAATAATGAGAAATGAACAAAAAGCAGTATATGATTATGTGTGTAATTGCTTGCAAAGCCATTTTTCTTCAGTAATTTTCATTGATACACCAGGAAACACATTTGTCACCAACCTGATTCTTGCTAAAGTTAGGAGTTACAGAGTTTTTGATACTGCAGTAGCATTATCTGGAATTGCAGCAACATTGACGCCTGGTGGTAGGATAACACATTCAAATATCTCTCAAAATGAACGAAAATGCTTTTTACAACATCTATTAAAAAACTCAAGCTCTGCAAATTTTCTTCAACATGCTGGGATTATTATCTGGGATGAAAGTCCCATGATTAGGAGGAGGAGCTTTAAAGCCACAGATTAGACTCTTCACAATATCATCAGTGCTACCTGGTATGAGTAATGAAATGTCTGCAATACATATAGTCTTAATAAAACTATATACACACAAGTAAATATGTATATGTACTGTATATGTGTGTGTACACGGACACCATTATCATTCTCTTATATAAATACAAAGGTAGGAGGAGTAGATTCAAAACTTACATGGGGCTAATTTGTTATGTGTCTCCAAGAAGTATTTGTAGAATATTGAACAAAAGAGTATAAGAGATAATGATCAAAATTTGTAAGTGTGGCTTTATAGGGGGCAAGGGATGTGCAAATCAGGTTTTTACTTTTCAACCTGTGTATATGAAAACATACTGTATATTACTACAAATAGGCTTGAATTGCGGAGTTGAAGGTTGACTGTTGAATATGATAAGAGTGGAATATGATAGAAATTAAAAATGTACAGGACTAAATGGAGGGCTTAGTAAGTAGTTGAACACAGAGCAGAGTGTAAAACAAGGAGCTGAAATGCCCTGGATGTTTCTTGTATATATGGATAAAGGTGTAAGGAATATTTGTGGTGATCTTAGAACTGTGGTGGTTGGAGATATGCATGTTTATACAAATGATACTATGTTGGTAATTGGGAAGCTGAATGACTTTCAGCAAATAGATTGTATGATGTAATAAATATATAGTTCTGAATATGACTGTATCAAGTTTTTGTGTCTATGAATTATATGTAATTTACAAAATCTAGAGCAAATAGATGACTGTTGATAGAATATTTACAAAAAATGGATAGAGAAAGTTTAAGACATGCCCCGATAGAAAAAGTAGTGGTTATGTTGGAAGGAATGAAACAGAAATAGCTACATATACAAGTCTGCTGTTGCTCATTTGTTACATGGAAATGAGAGCTGTTTATATCATGAGAAACATAGAAACACATTAGACATTGTGAGAATGGGATACTACAGAGGCTTATGTGGTAAAATAAGAAACAGTAGAGATGGTGATAGGGTCAGGAATGAATGGGTCCTGAAGGAATGCAGATTGAGTGCAAAATAATGAGGTGGTTGGTTCACAGCGAGAAGGAATAAAGATCAAATAACTACATAAATGTAAAAGTTTAAAGGGAATGGATCAAAAGGAAGATGAAGACCAATAAAGTTGTGGGATAGAACTGATATGGTCTTCAAAAAAAGAGAGATGCGAAGTTTAAAAACTTTGAAGGAGATGCTGGAAAGGCTGATTAGCAAAGATAAAAACAAACAGAGGGGTATTCTGAATGGTGCTGGCATAATTAATTATTGCAACATTTCCTTTTCCTTTCCCATCCTTGTAATTACCTGGTTTATGGTTTTTTTTTTCCGTTTCCATGCTTTTTATTATAAAATTACTTGCCCCAAGAAGGAATAAGGTGATGAGTATGTATCCGTTACATACTGCACAGAGATGAATGTTACAATTTATGAATACGATGAGCTGTTTGACAGTTTTCATTTTCTGAGAGATCAATTGAAATTAAAGATGATTGTTGTTCCTTCCGTCATCCCAGGCTGTACCGAGTCCACGAGAAAAATCTAATAATTTGGGGGACCTGTTTATCTTGCATAACCACAGGAAGGCACCATGCTGTGGCTTTTAAGCATGAGTTTTGAAGTGAAAGAAAAGCCGCACGGCATATGGCAGTTCCTCTAAATTAAATGATATAGCAGTTCCCAGGTCATGGTGAATCAGTCAGGTGAAATGACTGCTGCATGCTGAACAGGCCTGAACTGCAGGAAAAACAAAGAATCTTCTGAAGCTGTCAGGCATTTTGACCTTAAGCAGCTTCTATTCCTCATTCACTGTGACACTTCACAGTGGATCTTGGAACAGTCACAGCAGTTCCTTATCAGGCAGCCCAGTTTGCTTCCTGCTTTTTTTGCCAGACAGCTGGTCAAGGTTGATGGCCTGGAGACAAGAAGATGACTCAGTCGGCAGTTAAACCGAGAGAAGCCATCTATGAACAACTTAGTACTTTAACTAGAAATTGCATACAAATGTGCATTTTCAAGTGGGAAGGTTCTATTACAATGCTGAGAAGTAACTTTGGGAAGAGATGGTTTTCTGTTGATAAGCAGCAGGAGAGAGGTGTATACTTGATTTCTCACATTTATGGTTTCTGCCTGTGTCTCAATGTTTACCCCATTACTTCCTTGACAGTGGGTTCATCCATCCATCCATCCATCCATTCATTCATTCATTCATTCATTCATTCATGCATCCATACATCCATACAGCCATCCATTCAACCAACTAACCAACCAACCAACCAACCAACCAACCAACCAATCAATCAACCAACCAACCAATCAATCAATCTGTATCCATCTCACATATGTGACTCTGGGAAGCTCATTATAGTTCAAAGCAACAAGAACAATGAACAATATAGAGACAGCAAACACACAACCATACTAAAACCCTTATAAAACCTCAATACAAAACACCCGGCAAGTGAATATTGTACAAGCAATATATCCCATTCAGTATAACTGTTGAAAAGGCTCAGCACTATCACTGGACTTCCAAATATACCACAGAACCAGATCTTCAGGTCCTTCCTAATGACCAGAAGAGTAAGAACCTATCTAAGATCTGCTCAAATTGTAACGCTTGTGTTGTATGCCATCTTACCATAATAGCAGACTTGGAAAAGACCTTGGAGATCTTCTAGTCCAACCCCCTTCTCAAGCATGAGACTTATACCAAGGCTCTTCAGACTTGGCAAGTTTAAGACTTGTGGACTTCAACTCCCAGAATTCCTGAGCTAACATGACTGGAGGAGGAATTCTGGGAGCTGAAGTGCACAAGTCTTAAAGCTGTCAAGTTTGAAGGGCCCTGCCTTATACCATTCCAGACAAATGGCTGTCCAGTTTCTCCTTAAAAGCCTCCAATGATGGAGCACCCACCACTTCTGAAGGCAAGCCATTCCACTGGTTAATTATTCTCACTGTTAGGAATTTTTTTCCTCAGTTCTAGGTTGCTTCTCTCCTTGATTAATTTCCATTCATTGGTTCTTGTCTTGCCTTCTGGCACTTTGGAGAATAGCTTGATTCCCTCTTCTTTGTGGCAGCCCCTCAACTATTGGCTCTCTGCTATCAAGTCACCCCTAGTCCTTTTTTCATTACACAAAACAAACCCAATTCTGGCAACGATTCTTCATATGTTTTAGTATTAATCTTAATCTCTAGGAAAGAGGGAAATCATTTGGCATGGATTACATTAACATGGCTTCCATCAACTTTTGAACTATCACTTTGATTAGTTGGATTTTGTCTTGCCTCAATCAGTTTAACTGATTATTACAAACAGCCAAGTATGAGAGAAGTTGATGTAGTTTCAGGACAAAAGACTAAACCAGGTTCATAAGCAACAGTAGAACCAAAACAAAGTATTTGCAAAGTCTGAGCATTGTTAAATGACTAAGTGGACACATCCTGATAGTTTTCTGGAGCAACAACATAAAAATGACTTGTCATTGCTGCCTTCTGGAACATTTTTGTAATTTCTCAGTCCAGCCTATGGGATTCCCCAGAAGTCTTCCTTGTAAATTCTAGCCAGTGCCGACTTGCTTAGCTTTCTAGCACAGATAAGGTGGGCCAGGGGCTGCCATTTTCTGACAGTAAATTGTATGATTGTCATGGAAAAGAGGAGGACAGGGCTTAGTCCCACTTTCAGCTTCAACACATAACTCTTGTATGTTAAGTCTACATATGAAGAAAAAAATTCCCTGCATAACTGGAAGGTATGATTGTGAGAAAAAGGCAATTAAATCTGCACTATAGTTGGGGAGGAAATGAAATCTGCTACAGATTTCAGTCTGAGTAAATTGGATGCAATACATTAAAATGGATGTAGGTGTTGTTTGGCAACAATAAGCAGAGTATGGTACCACACATACAGTGGTGGGATTCAAAAATTTTTTACTACCGGTTCTGTGGGCATGGCATGGTGGGTGTGGCAGGGGAAGGATACTGCAAAATCCCCATTCCCTCCTCACCCCACTAAGCTGCTTTCCAGCTCTGTTCTCCTATGCAGGGGAACAAAAGAAGACCCAGCCAATCAGCTGGGACTCAGGAGGCAGAGAATAGATGGGGGCGGGGCCAGTCAGAGGTGGTATTTGCTGGTACTCCGCACTACTCAAAATTTCCACTACCGGTTCTCCAGAACTGGTCAGAACCTGTTGAATACCACCTCTGTGCATATAATTTTGGGGAAGTTATTTTGAAAAAAAAATGATTTTGGAAAGTCTGCATATGAAATGTGATTTTTAGCATAGTTACACATTTTAGGGGGTGTATTTATTTGAAAAAGATAAAGATTTGTGAAAGTTTTATATAAAAGTCCTCATATTAGGAAAAATAGAAGCAAGACTAAATACATTTTTCCAGCATTTTTTAAAGGTAGAGAGAATACAATGATATAGAAAATTCTATGACATTGACATAGACTGGATTTAGATCCCCGCCCAGAACTAGAGAGTGAAAACATGGAGTTGAGGACAGCAGTCATTCATACTTGCCTCAGATTAGGTGAAATGGATCTTTTCAGCGTGTGTGAACCTCACTGCATCACATTTTAAAGGTTCAAATAACAGCAAAATGAGATTTAACAAATCTTGTGATTTGGTCTGTTTGTGCCCACGGACGGAAACTCCAGTGCAACCTTATTCTGTCATTCCCAAGAGAAAAGCTTTTCTTTCATCATTCTTTTGTGACATGAATCCATAGAAATGTTGGTGGTTGGAGAAAAGAATAAGCAGATTGCTGTCATAGAACTAAAATCTTACACTTTGTGCATAAACCAAAATAGTATACTCCTCAGTTGCACGAACAGATTTTTCAAGATTTCAGTGAGGGAAAATGAATGTTCCTGAGACATATGCTCTTAAGGAGAGCATTGCCTTGTTTTTCACAATTAAAATTCATGAATCAGGATCCTGAACAAGTCCAACAAATTCACTCATATTATAATGATTAAGTTGTTTCACTAGTTCAGGAACAATCAAAACATTTTAGCCGAATGCATTTCACATGATATAGCATAAGATCTGAAATGCAATTTAATAACAGTTCATTTTTCTTTCCATGACATACCAAACTGGACAGTTAAATCATGTTGGGAATATTTTGACATGTGTATTATTCATATCCATTTCTGAAAAAGTTACTGTGAAACTATTGTCACAGGGCTAAATTTTTCTTCCAGATTTCCTGCTTTAGCTATAATGAATCAAAATTGATACATTAGTCTGTTCATAACTACAAGAGAGTAAGTTATTGTATTTGCTCCAAAGTGACATTTCTTGGAATTTTATTGTTTCAGGATTTTTTTTCTTTCTTTTTTTCCTGCAATGACCTTGCAGTGAGATGGATGGCAAATTTAATAAATAAATAAATATATAAAAATAAAAAGGATAGGCAAAAGTTATAGGTAAATCTACTGGTTGATGACTAGTTTAAGGCTTGCAATAAATTAAGGTGATATATGACTCCAAATTTTTCAGCCATAGTAGCAGCAACCACAAAAGGCCTACCTCCATCCCTAAACTTCTGTTAGAATGAACAAAGTTAGTGATAATTAAGAATCAATGTTGTGTAGCAAAAATCTGCGACTAAAACAGGTAACTTTCCTTCTAAAGGTAAATATTTTTGCACAAGGTTCTAGTTGGTGGATCTCATAGCTCTGATTAAAACAAGGTAGGCTAGTCTGAACATTAACAGCAGTTCCAAGCCTGGCATCTAGGTAAATTTGTGGAACTGCATATAGATTTGCAAATATCAAATTCCCCAAATATTCACGTATATTATTGGCAAGGCATATAGAAAATTTGTGATGCAGATTAGCTTTATCAGTAGAGTTTGAATGTACTCAGTGATTATACAGCTATCCTGAAATACGTATGGAAAAAATCAGAATGCAGGAAACAGCCAGAATTTTCTCTTATTTCTATATTTCAATTTCTTGTTTATTTCTTTACTACTTAAGGTGTCAGGGTTCATCTCTAGAAGAAGAACAACAAAGTAAAGAGGAAGGACATTTTCTCCTTCCTATATAATATTAAATTTTTCATTGAACCTTTGATATTGAAACTGGATAATAAACCTGGGGAAAATGAAAAAAACAAACAGAATATTGATTGCTGGAGTCCAAACAAAGGAAAGACTAAAAGCATTTTTCCTTATCCTGAAGCGTCTCAGATGCATTGGATGAGATGTCTCTGGAGATTCTCAATCCTTCAGGTCACAGATACTGTCACAGATAAATCATCCTTTGGGACATTGGATAAGATGATGTATCATCCTTAGCTAAAATGAGGAGAAAGGAGCTAAATTGGTTAAGCGAAGAGATGAATTGTGGTAACAAATTATGCATGCTGTGTAAAAAAAAAGGGGGGGTACATTTGTCGTTCCCAAACTTGAGATTTACCAATGAAATTGATTATTTAAAAGTTTGAGATATTCTTCATTTGTGGAATTAATTAAATAAGATGGGATTGCTTCCCTTGAAGGGCCTGAAAAAATTGGAGAGATGCACCAACAAGAGTCTCTTCATGGCTAAAGCTCGTCCCAATATCTCTAACTGAACCAATATCTCTAATCCCATATGCAAGAGCAGTATCCTCCCAGAGAACTGACTGCGGGAGGCCTTTCTAAATTAATTGGGAGTTTTGTAAAGATTTAACTCCACTTTAGAAAGAAAGATGCACCGTGTCCTGTTTTATTGATGCAGGAAGTTGGAGAACTCGCATCCATTAATCTCCATTTTAAACAATCTAGCCAATGCAGAGGTTATGGTTGCCGATAACAACTTGGGAAATTCCGTTTAATGTTCTGCTACTAAAATACTTTTCATGCCTTTCCCCATTTAAGAGTTAAACGGGGATAGGCTCTGTACCTATCCGTCACCACAAAACAATGTGAGCAAGTTATTTGCTGTTCCTGTTGACAATCTCTATCCTGCCTCTCTTAGCCCTTTCAGCATACTGCCAGATTCAGGGAAAGCATCCATCAGTCAGGCTCTGCAGTAAGTATGGGAAGCATCGCTCTGTGCTGCTTGTCCCACTCCCCCACCATTACTCTAACTGGACATCTCCCAAGCTGTTATAATGTGAAACAAAGACATCAGGGCAGAAATAGCTCCAGAGGGCAGCGAGGCGGATCCTGTCCTGATTGTACAACCAGCTAGGTCCTATAAAATGGGAGAACTAAAACTATTGAGGGTTAGGTTAGAGGATTCTTACTGCTTGTGATTAGCAGTAGTTGGGAGAGCAACTGAAACTGAAGAATATGAACTCGACTTAAAGAATGGGGGAAAATGGCATATAAGCAGACAAAGCTTAACATCACTATGTTCAATCTTTTCCGGATACTACAATCAGGAAAAACTGGACTGGGAAGTGTTAAGGCAAAGGTAGACTTAAGAATACAGAATATGGAATTGGGGGGACCTTTCACAGTTACTGCACAAACTGTGGACAACAGCTATGGCCAAGAAGGCCTTTGTATAGTTCCATTTGGTGCTCTACTTGCACCCTTTCTAGATTGTGGCACCCTCCAGTCAAGGCCTTGCCAACTGTTGGATCCACCACTACAGTGCACTCTACATGGGGCTGCCCTTGGAAACCACTCAAAATCTTTGTCTGGACCAGAATAAGCAGCATGAGTGGTGGTGGACCTGTCTCAGCATGCTCAGATGATGCCCCTGCTTCATGAGCTGTACAGGTGTCCAGTGTGTTTTTCAATATGCTTTATTGGGCTGGTTGTTGTGGAGCAGCAGAGATACGAGGCAGACTCAGAGCGTTCGTTTCAAAAGGCTTTATTCTGCAAATAAAGGGTTGCCGCGGCTGCCAGGCTAACAAGGCAGATCAGCTGGCGGCAACAGCTGATGCCGTTTGACAGCTCCTTTTATAGTCGGCTGTCAAACGGCATCAGCCAATGGGAGCGATCAGCGCTCCCGCCCGAACTGCAGACCTGGTTGGGGACTTCAGTCAGTTCAATGGACACAACACTGGTTATCACCTGTAAAGTTCTAAATGGTATGGGGACATGGTTTCCATGGTTTCTACCCACAAGAGCCAACAGACTGGGTGCACTGTGAGTTAAATAGTGCCATCTTTGGGGCGGAATGGGACAATTCAGCATGGCCATCTCTCCACGGCCAACTCACTGTAAAACAATTTCATGTGGGATAATTCCACGCAATAAATATTATCCCCCAATTATTTCCATTAACAAAGATGAAAGTAATGTCAAAGAAACAGTGGTGGATAACATTTATCATGGTGAGTTTTCCCGCATGGAATTGTCCACAGTGAGTTGTCTCCTAGCAAGTTATCACATGGCAAGTTGGCCACAGCGGATTGGCCGCCGAGGACCTAGGAAACATTCACTAGCTTTTGCTGAGACTGAACTGTCCAACTGCCAAACTAAAAGCCATTAAGGAAGTTGGCTTTACATAAAGCAGTATGCATGAATGCGCTCCAGCTCTGAAATATTGTTTAATAATCATAAACATTCATTTTTATTATCTTCCCAATGCCTTGTGAATTAAGCTGGCTCAGATGTTCCTTTTTGTTTAAAGGCTTCCTGGGAAAATAAGCTTACATATTAGTTTAAGCTTCCTGCTAAACTACTCTCCTTTTTGTGGAAATGAAATTCTTTAGAACTACTTGGCCATATTAAAGCCTCACTAATGCTCATTAATTTCAGAATTTCATGAGAGAGAGGGAGAGGCAGAGGCAGAGATTGATTCATGTTTTGGTATTAATACAGTTAATGATGCACATCAAAGGAATAAAATCCAAATAAAATTGTACTACAGATGTAAATGAAGATTCATCATAGAGTATCATTTTCTTCTCTGAAACAGAAAACAACTACATGTTGCAGTAGAAATGATTTGGCCTTACTAGTCTTAAGCAATGCGGTTGTGGTTTTTCGTGACTAGAAATCTTTCAGGCAGTTTTAAAAGTAAATTGCAAACAGGTGCAAACATGGAAGGGACTAGAAAATAAGAAACTCAATCAAATTGAATTTGATTAGCTTGTCATTAATTTTGCACATTATTAAAATTTTTGCACATTTCCTGGGTGGCTGGGTGAGTGACCAGATAACTCCTAAATCCTCTTGCATCATTACACTGGTGGGGAAATGTTATATTTACAGGGCAATAGTTTTGTACCAGTGTGATGCCAGAAGAGAGAGGGAAAACCTATGGCTGGATAATTTGAGGTTAGTCTCAAAGATGGGACTGAAAATATTATACACAAAACAATCAGTGAGAACAAAAATAAACAAAGGAAAATAAACATCCTACTTTTTCTTAGATCCTTTACAGAATTCCCACCTCAGGATTTCTTTTATTTTTTTTATTAGGAAAGATTCTCCAAGCATATTGCAAGGTTCATAGGAAAAGAGAGTAGTGGCCAGAATTTTCAGATGGTGGACACAAAAGTCCAGCTCTTCCTTCTCATCAGTGGAAATAATGTCCAACATGATGGACTAGGCAGAAAAAGATCACAAAATCACATCCTGTACATCAGTGAATAAATGGAGAATCTTTGATTGTCAGACATACTGTTTTCCTGTTGCCATGACTGAGTATTCATTTGAAAACCAAAGAATAGACCAGAAAGAGCCCGTATATTTCCAGCATACCTTTGACATGGTAGAATATTGACTATCTGATGAGAATTTCCAGGTGTAGGAAGTTCAAGAGGTAGACGGTCCTGGTAATTGGCATTTCTTCACTGGATCATTGAAGAATCAATTACACACCATCTTGTTCATACTCCTTCAGGCAAGGTATGCATAAGCAAAGTTGTTTTTTCTCCTGAACATTGTGCACATCATATGAAATTCTACAGCAGCTATAGCAGTGAGGAATCCTGCTGTTTTCCCATCAGGCTGCGCTCATGGCAGAGAATTACGAAATGGGCATACTTCTTCTCAGCATGGAAATCCATCAATGAGGTCCTCATTGTTCTTTCATTTCCCATGCAGATTTCAAAGGCTCCACAAGTACTTTCATTCTCTTTCCTCTGATGCAACTCCGCTTGCTCCAGGAAGCTGACACTGCTGATAGACAATAAAGACAGACAATAAACAATTCAATTCTTTAAGAAGGAATGATATTTAAAAAAAAATCCCCAATGTTTTATATACATTTGCCATAACCTTTTTTAAAAAACTTTGAGGAGAATTTCACTGTTGAAATCTTCGGATAACTCTAGCTGGAGCCATGTAATTCAACAATCTTTTGCCTAGGGGAAAGCAGAGCAGAGAAAGAGAAAATGGGAATCAAGAGGGAATCTCTTTGTGGTTAATAGCATGAAAAATATCAAGTTGATGCTTCTGAGGATATAGCTACAGCCCAAAGGTACTTTTTCAAGAGGCAACTGGACTTTCTGGTTTTTCTTTGAAGACACTTTGCTTCTCATCCAAGAAGCTTCTTCAGCTGGGAATCTCCATTGACCTATACCTATAGCATTTACATACCCAGATATTCAGAAGTACTCACAAAACGCAAATGTAGAAAGAGAATGTATACAAAACCATTTTTTAAAGATTGCTGGGAAATGTGTTAATTAAAACAGCACTCAAAAATATGAATTTTGAGAAAGCATGTGGCGGTGCAGTGGTTTGAATGCGGTATTGCAAGCTAACTCTACCCACTGCCTGGAGTTTGATCCTCATCAGCTCAAGGTTGATTCAGCCTTTCATCCCTCCAAGTTCAGTAAAACGAAGACCCAGATTGTTGGGGGCAATATGCTGACTCCATAAACCACTTAGAGAGGGCTGTAAAAGTACTGTGAAGTGGTCTATAAGTCTAAGTGCTATTGCTTTTGCTTTGTGCAACTGCTGGTGAATTTTCACGCTGTATTTTGACTTTTCAGCCTTCATTATATACTTGTTGCTTCTGATATACAACTAATACAGAGACAGGATTTGTGTAATTGATGCGTAGCAGCAAAGAATGTTGTGGGAGTGATTGGGTTGACACATTAAATTTTGCTTCTTGTGCTCTTGGCCTAGTATTGATTCAGTGATGATTATGCCAGTGGTAGCAATGGGATAGTAACTGCCTCGCATATCAAGACTGTAGGATTGACCTGTAATTTAGACAATTTAAATGCTGTCAGTAACTATTAATTAGTCATTACCACTGACTAATCTTGTTCCTTGTTAACCAGAATTATGGTTGGGGAAGATAATGCATTTTTAGCACAGGAAATGAAACTAAAGTGGGAACAGCACATTCTCATCTAATAAAAACAAGAAATGAATGTTGTTAGCTGTGCACTTACAAAGGAAGTTAAGGCTAGGATTCAGGAGGAAGAATATCCACCCTAAGCTATGTAGAACCATGGCTTCCAGCAACCTTGAAATTATTTGAAGTATTAAAAGTAAAACAGAGGCAGTTAAGTAGAAGTAGTTTCTGGTAGATCAGCACAATTTAAACAATGTGAATAATTGCATGCAGATGAGTTCACCTTGTACTTACATTGCTTTATAACAATGTCACCCCCGAATTATTGCTCATTTATAGCACTTTATGTGTGCCAGAGGACTTGTATTCTTACACCTATTGAAGGAAATTTATTTCTGCAACATTTAATTCCATGCATTTCTTTTATCTGACAAGCATTTTAAGAACTGATATCAGCTGCCATGTTTTCTCCTTGATGCTTTTTAAAAGTAGAGTATTTTTTTTTAAATGAACTTGCCTGATATACAGTATTATGTACATCATACACAGACAGATTGCTTTTCAGATTATTTTATTTTACAGTTTTGCAACAGATAGATTTATCCATTTAGAGTTTGGTCAATTTTATTCATGTACTGTACAATTATCAAAGTACAAACCTTTGAATATAAGAAAAGTAGAATGAGAGTGGTTCTGGTTTAACACATCGGGAGTACAGATCTATGTTACACATAGTGTTATAGTTCTCCATAAGTATGTGAAAAAACTGTCATTGTGCTTTCATTGCAAACTTTAATTGCCTCAAGCAAAACTGAGAGATGTAAATGTATGTAACCTATCTTTGATACTGTTTGGGTCAGGTACATTCATTGCTAAAGGTCATATTGCGTATATTCATGGTTAGATTATGAATTCGCAAAGAGTAATACAAGGAACAACTAAAGAAAAATCAACCGTCTACTGCTTCTACACCCTTCTGAACACTCGTACACAAATAGTCTCTGGATTATATATTTAATTGTGGCCATGGCCAAATAAATTAAAAACTTGGTGGTTGTTAGGAATACTGGGGCTACAATAATTTTGTCCAACAATAGCAATAGCATTTGGACTTATATACTTTACAGCCCACTCTAAGCAGTTTACAGAGTCAGCATATTGCCCCCAACAATCTCGGTCCTCATTTTACCGACCTCAGAAAGATGGGAGGCTGAGTCAACCTTGAGTCTGGTGAGATTCGAACTGCCAAATTGCAGGCAGCCGGCAATCAGCAGAAGTAGCCTGCAGTACTGCACTCTAATCACTGTGCCATCATGGCTCATCAAAAATAGATTTAAAAGGCAACTAAGTAATTCTACTGGGCTTCCCAATGCTCTAAATCAGAGGTCTCAAATGCAAGGCCCATGGGATGCTTAAAACTGGCCCATGGGGATGGCATGTAAATATCTAAGGATTGGCCCATGGTGCCTCTGCCAGCCAAAACAGGCTCTTTTTGGCCAGGAGAGTGCTGCAGGAGGCCATGGAAGCAGAAAATGGATTGTGTGGTAGCCACCTGGGGCCTCCACACAGCCCGTTTTCAGCCAGCCGAGTGCTCAGGGAGGACTGGCTTCAACTGGATTACAATTATGTGGCCTCAAGTAAATGCCTGATCTGGGTAGAAAACAAGCAACGTCATATGTTAAAACTACAGTTTAATGCCTTTACATACTATAGGTCCATTTAATCTACAATCAACAATCTATTCAGTATTCTGTATTCCATATTCTGTATTCTATTCTATATTCTATTCTGTATCTGTAATTGACAGCCATTTCTATTTACTATCCTGGAAATTTATCTCTGCTGTTAAGATCTTGCATTATTATGCTATTTTTGCTATTGTATTTTTATTATTAGTCGAATAATAAAAACACAACAGTATAAATAGTTTTCTGTCTGAAAAGCAATTTACTATTAAACATGGGTATAAATTTAGAAATAAAAGGTTTAGTAGAGTATGAAGCATAAGAAATAAATGCTTGCCAGTAATATTTGGTAAAAGAGATAGGAAAATGGTTATAGTAAAGGACTGTGGAAAGAAAGAAGAGAATGGGAAAAAATGCCTTTTGAACCTGTGTCAAATGCCCACCATGGCCACACCCAACTCCAGCCACCACCACCCGGCCCTCTGAGGTCAAACACATCCCTGATGCGACCCGCAGTGAAATCAAGATTGACATCCCTGCTCTAAATTGTCTGCCTAACCAATCATAATTTCAAAAAACATCAATTCATGTATGAAGCCTAACCCTCTTCTACAAGGTCTTACAACTTTGTAGATCATGCAGTGCTACCTACGGAACCAGATTTAACAAGGAATTGACTATGGAGAGAGACTACTCCTTGGGTAAATAAGGCAACAAAAATTGCAATTGCAAAATTGAGATTCTCTGCTCAAGGAACCGGAACAGTAATTGTAGGAAAATATATTAGATAAGATATCTTGATCTCTTGATGAAAGTTAAATCTTGGTCAATCTTAGAGATGACAACATTATGCAACAGGTAATAAGGGGTTATGCAGGGAGGCTACAAATGCCCATGGCTTTGTATCAGGAGGGATCCAGGTTGCCTTGGAAAGGAAGCCAGCTAGACCTCAACAGCACACTTTATATGTATTTTATTATTGCATTTTCTTTTATCTATTTTATCCTGGATTTAGATCCTGATCAATTTTATTTTGGTTTTAAGACTAATAAATAAATAAGCTATCTACCCAGTCAGATGCATAGCACTCAATGGGCAAAAGAGGATAACTGCATGAAGAATGCCCCAAGTGGCTTTTTTATTTTATTCTCTGTTGCATGTTTACAGAGAGAAGAGATTAAAGAGCTTTCTTTTGCACAAGGAGATCCCCCTAGTTCAAAAGAACTGCAAGATTGTAGCTTCTCTCAAATGAAAGGAAAAATGGTAGTTTTATTAGTTGCTATCTTGCCCATCTTTCTGCAAGGGAGGCCCCCAATATTATTTTGAAATAAGATGTATCTCCAAGTGAAGCACATCTGCCATGATGTTTATTGAAGTAGGAATGTATAGGTGAATCATATAAAGTATGTGTGTTCTCTTGCATTATTTATTTATTAAATTTATATGGCACCCATCTCGCTGTTAAGGCTACTCTGGGCAGACATGATTACCTATGCAGATTTTATGATGACTCCTTTCTACTGGAGCTAGAAATAATCTTTCTAATCACTCTGGAATCAGTTGCTTCTTCTCCTCAATGACTGGGTTTTAGGTTGACTTTTTAGGTGAACACTTGATCCTAAATCACACGTGCACGATTGCTAGCCATTTATTGCATGGGCATTGCCTCCCAATCAATTCCCTATAGCACAAGAACAAAGGAATAACTAATGTACATCCAGTGAAATGAACGTTCCTTAAGAACGTTCTGCTTCTTTGGTTGATTAAATAATATAAAAGCCATCCTGTGAGTACTGACGTGCTACTCCAAAAATCTCATGGGAGGTGCTCAGCTAATATTTCATTTTGGAAGTAAGAGGGCTAACGTGTATTCTGCTTCAGCTCTGATATAGCCAATTTACAGATCCTTCATGAGGTAAGCTGTCTGGGTTATAAATTGGCAGTCAGCAGGCATTTCCAGATAATGGCAATTCCCTGGGAATAATTCCCTTAATCAATTGAGGAAACGCTTATCTCTCTTTATTTTAATCAGTGGATGAAATATATTACCAATTAGGTTCTGAGCACTTTTCAGTTTTCAGGGCAATATTCTCATTCTCAGAAATCTCCAGATACCTTTGAGGGAAATAGAATGTAATCAACCTCACCACCTGATGACACTCGGATTTTGGAGGGGGGATTTTGGGAAATGCAGATTTTTAATATCCCTTTCAATAAAATTGCTGATGACACTTCTTCATTTTATCAAACAGACTTTGCTGAGGAGCTTGAATGTTGTGTCTGCCCAAGTTCCCTTAGCTACAAAGGGAGAGAAGGAGAAATCTTATTTTGTGCCCTGCTGTGCTTAGTTATTATTCTAAGGATTTGGGGGAAAAATCAGGGAACGGGGGATCTTGGATTCAATCAAGAAATCTTCTACTGTTTCGTCTCCATTCTGGTCATTAATTTATGTTTTGAAAGCTACTGTCCTATATTTCCATAGTCCTTCCTTGCTGCCTGGATTCTATTTATAAAAACGTGACAAAAAAAACCAAGCCATTTAATTTAGTAGTATCCATCCTATGATACTTTGCTGAGGTAAAAACAGAAAGGACATCTTCCCCTTTGCCCCTACCCTCTTCCACAGGGCATAGTGTTCTAGTCTGGTAAAGTTATTTTTTGCACTTGAGTCAGAAAAAGTTCTGAAGCACATTCCCTCTTGGCAATGAAAAGACAATGCGAATAAACACATCCATATATTTCTGGCTCTTTCATAATGCACGGAGTTGGCTACCAAGGCAGTTGCTTCAATTTCCCCTGACTAAAGAACAGCCAGAGCTTGTTTTGAACTAAACACTGATAACCCAGTAACAAAAACTTCTGATGTGTGAAAATGTAGCAGCATTTTCTTTTGTAATACAGACCTATGTTTGGAAACAGCCACTTCCATGTCTGTGTGGTCTACATTCCTTGTAGTATTTTTGCAGTGTTCTTTTAGCCCCGTGTAAATGAAATGTTATGAATGAAGCGGTTCTAAAATTAAGCAAACCGAATTTTCAAAACTGCTCTGGAATCAATTTTCTTCTTTTTATAACATACTTGGTATTCATGCAGATCTGTATATAAAATCAGCTTCACGCACTGGAAATGAGGAATGCTTACTTTTTCATAATATCTTATCTTATTCATCTAAAAAGAAGACACCTGTGAACCAAAAATGAGCTCTACCCACTAAAATAAAAGGGTAGACAGGAAAGGAAGCTTAGAATCCAGACAAAATGTCTGCAAAATAGTCTACTTTATCAACTCTGGGTAGCCAACAACACTGGTCACCTTCCTTCATTTCCATGTTCTAATAAATATATTGCATAGCATGACTGAATCTGGACATGTGCATGTGTTGATAAGTATGGTTTCTAATGTGCTAGTAGGTTAATTCATAAAAATTAAGGGCAAAAACTTTGATTAATTATATTAATAGCTACTGACTATAATCAATTGCCTAAACATAAATCACTCCATTTATACAGCCCATTAGTCTGTTATATAAAATAAATTTATCATTTTCTCTCATTCAACTAATCCATTCTCTTACATAGAAACTGATCAATTCACATCTATAGACGTCCTTCTAGCTGAAACATTGCAAAACAATGAGGAAAAATAAAAAACAGGTATGTGGAAAAAGGTATATGCATCAGGAAAGGAAGAGGAAGAACAAAAATGAAGGGTAGAGTAGCATTAACTAAACAGAAAGGAATTAAACTAAAAGAAAGTGATTTAAGTGATATAAAAAGATAAGTTCCACCAGATTGCAGTCATTTGCACCCCCCATTTAGCTGTTTTGAAGACATTTTTCCTTTTTAATTCCCATCTTCATCTTCCTCCACAGGTAATTTTTAAAGGAAAAACATCATTGGTTTCCTATTTGGAGATAAGATATTATGAAACTTTCCTCAACATTTTTCTGATGTTACACATAATCACATAGTTCCCAATTCATTTTGAACTTGGTGTCAGGTGAAATCTAATGGTAGACTAAAACTTATGTGGAATTCCTATGGGAAACATCATTATTCATATCAAAATTAAAATTGAGTTACCCCTTCTCCCCTCCCACTTAGGATAGTCCCTTCATCCTGAGAAATATGAGGGGTTTTTTTCTGCTTTATTTGGAGTCACCAGTCATTCCAGATTGCCCTACAGAACTAAGACACTGTGAAGAGCATCTTGCTGGTATGAGTAAGCATACTGTACCAACAACAAGTCTGATACGAAACCCCACTGCTTGGCTTAAACGTTACCTCACTTCTCTCCCCAACTTCATGTAGGGAAGCTCTCTTTAATTGTCAACTTTAAAAAACAAAAAACAAAAACTTGCCTTTCCACATTTGAAAAGCACTGAAAGCTTTGGCTAAGTGCCTTCGGCATTTTTTGTTGGTTTGTTTATCACAGTGGTTCATTTTCTTGAAGTAGGTTTCCCCTTATATGCCCTGTGAATTAACGAATGAGTGCATTGAAGACCCAGGAAAAGGAGTGTTAGCTAGGGGTGGAGTGGACGTCAGTGGGATGACTAGGATGATCAAGGTTTCTTTTCTCTAAAAACAACCATCTCACAAGGAGAAAGATGGCTCAGGGAACCCTTGATTGACTGCACAGGTGCTGTTATGCCAAGCATAGAGAGATGACAAAAGGCACTATAAGGCACTATTACTAGCAGATTTCTAGAACAAGTAGTTGACTCAGGCACTGGCCCTGTACTTCTCAGCCCCTAAAAATAGGTGCCAAGTGCCATGGTGTGCATGCAGGGCTAAAATAAAACCAGCCGTCTCCAGTGACTTGCTTGAGAGAAGGAGAGGGGTGAGTTTCAGTGGAGCTGGTCTCCACTGGATTGTATCTTCAGGGGACTGGGAACTTTGTCTCACAGAGGGAAGCAAGAGAGGATTTTTAACATAGGACTGCCAAGAGTTTTCCTTCACAGGTATGCTGCAATCTTTGCTTCTTACTGTTTAGTTGTGAGCAGGAGGAAGTGCAATTCTGGGTATTTGTGTTTTTGGGCCAGCAGTGGAAAGAAAAACCAGGTGTTTCTCTTCCTCAGGGCAAGCATTTTTTTTTAAATAGTATGTGTATTTTAAATAAAATCCCATTGTTCAGAATAGTAGCAGCTGTGGAAGAAGGGGAAATCTCAGGCAAGTGGCTTTTGAATTAGAATTGAAGAGAGAAAAATCACTCTTAATGCTTGGAATCCAAGTAATATGCATCTTACTTAGATGAAGCATCTTTTGTCGCAGAACTGCTTCTGCGATTGGCTTTGTTTGGCTTTATTAGTCTGAACTGATTTTCTAGTTCTGCTGCTGTGAACAGAGCAGGTTGCCCTGTGGGATAACTCTCGAAGCTGAAGTAAGTATGAATTTTTGAGCAGCTGGGCCTGAAGACAAAAAAAAAAAGACATTTTGCTTCAAATTCCATAGGAAGTGGAATTAAATTTCTTGTGAGGTCAGATCTCATTTTGTGGGAAGAAACATCAGTTTGAGGGGCAGCCTTCAGTACTGAGCCTCTTAATAAATCCTGTTTATGAATAATAACTGTGGAGCTGGAGTTTAATTCAATAATAAATTCATTTTTTGCTAATATTTATAAAGACTAGCTGGTTTTGAGTAAATTTTAGAACATAAGAATGAAAAATGGTGAAAATTTTAGAGAGATTGTTTTCTGAGAACTGAATTCTTTAAGTTTTTTTTTATTGTACAGTGTGGTTTTTGTTTAGATGTGATTAAATATTCACCCCAATAACTGATGCACCTCTTTATGATATATTCTTTGCAATCTGTCTTTTAAAAAATCTGATATTTTCTTTGCAATCTGCCTTAAAAAACTGAATAGTGGTAAATAGGATTTTTTGGCCACTAGTTACACATTTCACTGTTAATCTAACATGATGATACATTGCTTATTACTTGCTCCTTCAGTGAGATCATTGCCCTACATTTTGCCATCTTGGCTAATATGGTTGGAAGAAATAAAAATCAGTTTGTTATCCCCTTATCTCTTCACTGCAAGTATATATTTAAAGACCGTTAGCAAGTTGCAATCTTTATAAAAATAGCCATGCTGAAAATAAAAAGGTATGTCCAGCTACGACAAATATAACCCAATAGCTTACTGCTTTACAATTAGCATTGCATAAGGGAGATCTAGGGACTATGAGTGGAAAGCTTGCAATGATAACAGATACTGAAACCGCAATCTTTTAATTTTTAAAAGTACTCCACTGCATGACTTTTGTGTTTAAACTTTAGCATGTAACTAAAATTCAAGTTGACTTTTAAGGAGCCCAGCATTTAGCAGAATTTCCTGTCGGATTATTCATTTAGGTGAATGTAGCATAAAGAGAATTGGTGGCATCATCGTGACTTTGCTTATTCTTCCCTTTACAAGTATATTTCAAAGTATTATTTTAACAGCCACTACATATTGTAATACTTTGTATTTATTTTCTGCACTAAGAACTCTTCAAACTGCAATGTTAGAAATAAGAATTAAAGAGTAGTGTCGTTCATTTGTAGTGGAGTTTGCATCTTTCCAGAAGTTTTCTTCCATGTTAGCTTTTCTTCTTTACAGACATTTTCTATATTTTTATAACATCTAGTTGGCCTTTGTCTGTACACCATTGACTCAGACTAAGCATTGTTAACCAGCCTTATTATGTATCAAAACTTTATTTTTATTTGTTCTTCTATGTATCAAATGGTCCCAGAATCATTGCTCTGTTTTAGAACAGCAGAAAGATAAATTTTTTAAATTCTTCATGAAGCAAATTATTTTGGGTGAACAGTCTATCTGCAGCTTTCATTCTAATCATGAAATACTTGTCATCATTCAACATCTGACATTTACAGTAATCATGTAAGGCTGTTCTTTCTTCATCCTTTTCAAGGACCACTTAACCCCTTAATGTCAGATTAGCCAAAGATCAATGATATGTGTGTATCTGTGTGTTTATCTATATATTTTTGAGAATGATAGAATTCTGCATAGATGATTCCCCATAAACGTAAGTATCAGCTGAACAGTACTAAGGCAAGAATGCTCCCAACTTATGTATGACTCTAGATGGACACAACCATGCAATTTTCTTGGCAACAGTATGGAAGTGGGTTGCAACTGTTTTCTTCTGGAATGTTTTTATTACTCCCTAGTCTAAACTCTACCCTTCTTGATAGACCCTTATTCAATTTCTGAATAATTCTAACTCTGCATAGCCTTTTTTGTTGGGACGATGTTATTAGTATTATCAAAACTTGTTTGCTGCCTGACTCCCAATGATTCTGGAGAGTGCACAAGTAAAAACATAAAAAAATATAAAAATAAACGATTGTAAAAATGACAAACAGGAACTAAGGAGAAACAAAGGAGAAACAAACCACCCAATCCTAAGGGGGCTTCAATCACCCTCACCAAAGACCCTCAAAATTCTTCAAAATATCAGCAGGGTAAGAGGCCATCCAGATCTTGGAGAGAATCTCATTCCAGAGGGCAGGCACTGCTATAAAGAAGGAGCACTTCCAGAGTTCTGGTAGAGGACATTATTTAATCAAAGGAATCCAGAAAGCACCCTGCCAGTTTGATTTAGCCCAGTAGGTAACATGGGAAGAGCTGGTCCCAAAAGTAATCTAATCTCATACTGTCTAGATCTTTATAGGTAATAACCAACACCTTGAGTTGTACCCAGAAGTGTTCTGACACAACCCTGTTACCAGCAAGAAAATCTCAAACAAACACAGCAACTCAAACCTTCTCAGCTTTAATCTACAAATAACTTCTTTGTAAATAAAAAATGGCTTGCAGCCAATTAGTCCAACCAGAAAAGCCTTGACAGAATTCTTCAGATAAGCCGGAGTCTCCACACACAATGCTGAGTCCTTTTACCATTTTTGCTTCTGCAAAAGCAAAAACCTTTTGAAACCAGGCTTATATTCCCTGGAGGGAGAGGCCATTATGTTGCATCCTTACTCCCGAGTCTCCTGTGCTGCTCCAGCTGTTCTCTTCTACGAATCATCCTGTGCTCATGAGCACTTGGCACAAGCTCCTCGGGAACTTCCTCATCACTGCTGCCAGCCCCCACAATCCCTGAAGGCAGCAGTCCACTCCCTGATGGTCCCAGCCCCTCATCAGAGTCATCGCTCTCCTCAGCCATCTGCACCTGCTGCCGGCTAACCACAACAAGAAGCAAACTGGCAACCAGAAATTTTACATGGCATATCAAGGCAGGCCCATTACTGCCTGTGCTGCTCCATTCTGTCCAGTTGAAGCTTCTAGGTGATCTTCAAGTACAAGAATGTTGCAATAATCACCTCATGACCAAGAGCCTCCCAATCTAGGAAACAAATGGACCAAATGAAGATATACAAAGGCCTTCTTGACCACAGCTACCATATACTCTTAGAGCACGGGGGGGGGGGTCAAATTGGCAATTCGAGGGCTGGATGTGTCATACACAAGCCACACCCACCCCAACTCCGCAAATGGGAAAAACATCACAAAATGTCATGTGACGGCAATGTGACGTGGCGAGTGTGACACCCGTGTCTTAGAGGAAGTTTCTCTATCTTGAATGGGGAAGGTCAATCTGACCCAAGTCAGAGATGGAATATCCCTAGTCTGGATGGCTTAAACACCCACAACCTCGATCTTGGGAAGATTGAGTCAGAGACAATACCTCCCCATTCTTGTGCTACTTAGAACTCAAAAAAGATGGATGCCATGATTGCTTACTTACAGCAAATAAGAAAACACATGGCAATTTAATTCTCAAAAATTATACATATGTGATCATCACACTTTATGTGACTTTTGTGCCCTTAAAATGAATCTGCTGTTTATATCCATGTCATTGTATTTTAAGAAATGAAACTAATTCACAGCTGCAAAGAAATCGATCTGCAAGCTGACCGTTTCCAGTAAAATGAATAGGAAATCCATTTTATTTGGGAAAACCCACACAAGTATCAGGATGTTTGTAGTGTAAATTGCGGATGCGCTTGGAATTTGCATCTGGCAGAGTGACCAGTGCCTTAAGGAGCTTTAGGCCTGTTAACATTTTGTTTCATTTTGGAAAATGTAATATTTTATATTTCAGTTCAAAGGTAATTACAATAAATCAGAATTTAAGCAGTCTACAGAAGGAAACACAACTGAGATTACAAATGATGAAACAACAATGGTAATAAAACTGAAAAGCAGCTTTAAACCAAAACATATCTAAGCAATGTAAAACATTCCACCAGCAGAAATACAGCCAAACTTTAAAGGCTTTGGCAGGTGCAATTAAAAACAATTTTATGATATTAAACATTTATGTGGATCAGAGCAGAGACATATTTTAAAAAAAAAATCAAAACAATGCAAAATGTTCTTTTCTCAATTGCCATTCACTTAACTTCAAAATATTGGAGAAACTTAGTGAAGGGTTATAATAGTTGATCTCAATAATCAGAGTCATCCAAAAGAAAGCCCTACTTTAGATACTTAAGAGTTCTTATTTTAAGAGCACATTTTGATCTGTGCTTGAATAGATTGGGAGCCAGTATGATGGCTTGCCCAGGTCAATAATTTCAACCAGTCTTCTTCCAGATGGCATGCTCCAGATGTGTTAGAGTATAACTCCCATTATCTTCAGCCAGCATTGCCTGTCCTCATTTGGAATAAATGGAAAGTATAATGCAATATTTCTAAAGATGTCTGATTGGAAAAGTTGGAGTAGGTATTTTGGGATAAGTTGAACAGCCAAAAGAATCCTCAGAGCTAAACATGTAACACTATTTTAGGGCAAAAACAAAATGCTCTTACATAAGAGGTAGTAAATAAAGGGAATTTCTTCCATTTGGAAAGCTAAGGGAATATTTCTAATGTTCTTTCTAGTGCAGATGCTACCGTTTCAAGCAGGGGCAAAGTCAGAGAAGTTAGAGCTTCCACAGTTTGTACCTGCCCCCTAAAAACACTTTAATATTTTTGAAATAGCCCTTCAATTTCTGAGTCTGAAAGCTTGTGGTCTTATTCCAGTTGCTGAAAGACAATTTGCAGCTGCTAGTCCAATCATAAAAGTTTATCTGAGCATAATTAAAATTGGCCAATTGATCTGTGTCCTGATAATTTCAAAAGTAGCTCGTAGGACATATGAAACAATCAAGGTGGATTTTCATAGCCTTCCTGTGGATTATGGGAATTACAATCTGATACATAGCAGCCAGGTTGGAGAAAGATGAATTTGCATCATGAGAATCTGTTTAAGATAAAAAGAGCATTTTCTCAGAAGTGAATCCAGTGATGAAACATGGCTCTACATTTTGTTTGCAAGTGGTGAAAAGATATATGTGGCCGGCATACATCTTATCTTATCAATAATGAAATCTGAAAAGAACAGATCCAATTATGTTTTTGCTTCTGGATATGTGTAACCAACCTTCCTTCCTCCCTCCCTTTCTCTCCCCTTCCTTCCTTTCTCCCTGCTTCCTTCCTCCCTCCCTCCCATCTTCCTTCCCTGCTTCCTTCCTTCCATCCATCCTTCCATCCTTCCTTCCTTCCTTCCTTTCCCTGATGATTGTCTGGTATAATCCCTGGAGTTTCTTTAGCAAGATTTACAGAAATGGTTTGCTCTTGCCTGCTTCTTGTGGCTGAGAAAAAGTGACTGGCCAGCTGGTTTCATACCTAGATAGATTAGATCTCACAATCTTCTGATTGTTACTTTGTGCTTTAACCACAAGCACAATTCTTAGATTGTACATGTTATCTAAACTTATTCTTCACACAGTCATACCACTGAATGCACATCATTTGCCACAAAGGATCTCTTGAATATGTTATTTTGAAGGATTTGTATAAATACATTTTCAACAGCATTGTCTTCTCAAAAGTCTGATATGTCAATTTAACCTAAAAGCAAATATTTGGCTTCTGCTAATAATATAACTATAGTCAAATGACCCCAAAACAGTCTACTTTGAGAGACTGTTAGGCTAATTGTATATGGCACCATCCTGTTAGATTCTTGCATCAGTAGATTGTTCTCTAAAAGGATTGAGAATCTATTTAAATAGATGGAACACTACTGTTGTCTTGGCATCATTAAATGGGAACATTTTTAACAGTCTCAGATGACAAATAAGTTTCTTTATAAAAAATGCAATTACTGTAGAGGTGTTTCTTTTTAATATGTATCTGTAGGAGCATTAGGGAGAAAAGAAGTAGAGCATGACGTCAATGCCTGATCCTAGATGGCCTTTAAACTTACATAGTTATTTTTCATAAGTTTAAGAACTAATCTTGAATGGGTGCTATTCCCATTGTAAACTTGGCTCCAGATTTTCTCATAGTTAACTTCTGGAGAAAAATAAAATAATATTTCTAATCATCACTAAAAAAAAGAGCTTTGTTGTCAACCCATCCATCACTTTCTCTCTGGATTGGAAAGGACTAAGAGTAGGTAGATGAGGGATGTGAAAACATGAGGGATGGGTAAGAAAGAGCAACGGTCAATGGCTCACAAAGAGAGGAGACCCTCAGAGATCATATTGTCTATGATTCTGCATTGACTTGGTAGAGCCAAAGGAAGCACTGTTTTTCTAATTCTTATACGCTAACTGTGTGTTGATCACAAGAAGATCCATTTGTTGAAAGGGTATCTCCCTTCCCTAATCTTTGCTCACAAAGCCTCATGCTCATACAATGGACAACAGCGCAGCCTATATTTCTCCTTCCAAAGTGGTGCCCCTAAATTGTGAAAAGGGTTGCAGAGTTATATGTTGCCCTCTTGTGTATTGTTCCTCTCTCTCCCCAAAGTGAAAATATAGATTTGTATAAAAGTTCCTAAGGTCTTCTGTAGTCCTCAGTGTTCTACTGGGTGGCTCCACCAACTGTATTGTTTTGGAAACATTTGCTTTCACTTCATCACGCCTGAAGAATGTAGGCTAAACTCAAAAGGCAGGCTTAATCTAGAGGTTGTTGATGAGAATAACAGCATAACAGAGTTAGAAGAGACCAGAGTTGGAGGTTTTCTAGTCCACCCCCCCCCCCACCCACCCACAACTTCTGGAGGCCACTTGTTCCACTGATTAATTGTTCCAACTATCAGGAAATTTCTCCCTAGTTCTAGGTTGGTTCTATCTTTGATTAATTTCCATCCATTGCATCTTGTCCTGCCTTCATCTGCTTTGGAGAATAGGCTGACTCCCTCTTCTTTGTGGCAACCCTTTAGATATTGGAACACTGCTATCCCTAGTCCTTCTTTTCATTAAATTAGATATCCCCAATTCCTTCATATGTATGAACCTTCAGTCCCCTAATCATCTTTGTTGCTCTTCTCTGCACTCTTTCTAGAGCCTTCATATCTTTTTTATAACGTGGTGTCCAAAATTGGATGCAATATTCCACGTGTGGCCTTACCAAGGCATTGTAAATTGGTATACACGTGTTCTTGATTCTATTCCTCTATTAATGCAGCCTAGGACGGTGTTGGCTTTTTTGGCAGGTGCAGCACACTGCTGGCTCATATCATAAAGATGATAACCATAAACTAATCTTTGCAAAACAGTTGAGAAGGAAAAAGGCAGGAAACTTGATTCTCCCAACCTGTGTAATATGGCTCTGCCCATTTTAAAAAAATAATTCTGCCCACTGCAGTCTCTGAAATGTTAACATACCAAAATGGGAATTGCAGTCCTTGCTCACAAAGGTTTTTCATTCTTGTCCTAAAGACAGATCTCTTCTATACTGTATTTGTGTTGTAGTTCATGTCTATGTAGGAATTAAAGACTTTTACTACATACAACATGGTGACTGAATTAAAACGAAGAAGATAATGGCAGCAAAGTATACAGTTTTCCCTATCACCCAATCTTATGTCTAATACTATAGAACTCTGAGAGCAGTGGCTGGATATTGATGTATTTATCTTTACAAGATTTATTTTGGGATTTCAGGGTGGAATAAATAATGCTTCTTCTCCTTATTTTCCCACAACACCCAACTGTGAGTTGGTTTGGCCATAGAAAGAGTGGCCCAAACTTCCATAGCTGAAAATGAACTAGAACTCACAGTCTCCCAGCTTCTAGGTCAGTGCCTTAATCTCACAACTACATAAGCAAACCTTATGTGGCCTCTGTTGATTTGGACATTTCGCGGGCAGCAATCTTTGTTGATGCAGGAAACAAAGTTTTTGAAAACACTGACTGTTTTTCCCTCGACTGCATTAATGGGAAACATTCAATTTCTGGCAGAAAGCAGAACTGGCAAAAGCCCAAGCTGTGTTTATTTTACTTTCTGCACAAACTATTTTGTACTTTAATTTTCATGTTCTCTTGTGGCACCTTTTGAAGAATTTTGGCAATAAGCTTGATTGCATTATGGAGATTCACCGGTTCAAAGTTGTTTTCTATTTTTAATCTACCCCGGGGAGTTTTATTCCTGTTCTTCACTCCTTATGAGTGGTACAATGACAATTACTTGAGATGTCCTTGATGGATGTTGCTTAGAGAGGAGAAGCAGAATGTGCAACAACACGTATGATGCACAGTGCTGTCAAAACTTACAAACATGTAGAGTTATTTTCAATAATGTAGCTCAACCACAGCTCAGAGTCATGTGGTACGAGATTCATAGGATTTAATTCTAAATAAAACTTGTTTACGATGGAGGAGATAGAGAATTTAGTTACAGCGGGATATCATGGTGCATAAGATCTTGACTCCTGAACATGGTTGCAATAATTATAATATCAAGTTGCTAGAGTTATTTATTGCCAGATGTTTGGATTTGAAAGTAGCAAGAACCACTGGAACCATCAGATTGAGATGTTTTGGAAAATTAGCAGGTTAAGACCTTATGGGACTTCAAATTCCAAACAGATTTTGTTCGTAGTATACCTGATATAAGAGTTATTGAAAAGAAGAATATTTGATTCATTGATATTAGCATACTGGATGATGCTAGGATTGAGGAAAATCAATCAGAAAAAAATTATGAAGTACAAGGGACTTGCAGAATGAAGTTGAATGCTTATGGAAAAAGAAATCCATTGTTACACAACTCATGATTGCAGTCCTTGGGGCAATATCTAAAGGATTTCTTGATATTTAGAAATGTTGAATTTAGTGGACCTGAAAATCATAATATACTGTATATATATTACGGTATTGAGCTATGAGAGCCATGGAAAGATACCTGCTCGGCATTACAAGACAAGCTAGAAAGACCTGCACATGGATTAGAGAACAAATAAAAGTATATGATATCATCAAGAGAGTAAAAGAATTGAAATGGAAATGGGCTGGTCACATAAGCAAGAAGAACTGGTGGCACTTGCCATGTTGTTTCCGGGTACAATTCAAGATGTTGGTAATCACCTATAAAATCCCTCATGGTCCAGGTTACTTTAGGAACCGTCTCACCTGGGTGGGACTAACAGAGGCCATACTGTGGATCCTGTCAGTCAAGGAATTTCAACTGGCAGGATCCAAGAGAAGAGCCTTCTCTGCCAACATCTTATCCCCTGAAGTGAGATTGGCTCCTACCCTCTTGACTTTTCATAAGTGCTTTAAAATCTGATTCTGCCAAATGGCTTGGGGTTCCAAATGACTTGGGGAGTTTCACACTGGAAGTGGTTGACTAAGTGAAAACTATTCAGCATACTCCTTCTCTATCTTGTGTTAATGATTTTACTTTGTCTACTCTGTCATTTTATATTTGATGGTTTTAATAGTTTTAATATTTATTAAGTTGCAGGCCACCCAAACTTATTTAAAATGAAATGAGTGGCAAATAAATCAATAAATCAAACAAACAAATGAATAAATATAGAATTCTCTGAATTGGGAAAAGTAATGGGGGTTTTTAAAAATTAAAATCCAGGAAACTCCTTCCTAATATTTTTCTTCTAGTGAACATGCTCATCAAAAATAATTTATTCATCGATTGTTGTTGCTAGAGGGTAGGGGGTTATTGCTTTTTATTGTTTTGATATTGGGCTTTTATCTTTGTAAGAGTCAATGAGAGGGAGTTGGACAGCCATATAAATGTTCTTCAATAAAATAAATAATAAACAAATAAATTCAGGAGGGGAATACAACCTAAACCCTTTCCCATTACTGTATGAGCTATACTGTCATAAAAATATCAGTGTCTATCATTTTTACATGCAGATAGAAAGAGACTGGCAGAGACTTGTGACAAATGCAAGGGCTTTTTCACCTTGAGATGAATTATACATTAATTCAAGTTGAGTGACATATTCAAAGAAGAACGTGGATTTTTGTTCTTGTCACTGGACCTTTTGGTGCTGCAATGCTGCATTAGTTGCTTATAGGGTAGGACACTTTAAATGAGGTAGTTAAGGAGACTGGTGGATTTCAATCCCCTTCCCATCACTTTCTCAAAAATGCTCCCCCTTCTCTCTTTTATGACATATTGTGCAGAGAGAAGATTTAATATCTACTAGGGGTTTTTTTTTTCTTCTCTTCCTCGTTGGCACTTTACCCACACAAGTGAGATAAGAACAGATGGATGAGAAGAGTGGAGTTTAATGATTTTCCCTGGGTTTTCCTCCCCATTTAAATTGCAGTCTCCAATCACAAATGCCAAAGAGCACAATTTTGCTGTGGAGGAAGGGATAACACCCTCCACGTGTGTTCATCTCCATTCCAGTCTCCCCTGGCTAGGATACATGTTGAAAACTGTGATTTAGCTGAGGGGGAAAGCACACCAAGAAACTGTATTTGGGGGTAGGGCATTCAAGTCAACACTGACTTTTGGCAACTACCTTCGCGGTTTTCTTGGCAAGATTTTGGAAATCGTTTACCACTGCCTGCTTCCTAGCACTGGTTGGGCTGGTCCAAAGTCACCCAGCTGTTTGTGCCTCACACCAAGATTAGCTTGCCAATGTCCCCTACAATTGTGTTTTTTTTCCAGGCTATGTATAACGTATATGTATATATATGCTGGTGAAGGGAATTCTCATGCAATTTCATTGTTCCCCTGCAGCAAGCAAATCAGCCAAATGATAGAATTGCACAGGTAGGTTAGAAGCTTGAATACCTGTAGCAGGCTATAGTAAGGGCTTCAAGGAAGTGCATGCGACCTGGGGCCTAGAGACCATAGATCAAATGCTCTGAAAAGAGTTGGCAAGTGGACTATTTCTCATCCATACAATTTGTGATGAGACTAAGTATATCTTCGCTTTTCTCTCTTTTTGGAGGCTCTAAATGAAGCAATTAAAATGATACCTGGAAATGTTAATAATCAGTACTGCTTAATCATAAACAATATCCTCACAATGTGCCTTTCTCCTTCAACTGGTTTAATCTCAGATGATGAACATGATAGCCTGGTCAATATTCTTGGTCTATTTAAGAGCCATAGTGGCACAGTGGTTAGAATGCAGTATTGCAGGCTGACTCTGCTGACTGCCTGCAATTTGGCAGTTCAAATCTTAACCAGATTTGACTTGATCAAGGTTGACTCATCCTTCCATCCTTCCGAGGTGGGTAAAATGAGGACTCCGGTTGTTGTGGGCAACAGGCTGACTCACTTACAGAGTGTTGAGAAGCACTAGGAAGCGGTATATTAGTCAAAGCGCTGTTACTATTGTGACTGTTGTATGCATGTCCTTGATTAACTTAAAATAATCTTCAGTATTAAGAAAATGTTGTCATACAGGGACCTAGTTTCAAAGTGAGCCAGGCAGGATTTCAAAACTGGACAGGGGCTTAAAAGAAATAATGACATTTCATCCACAAGAAAACAAATGTGGCCTCTGGTTTCCTTCACCCTCCTTACTTCCATATGCATTAAACTATATTTCTAGGTGCACATACTGTGCAGGATGAATAACCCATGAAATTGAATATTTCTGTATATGCAATCTGAGCGCAACTGCTTCTTTTAACCCAGCAGTTCTTTTGTCAGATTCTGTTACTTCTCCAGATTTAAATTATGAAGGAGAGAGACAGAGACAGAGAGGGAAGGTGGGAGAGAGGGAGGGAGAGAGGGAGAGAGGGGAGAGGGAGGGAGAGAGGGAGAGAGGGGGGAGGGTGGGAGGGGAAGAAGTAATATGGTTACAGGGCTTGAAATAGGAGATTATTAAGGCAGGAGAGACTTCTATTGCCTTGGCAAACATTTGTTATGGGTTCGGCTATACTGGCAATGACATCATCTCTTTTTGGAATATAGAGCTGTGTAATTCTGATATCTTTAATATAGGACTGAGAGATGGCATGGGTTTACTGCGGGGAAAGGAAATAGATCATTTTATATTTTGGGTTTATCTATTATGTCCAGTTTTCAGGGGTTACATTTATAATAACAATCACCCCTCATTCAGCTGAGGGTGGTTATTGTTCTTATGAGGCATAGAAATCAAATGTATGTTGAAAAACATACTCACAATTTACACATTAAAGATGAATCACTGTACATTTATTAGTAGGATATTGTGGGTTTTTACTTACTTAAATATTTTCCCAAGGTTATTCCACTGCTTCCATTCAATGTGCTGTCTTCAGCCACACGTGAAATCATACGTTAAAAAAATTATGCAATCATTTAGAATCTGCTATACACTCAGATAAATACGCATGTCTCAGCATTTGCATTTGCATCCAAATATTTTTCAAATTCAGCAGCCCGTTGAATGAAGTTCAATATCCTTTCCAGAGCATGGCAGGTCACCTGGAGGAATGCAGATGTACAGCTGGGTTGTTACATAATATTAAATACGTGCACAGATGGTCCAAACGCTAAGTGAGACCCAAGATAATAGGATTATGACAAGAGTTCAGGTACACTCCTTCCACCCCAAACCAGGCATAATGAAGTTGCTTAAGTAGAATTCAAAGGCAATTCACTTATTAAAGTGGGTATAGATTCTATGGTAATATAAAAGCAGGTAGGCGGTGTTGCTTCTAGCATATAAAATTTGGAGCTGAAATAACCACTGGGGATTTAGCAAAACTGCCCACGACCAAGTCTAGAACTTAGCAATTTTTCATGAGTAATATTGTTTCTTAAATATAACCTGCCTGTCTGAGATTGTAAATGCAGATTAGTGGAGATTTCCATTTGGAACTCAGCTTTCCAGACCCTCTATTTTACAGGAAAATGATTGATCTCTCGTATTTAAACTCCCAGCTTTAGTGTCTGAAAAAGGCTGTAGAATAGGCTGAAGTTCAATCTCCAATGACATGCAACAATATAATCAGAGGTGGTATTCAGCAGGTTCTGACCCATTCTGGAGAACCGGTAGCAGAAATTTTGAGTAGTTTAGAGAAACAGCAAATACCACCTCTGACTGGAGACTTTACAGTATCCTTCCCCTGCCACACCCACCAAGCCATGCCCACAGAAAAGAAAAAAATTGAATCCCGCCACTGCATATAATACTGTGAAATGATTAAAAAATGGAAATGTCGATTGGGCAGAGAGAGTGGATTATATATTCCAGTGTGCAATTTCCCGTGTGTGTACCTCCAATCTGCTGTACAGATTAGTGGATCCTCTAGAACACACACACACACACACACATACACACACAACTTTATATGAGTCATTGTGCATATTCTGGCATGGCAGGTGTTTTGTAAAAAAAATATGCATTTTTGTATGGCTTTTTTCATAGTACATACATTTTTTTCTTGAGAACAGCATAATAATTTGGGAAATATAAATTTTTTTCCCTCTATATAATATTCTCAACTTCAAGCTAATTTTAAAATGTCAGAATCTTCCTGAACACATTTATAGAGCTTGTGCTCACTGTTTGATGTCCTTTTTTCTTTTTCATGTTGACATATTTATCGACCAGAATGTGTGGAAGTATAGAAGCCAGCTCTTGCTGCTTATCATAACTGTGTACCTCAGTCTTGCCTGCTCAGCTCCTCACTGAATATGAACTAAACATATTTAGTTGTAGTAAGTGATGCCCATGAAACATGAGACACAGTCCACACTCCATTTATGCTTCCTAACAGTGGTGGGATTCACATTTTTTTTTTTACTACCGGTTCTGTGGGCTTGGCTTGTTGGGCATGGCAGGGGAAGAATGTTGTAAAATCTCCAGTCAGAGGTGGTATTTGCCAGTTCTCTGAACTACTCAAAATTTCCACTACCAGTTCTCTAGAACTGGTCAGGACCTGCTGAATACCACCTCTGCTGCCTAATGTTGTGAGATTGTACCTCTGAAATTTAGAGAGAAGATGCCCAAAGTCTGAAATCCTCTGCTTTATTGCCACCTGTGACCCTCTCCAAGAAACCAACATATGGACTAAAAATACAATTTGGGAGAGATGTGGGATGGTACACCTAGTTTTCGTTGGACAGAATGGGTTTGTTATATGTAAAGATGTTGGACAAGCCCGCTCCTGGACACACATTTGCATTCTCACATATTCAGATCAATAGAGGTCAGGATAGGTCTAATGTTCCATTGAAATCTCTCTGTAACCATCTCTTAGCTAAAAGGCCCCTTGGGCTTTCCTAAAAGAAATTGACCAGCAACAGAATGTTGACTATGCAAACCCTGTGAAGGGAGTGAAAGGTCAATTTTGTTAGAATAACAACAACAACAATAATAATACATAAAAAATAAAGAAGTTAAACTGGTCTGAGACTTTAGACAAACAGGGACCTGCCACATAACACCCTGGATTTAACAGTTCTCAATAAGAAAGACAAAAAGGTCTTTCTTTTTTGGATGTGTCAGTGCCTGGAGACAGCAGAATAGAAGAGAGAGAACTGGAGAAGATAATAAAATACAAAGACCTACAAATAGAAATAGAATGGCTATGGCAAAGGCAAGCAAGAGTAGTACCAATAGTAATAAGCGCCTTGGGTGCAACCCCAAAACAATTGGAGCACCACTTGAACACCATAGGCATTTGCCATCAGTCAATTGCAGAAGGCAGCTTTACTTGGAACAGCTTCCATCCTGTGATGATATCTGTAACACCATCAAATACCCAATCTGCCAATCTCAGGTCCTTGGTAAGGACTCAATAGGTCAACAAAAATGCCAAACCCAGTCTGAACATCTGGCTGACTGTGCAATGATGCTTATGCTTATGATTATTATTAACAGCAGCAGCAGCAGCAACAGAGACAGGGCCTAGGCTGAGTGGCAAAACCAGGCAACTTAGTTACGGTAGATGAAATTGCCTAATTATTATTTCATGTTTCACCTCCAGAAAGACACAAGAAAATTTTAAGATTTGAGGCCTAACACATGCAGGATAAAAGATATGAAAATCTTTTAAATGAAAAATGAAATCTATTTCATTTAAATGGAAACCAGGTACAAAAATGAAAAATAGTTCCCATTCATGCTGTATATTTTGAATGTGGCAAGGAGTTGTATAAAATTTCTTCACCTAGAAATGTCTGTAAAATGTATATTTTTCTACATAATGCTCGTGAGACTTTTTTGTTTTTTACTGAGATTGTGGTTGATTTAAACCAAAACCACTCTTCCTACATTTTGCTTTGCCACGCTTCTCTTTCACTGATATTAATGCCGGGAGATAAATCTTTTCTGACTGATGATTCAAAATAATTAAAATATAAAGTATACAGCAATCAAAGATGCAAAACCCAACAAAGAGATCAACATTCTCACTCAAAATCTTGTGCAGTCTGGAGGTTCTAACCTAAAATCTTACAGGATTTGGTTGTAATATAAGGTTTCTGACATTTAATTTTTGAAATTAATTATGGCAGGAAATGTTACCATTTACATTAATATTTTAAAATGATGAGATTGAGGATGGCATGATTACTCTTATTTAAAGTTATATTCTCAACCACGTCTATTTTTTAAAATATAGATTATTGTGAGGGAGAAATAATAGAAGGATATTTTTATTTCACATACTGAAAATATCACAAACTATGATGAATCAAATTCACCAATTATTTCCTTACTCTTGAAGCTTAATAAAAACAAGAGATGGGATGATAAAGATAGAGGAAGAAACTGGATACTAGTGAAGATGAATTCCTAGAAATATGGCATAGATTTAAGTGTTTTTAATTGTGCTAGATGATGATTAGGTTTGCTTTCAAATTATGTAAATCTGAAAGTATTTGGATTGGCCTCCAAATAAATGCCATAGCTCTAGACACATCTACCACTGATTATATTTTTTAAACATTAGAAGAAAAGCAATGCAATTTTCTTTGGCTATTCCCTCTTTCTCGTCCCTCTTTTTGTGTTAAAATTTTAATTCTTTTTTCCCTGCTCCTTTCTATCTTCAGTGAGAAGATTGATGCTGAAGCTTTAAAATGTAAATTTTCTGAATTCTAATTGAATCTTTTTTGCACAATAATACAGTAAGCAGAAAATCTTAAGTATTAGCTTGAGGAATACACATAGGCAATTTCTCACTGCTACCAGCTTATAATAATAGATAATTCTAATATCAGTAATGGGCAGACATCAGATAGGAGTGAGAGTAGGCAAAAGGAGTCACAAAAGACTCGTGTTTGTTGTTTATTTTCAGCATAGCTGCCTCCCCTTTCTGTTACCGGAATTCTCCATTGGATTAAGCAGCCTTTTGTCAGTGAGAAACTCTGTTATAACCAGTTGAGATATATAAGATTCAACCCACATCTGTATTCCTTGAACAGTGTATTCAGCTAGAAAATTGTAGGTTGTTTTTGTCCCCAAAAGGATATACAGATATTACTTTTCTATATCCTTAGAGGGAAGTAGCTAGGTTCTGCTGATGCATAAGGAATGTTCCAATAAATACAGATTACAGTTTGAATGTTTTCCCACTTCTGGAGGAAACATTCTTCTTACAGGAATTGAATATTAACTGAATAAAAGTTTCCTTGTACTGTCCAAACTTTTATCTGTGCTTTCCAAGAGGTGATTGGTGAATTTCATGAGCATGAACTTTGGGAAGTAGGTTGATTATCAACAAAGAGATTATAAATAAACTAAGGGATGTTCACCATTTATTTTCCTTATTTCCATCGTAACCAGGAGTCCAGATCTTTTAAGATATCTTATGAATTAAAAATGTTTCTTTGATTATATTGGGAAGATAGAGAAAGCGGCAAGAAGAGATTGCTCAGTGCTGTATGTGAATACCTCTAAGACGCTAGAGGTACATAGATTGATTTAGTGCATGTTCTTGGCACATCTAACCCACAGAATATTATCTGCAGAGAGTCTGCCGCGGTATTCTCAGTCATTTGGTCAGATGCAAGAAACAGTACTTTCACTTGCAAAATAGTCTCCAGAATAGAGAGCATAGTTTCTAGGATGGAATTCATAGCTAGAATAGAATAGCATTAGCAAATTTGTGGTAAAAGTTGGGCTTGCTTGCATCTGTGGTATATACAAGCACCTGGAACTGTTATGAGTTTGTAACCTTTTCTATATTAGAAAAAAAAAGTCACTGCTTATGCCATGATGGGTAGTAAAAGTTATCCATCTGGCCATTTGCTGACAGCCATGTGAAAGAGTGCAAGGCAAAAATAAGAGAAATAAATGATAAAGAGCATGAATTAATGAATAAAATAAAAAAGGGGAAACATAGAGAAGTTGAATTGGATGCTATAGATGCATAATGTGAAAGCAGGGGAGCAACAGCTTAGAGATAGTTGCTATATATTTAGTGATAGCAATAACTCCCGGGCATGGCGATAATAGAAGAACCAATATGCCTTTTGGGAAAATTGACTAATATTCTGAATGATTGCTCTTTTTTTCATGCGATGAAAATTAGGAATGGGATGAAATAGGGCGTGCATAAGTGCACCATAGTGCCTCCCATCCCTGTCCTATTGTCCCCATTTAATCATACCTATTTCCTCTATTCTTACTCATGTTTATACTTGTACCTATTATTTTGTACGCAACTGGCAAATAAAAAAATAAAGAAAAATAAAACTGAAAAAGTTATTGAACCATTCGGTCCCAAGAATGAATGAGAACAGTGACCGTTGATGGCATATGACCAGGAAAAGATCTGGTTCAGATGCATGCTTAAGAACACGCAAAGGCCTGTATTTAAGTTTTCATGGAAAAGGAATGTATAAAGAAGCACTATTGTTTATGAAAAATAAGTGTAAAAAATACAAGGTTGTTGAGGTGTGTTGGATAGTTAGTTTTTGTAAAGTCAAGAGTGGATCTCAACCCCCGCCCTCAAAAAAAGGACCTGAAAAAGAATAAAGAAACAAAAGTGCAAGTAGAACTATAAGAACAGAAAACAAAGGTCTGTACTGCGTGAAGTGTTAGATGATAAATGAATCTCTCAATTAACAGAATAAGAGAATAGGAAGGGACCTTGGAGATCTTCTAGTCCATCCCCCTGCTCAAAGCAGGAGACCCTATATCCGTGATCGTGAACCTATGGCACGCGGGCCACAGGTGGCACGCAGAGCCATTTGTGCCGGCACATGAGTAGCAGGCAAACTTACTCACTGCACATGCGCGTACCTCACAGCTGATTTTCGGCTGGTTTGAAGTCTTTTTCAGCCTCCCAGAGGCTTGAAAAAAAGCCTCTGCAGGCTTTACAGGACAAATAATAGGTCAAATAATATTTTGTTACTTCCTGTATTTCCGGAAATACCGGAGGTGACGAAACGGGCCTATTATTCATCCTGCAAAGCCTGCAGAGGCTTTTTTCAAGCCTCTGGGAGGCTGAAAATCAGCTGTGAGGTGCAGTACAGGTAAGGGGGCAGCAAGAGGGGGAGATCGTGCGCACATGCGCAGGGAATATGGGGGGGCGTGCGCATCACCTTCTGGTCGCTGGCACAGGAGCCCAAAAAGGTTAGCCACCACTGCCCTATATCATTCCAGACAAGTGGCTGTCCAGTCTCTTCTTGAAAACCTCAAGCATCCAAAACTTCTGAAGGCAAGCCGTTCCACTATTTAGACAACTTGCTCTACTTGCCCAAAGAAGAGTGTAGAAAATTTGTCTTCCAAGACTGAATTGTACAGTTTGAGAGAAGGATCAAATAAAAGTGGCTTTGAAAGAGGAAGTGTAAGTTTATTTATTATTGTTGCAAAAAATGATAATGAGAAAAATATATAATGTGTCTAAAGAGGAAAAGATAGTTTACAAGGAATGTAGTTAAAGTGAATAAAGATCAAATGCAGAGCAATTATCAGGCTTCATCCCAAAGACAAGACTGTACCACTTTCTCAAGCTCACAAGAAATTCAAGAATTTCCAACCACATAATAATGAAATTACTTATTGGGCCCCATTTCTGAGAAGGCTCTCCAGTTTCCATCTGTTCTTTCTTTTGCAACTGTCAGATTTGCTATCATGTTTCTTAGTAAATGTGTGAGAACTAATTTTCAGCAACTTTGATGGAAATAAAACTTGTTTTAGGAGTGGATAAAAGGCAGTAAACAAGCCTTTAGCAGAGCGAATGGAAATAAAAATAAAATGTGATTAAGGAATTTGGGATGAAAGTGAAGTAAGGGAATACTGGAAGTGGTATTTTAGGGCTGTATAACAGAAAAATAAGAAAAAGTGAGTGCAAAACTACCAGGAGGATAAGTTTTTAAATGGGTTTGGGAAGATATTTGGCAAATTTCTGATTGAAATAGTATTAGAGAAGGACAGTAAACAAAATTTCAGAAGTTTATTGTAGTTTGTATGCTAGGCAGGAGTTAGATTTAAGTCCAGATTTAATGTTCAGCAGGTCAGTGAGAAATGTATACATTTGAACAAGTTTCTAAAGGTAAAATTGTTTCCATGTCCAGTTGATTCCAACTCTAGGGAAGAGATAGTATTCAGCAGGTTCTGACCAGTTTTGGAGAACTGGTAGGGGAAATTTTGAGTAGTTCGGAGAACTGGCAAATACCACCTCTGACTGGAGATTTTACAGTATCCTTCCCCTGCCACGCCCACCAAGCCATGCCCACAGAACTGGTAGTAAAAAAAAATCTGAATCCCACCACTGCTCTAGGGGGCAGTACTCGTGTTCGTTTCTTAGCTGAGGGAGCCAGCGATGTTTTGAAGACATTTCCTTGGCCATGTGGCCAGCATGATTATACGCCGAGGTGCATAGAATGCTGTTATCCTCCAACTGAAGTAGTACCAATTTATCTATTTCCATTTGCATGCTTTCGAATTGAGAGGCAGGCAGGAACTGGGCAAGTAACTGGGACTCACTCTTTTGCCCAGCACTTGGGTTTCAAACTCAGACTGTCAGTTTTCCAGCTGACAAGCTTAGCATCTTTACCGCTGAGCCATTGTGCCGCCTTTTGAAAAAGTTGATAGTTTGTACATTTGTTGATTTAGAGAGGAATCATGAGATAAAATGTGTAGGTATAGATTATGGAATGCTTTGCATAATTATTGAATCGATTACTATTTACTGAATGTGATAAGACTGGGGTGGTATGGAAGTAAAGCATGAGTGAGAATAAATAGAATATATTTGCAAATGATTGTATATTGAACAGAGAGTAAGACAGGCATGTTGATGTCCCTGATTCTTTAATGGATGGATGCATAAGGAGTGTTCGTTTGAGATGTGTATTAGGCAGTTGTGCTAGTCAGAGACATGAATATATATCCAATGTCATGTTGTTACTTGACAACCAGAATGGTATGCTGGAAATAGTATGACAGAATGAAGGGTATTATCTGACAAAACATATAAAAGTCAAAGTAGCTGCATTTATCTGAGAAAACAGAATGAATGGTTACAATTTACTCATAATTTGTCAAAAAATAGAGCAAATAGTTCAATTTTTGTCTTATTACCACAGATGAGAAAACGGAAGGCTAGTGTTTAAGATGCAAATAGTAATAGAAAGATAGTTAAGGTCACCTGGAGCAAATGCTAAAATAATGCTGTCAGCAAGGAATATAAATCCTTCCATTCCCCACCATCCTGTCAGAGCTGAAGAAGCTTCTTGGATGAGAAGGGAAACATCTTCAAAGAAAAACCAGAAAATCCAGTTGCCTCTTGGAAAAGCACCTTTGGAACAATAGACGCAATCTACATAGACTTTTGTAAAGCCTTTGATTCAGCGGTACACGAGAAACTACTCCTAAAACGAAAATCTTATGGTATCTTTGGACATCTGCATAACTGGATAGAAGCATTCCTGTCAAACAGACAACAAATGGTCAGAATTGGGAGCGTCCTATCAAATTCTGTACCTGTCAATAGTGGTGTCCCCCAAGGCAGTGTTCTAGGACCAGCTCTCTTCATACTCTACTCTAAATGACCTCTGTGATCATATTAAGAGTAACTCCGTTCTTTTCGCTGATGATGTAAAGCTATTCAACATCACAGACAATACTGCTACCCCTCAAAAAGATCATGACTATGTATCAGAATGGTCAAACAAATGGCAACTTCAAATCTCAACAAATATATGCTGTCTTACATATTGGCCAAAAAAAACAGAAAATAAAATACAAACTGAATAATCAAGACCTTGTTGATGATCCAAACTCTGTCAAGGACCTTGGAATCCTCATCTCTAATGATCTAAGTGCTAGAGCCCACTGTAACTACATAGCCAAAAAGGCATTAAGAGTTGTTAACCTAATCCTACGTAGCTTTTTCTCTGGTAATATCCCACTATTAACTAGAGCATACAAAACATTTGCTAGACCAATACTCGAATACAGCTCATCAGTCTGGAACCCACATTATGTATCTGATATTAACCCAGTTAAGAAAGTCCAGCAATATTTCACAAGAAGAGTTCTCTACCCCTCTGCTCGTTGCAGGATACCTTATGCCACCAGATTTGAAATTCTAGACCTAGAAAACCTAAAACTACACCGCCTTCAGTCCGATCTAAGTATAGTATATAAAATCATACATTGCAATGTCCTACCTGTCAATGAATACTTCAGTTTCAACCATAACAATACAAGAGCAAACAATAGATACAAACTCAAGGTTAACCACACCAAACTTGATTGCAGGAAATACGACTTCAGCAACAGAGTGATCAATGTCTGAAATATTCTACCTGACTCTGTGGTTTCTTCCCCAAACCCCAAAAACTTTAACCTTAGACTGTCTACTATTGACCTCACCCCTTTCCTAAGAGGTCTGTAGGGGGCGTGCATAAGCGCACCAATCGTGCCCACCGTCCCTGTTCTATTGTTTCTTTTTATTTCTCTTATATGTATCCATTTCATGTATTCATAACTATGTTTGTACTTATACCTGTTATCTTGTAAGCGATTGACGAATCAAATGAATAAATAAAATAAAAGCTACGAATCCATTTCTGAGTGTAGATGCAAAGATGCCATACAAAGTTAGGCTAAGGAAAGGTATTGTGAATGGTTTGATATATAAGCCAGTTTTAGCTAGATTTTCTTGTGTTTTCCTCACATATGTCTTTAAATCCTCTGGCTTATTCAGTGGTGGGATGCTACCGGTTCGGCCCTGTTCTACAGAACCAGTAGCTCTGTGGAGCAGCAGACACAGAACTGGTTTGCTATGATGACCCTTTGGTTGTTTGTTTAGCCCACCTGCCTGCCCGGGCTCTTGCCTGTCCTTTATTTCCTGCTTTTTCAACCTCAGCTGCTTTGCGCGGCACAGCTGAGGTAGAAAAAGCAGGAAAGAAGAGGATTTTCAAACACTGTGCACCCGCACACAGCGCTTGTCAGCTGTCTGGGTGGCATTTTGCAAATGCTGTACACACGCATGTGTGCGTGCAGCACGAGCGTGCACGCAAAATGCACTCTCACTGAACCGGTAGTAACACCAGTTGAATCCCACCTCTGGGCTTATTCCTTTCCTTGCTCTGAATAATGTTCATTACCTTGGGGGGGGGGGGGGGTTGAATGATTGGTGTGTGTGTGTATATGTGTGTGTGTTTGTATGTGTTTGAATGTATTTATATATACTGTACCTATACGTCAAAAGTTAAAACTGAGCAGAGTTCCACTTTATTTGTTCTGCATAACTAACTGAGGGGCACAGCCAATATCCCACAAGACTATCTGAATATGTATTTTTACAGAAACACTACAGAGGAATATGAGAGCGGTCACAAAGTGAGACCTGATCAAAAAGTATACGTTCCATCCTCTAGTTTTCTTCAATTTTCCTCATATTTTGCTTTTTCTCCTTGATCTTTTAAATATAAAGTTTAAGAAGAATGCCCCAAAAGATAAAGAGCACAGGACAGTAATTTGTACACAGCTATTTAGCACCATGGAAGTTCTGTTTGGAAGCATTATCTTTTGAAATAATGTTTAAATTCTCTTGAGATGTAATATGAAAGAAATGATAAAAGTATGCAGACAGATCACTCATTCTTATCATAATTACAACATTGCCAAATGGAAATAGTTGTATGTGTATTAGTTTACCAGGTTTTAGAACAGCATATTTTCCAGATAGCTATTGGAGAGACTCCACCTAGTGGTGTATTCAGACAATGGCTATTCTTTTTATTTTTTTTAAAGCTATTTTGATATAAGGCAGCTCTCAAGATCTTTGCTTATTCAGAGGTCATTTGAGCTACCGATAACAAATGTTAACACTCTGTGTTCTTTCAAAAGGACTGGATACAACTCTTTCTCCAATCATAGATCAAATTGGATTGGAAGAGAAGAATTAAGAAGCTTAAAATACAAAGCAAAAGAATGAATAGATACAAATCTGAAACAAACAAAATCCTTCTTTAGCTTTTTTTTCAAGTTTTATCAGAATGGCAAATACCAATGAAACTGATATTGAGGCAGCATCTATGCTGTGTCACACTGATAATGGCTGTAAAATTTCAGAGATGGATTTGTTATGATATGACACTTCTGCGAAGATGGAGTTATTAATTTTAACTGGGATTAAAATCCAGATAAGGTAACTAAGGAATAAGAACATACGTTGAAAATTAAAGAAATGAAATTAAGAGAAAGTCCTCTTCAATTATTGTTAAAAACATGCCAGCAATATATACATATATAAGGAGTATATATGAAAATGGACATGCCTGGAAGGACATTAATATAATTTCTATAGCATACATAAGCAATATTTAGGGACCATTGGACATATTTGGATTTCCCCCCCAAAAAGAATCAAGTGGACATCCCAAAAAGTAGTCTATACAAACAATACTCTTAGGTATGACCAATCCACATTCTAATTGAACCATGAATATGGATTTCTATCAATTGTGATTTCTACTATTACTGAAACTACCTGTGTATGTGTATGATGCTCACATGTCATCTCTTGACATCAAGCACAATTAAAGCATGGAAGATTTAATGAATAAATTTTTGAGTGGAGATTTCTCCAAGTCCTTAACTGTGCATAATTAGGGGTCCAGGATTTGGAGACGCTTCTATTTATAGAAGTCAAGACCTCCTTTCTAACATAATAGCAGAGGTTAGAGGAACTGTGCGGATGGGGTGGATCTAGAGATATGACTTACAACCCTTGCCTCTTAAAATAAGTATCCATAGGAATTTTAAGAAGGTGATAGTCACAAAACAATAGATATGGTCACGAGACTAAATTAGAGCTTTGGTTTGAATTACCCAGCTAACTCTTGAACTTCTGACTCCACAAGAAATTTTTGGGGAGTTTAAAATATATGCACATGAAATTATTGAACTAAAGAATTGACAGAGACCGTTCCAACAAGTCTATACATTTATACATTTCCAACAGAGGATGACCAGCCTCTGCTCAAACATATCCAGGAGAGGAGACTATCTTCTTTGGCAGTTGGTTCCATTGTCAAAGTCTTGTTACCATTAGGATTGTTTTGCTGATGTTTAGACAATTGGAAAGACACTGAGGAGCTATAAAATGTATAATTATAGAAAAAAAACCTTGTAACAAACATTATAGCAGGTACTATGCAGTGACCATTCAGATTTGGAAGTATATGTATGTATGAGCTGGAGTAATAATTGTTGTTGGAATGTTTTTAGTCATCAGTGTAATCTAGAATTGCTAGTTATTTTCATATAGAGAGAAACAGTGAGACAAATCTACATATCACCTTCCCATGGATGAATACAAAACAATGTTTAAGGAAATACACTGTGTGCATTTTGTTTATGTTCTGTTCACATAAAATGATCCCAAGAGACAGCTTACACAAATTGTTCTGTTCTACTTATTGAATTGTTCCTAGATTTACTGTACCAAATCTATACTAGCTTTGGCTGATGAACCACAAGGGTGGAATCCATATATCCTCTGTCTCTAAGAAAAAAAATGTACTGATCAAAAATAAATAAATGACACCCATCATGCCACATTTAAAAATCAAGTTCCCTTACTGTGTATGAGATATATAGCCTTCTGTCTTTCAGATATGACATTGCCTGTATTCTCTGTTGAAGTGAGGATGATGGACTTACATGCTATGTGACTGCTTCCCCAAGTAAAATTAGAACATTATTCTTGGTTTCCTGAGAAATATCTGAGACCTGTCTTTAAGCTGGGCATTTCCTCTCTTATTTTAACATCTACATTCTTTTGGGTACCATGCTCAAAAATAAATATTTCAGCCACTAGTCAAATTAAGCTCACAGTCTTAACAAAAAGCTCCTCTTTCAGGTATGTATGTAAAAAAGCACTCACGGCCTAATTCCTTAGAGAAACAGTTTATGTCAAGCCAATCTCTGATTTTGTAGCAGATAGACTATATCTTGATGCTGATCCAGGCAAAAAGAGGACTAGAAAAAAAAAAAGAATCTAGCCACTATATGAATTAGTATGAAAATGAAAAAAAAAATATTATAAAGTAATATTTGACACATTTGTGCTAAATTTGCATAGTGGGTAGTTAGTAGCAGTGACGTTGTGAAATTATGACCAGATTTATTATGAGATATATAGTACTCTCATCAAGAGCGGACTGCATAGGTAACGGCAACCAAAGTAGTGGCTGAATTATACTTCAGTACTAGCCGTGGAAGAAGGTGGCTTAGAATAGTGTTTCTTCAAATGTGGTCCTGGATCCTGCCCCTGCCCCTCCCCCACCCAGACCCTGTCTAGGGTCCTAGAAATCAAAACGATTGGTCAGATGTTGAAGTTATTTGCAAATATTTAAAACAATGACACCCTTCTCATTATTTTTTATTTGTTAAAAATATAAAGGGTTTTTTTCACGAAAAATATTTTATTTATGTTGCTCTCTACTAGTTTTAATATTGTTATTTTTACATGACTCAATCAATAGATATTCTACAGATACAACCATTTTAATTTTTGATGCATTCAATATTGATAAACATTACCCTTAGACACAAAAGCTCCTTTGGGGTCCTCCATAACTTTTAAAGGTGGGAAGGGATCCCAAAAGTAAAACATTTAAGAAACACTGACTTGGGGGATTGGGCAGACCACAGAATACATCATACCCTTCCCTTCTAAGACTTTTCTGCCATTTCTGCCCCAAATCATTTTCCATCTGAGACAGCTTCCTTGGTCTAATAGGGTCAACCCAACCAGTTGATAATCAAATAGAAGCTGTGAAGAAAGCTGAAGCACGCAGAGAGTGGAAAATTATATACACTGCCTAAATCAGTGTCCCTCAGGTTTTTCCAGCTTTTCAATTATGTTTAATCTGAACCAAATCAGACCTTTCCATGCTCATTAGTTTCAGTCATACTACATTGTGAAATTCCATGTTTGGTATGCCAAACTGACAGCTGCAGTGACATCATCCAGACCTTGTCAGAGGGCAGCCTTCTGTCAGAGAATTCGGGGTGCTGGGTTCACCTCACATCTAGTGGGTGCCAGATGTTCAAGAAGTCTACTCATAGCAGCACCCTCAGCATTTGATTCTGAAAATGGTGGATGTCTTGAACTGGAAGATTTCTCTAGCTTTTGAAAGTTTGTGTTTTATAGAGAAGGTTTTGGTTCATAACTCCTGAAAGCCAGAGTTAAATGAAGCTGAAAATTACTCAGGCCTCTGGTAATCTCATGAATGTTATAAGCTATGGAGAACTAAAAATAATTTCTAAGCAGCCCATTCCTGGCTGTGATAAAAGCAGTTTAAGGATGGAAGTAACAACATTCAAGACAAAAGAACTTAGAGCAAATGAACATTGGGCACAAATCAGAGGTGGTATTCATCAGGTTCTGACCAGTTCTGGAAAACCAGTAGCAGAAATGTTGAGTAGTTTGGAAAACTGGCAAATACCACCTCTGACTGGAGATTTTGCAGTATCCTTCCCCTGCCATGCCCATCAAGCCACGCCCACAGAACAGTTGGAAAAAAATTTGAATCCCACCACTGGCACAAATCATCATGACCATTCAATATAGTAAGCCTTAAAGAAATGTACGGGAACTGTATGAAAAGAGGATTTATTCTTTGTAGCACAATTGATGTTCCAAACTAAGCCTGATTCTAAACTTGTTGTTTTTTTTTACTTTGTGATTCTTTAACATATATTTTAATCTGAAGAAAAAGACCATGTTAATGAACATAAATAAAACATCAGTCATATAAATTGTCTAATGTACAGATGTTGATTGTTTGGATCAATCTGACTGGAAAGGTTATACCGTATCTTAGCATGGCTGAGAAGTTAATAAAACATTTAAGTAGTTCATGAAACTGTCAATAAAAAAATATCTTGACAGAAATATGACAGGAATTGTTTTATTAATTGCTAGGCTAAAGAAAATGGCTGACTTGGTTGTAAAGCTAACAGAGAAAATAATGTACATTTTACATTTTTAAAAACGTTTTTTAACAGTATTAAATAACAAGCTCTGGCCTCTGGAGCAGAGGTGGTATTCAGCAGGTTCTGACCCACTCTGGAGAACCGGTAGCGGAAATTTTGAATAGTTTGGAGAACCAGCAAATACCACCTCTGACTGGAGATTTTACAGAATCCTTCCCCTGCCACGCCCACCAAGCCACACCCACAGAACAAGTAGTAAAAAAAAATTGAATCCCACCACTGCTCTGGAGGATTCAGCTCTTGCAAAATGACTCCATCTTTCAATTTTTCAAATTAGGTCAAACCAATTGCAGTAAAGCTTTGGTTACGGTGGGACAAAGACAATAGCTGGTGATAAGCAAATGAAATTGGAAAAATTCCCGGCATACTCCAAAACAGTATGGTGAGGATGAATGGAAGGGAGGTAGATGTGCAACAACATTTCCACTCTTTCTTAATAAGTATTTACCATAGAGTACCAATTTTAAATGACTCTGAATCTACTCTTTTTTCGAGTAGTAGAAATTTAACTGTCATGTATCATGAAGCTATTCCTCTGAATGCACCGTGGTAGTAGTAACTGTTTCTACCGCTAGTAGAAAATAGAAGAAAAAAGTGTTCAACCTGTTAGGGAAATCACCTTATTTTTGAGCATATGGTGATTTCCCTAAGAGGTTGAACACTTTTTTCTTTAAATTCAAATTTAAATTCAAGAAAAGCAACCTTATGTGATAACACCTCTCTCCAACAAGAAAAATTGTGGAAAAGGGCGAGGGAGAGCTGAGAACAGAAGCTATAGAGAAAGACATATAGGTAAAACTCTTTTTGAAAGTATGGGATAAAGCTGCTGGAAAAAGAGAAACACAACCTGATAGATGGCTACTTGTTGGCTGACTTGAATATTGATGGATTCTGAATTGTAACCCTTCATTGGTGGCAATTTTGTGGTGCATGTGTACACAATATAAAAATATAATCAGTCACTCGTGATGGTCCATGGTGCCATTTTTATATTTCTTTTTAAATTTTCCACTCAAAGGACTTGTACATGCGTTTAATAGCAACCATACTTCATTACACAATGTTGCTTGAATGACCTCTAGGGGAAAAAAAATCGAAAAGATTTGATGTCTACCTGTAAAATAAGCAATTGCCATACCTGTTCATCCTAGAAAATTCTGACTATGTTCTATTGTTGTTTCAAGGTTCTACAGGCGATAAAAAGTCTGCTGGAGGACTTTCAGGAGGCATTAAAGAAAGTGACCACGGGCCTCTGGAGATCCAGGAGGCCATCTCCTTAAAAGAAAGAATGGCTTTGTACCAGGCCGCTGCATCTAAAGTAGAGATCAGCAACTCCTCTGCTAATGTAAGAAATATATATTTTTTTTGCCTAACAGATTCACATCATCCATTCAGACAGCTTTTATAGACTAAGCTCAATTGTATCTCAATTCGTCTTTCATTTCTGAGTCCTGTGTCAAGAGAGGTGGCTTGGTTTTGGTTTGCATTAATTGTTAATTACTGAGTTCAGGAGTGGGCTGCTTTCAGGGGTTCGGAAAAGCTAAGATTCTGTGTCAGTTTGGAGAAGCCCCAAATCCCACTCCTGGCTGGCCCCGCCCATCCTACCCCACCCCTCCCAGGAGTCCCTACACGGCCTGTTTTGGATGCAGGGTAAGTGAAGGGTACGTGCGGAGGCTTAGGGAGGGCAAAAAACGGGCCTCCCAGAAAGCCGGAAATGGGTCCATTTCCAACTTCTAGAGAGCCTGAGGAGCCCATTTTCACCCTCCTGGAGGCTCAAGGAAAAGATTTGGAGCCCAGGGAAGGCAAAAATGCCCCTCCCCCATCATGATGCAGGAGGCTGATTAGGCTACACCCACCATGGCCACACCCACCCAGCAACTGGGTAGAGAACCCTTCGCTAAAATTTTTGAAGCCCACTCCTGACTGAGGTCTTTTTACCATAAACTAATGTGCAAATGTGCACATTCTTTCTGGCAAACTCCTCATTTTAATAGTTCATATTGAAAAGTTTGATTACAATCCTAAAAGCAAGTGCAAAATAAAACTCAAGGAGAAAAAGAGAGATAGAAAGAATAAAAGGTGGGAGAAAAAGGGAAAGGGAACAATATTTTTTTTTAAAATGACTTCTGATCTTTGTTACAAGCATAGGCAAACTTATAATTCTTCAACTTTTTCTGTCAAATTCTTAAACAGCACCTAAAGAAAACTTCCTCTATGTTCAGTTAACAATTTGGACAATTGGGTGAGGACAAAATTGGAAGATTGCTCACTCTTCTGCTCAATGTTAAAGCAAAACCTGTTTACACATGGTTTGTGAGAGGCTTTTATATAACTTAGTGTAAACAGTTAAAAAAAGAGTACCCTAATATCATGATCTGCCATCTGTCATATCCCACATTGATCACTCACAAAAATTGTATCCTTGTTTTTTACCCTGTTGTGGTATCTTTGAATAAACCTCGATTTTAGGGTAATAATAGTAATAGTAGTAGATACATTTTCAAGATGGTCATTAACTAAATTCAGAATTTTGTTTTGACACTTTCCTTTTGCCCGAAGCAAAGTTTCCTAAATAGCACACCCAGAATGAAATGCAAATTCTTAGGAGCAAATGGACATGGTGGAGCTATTTGTAGCAGTAAGAACTGATTGCCCAGCTAGGTGGCAGTGCCTAGCTGACCTTGGTTGATCTCAAAATGTTAAGGAGGGTCAGATAATTCAAATATTTACTGCTGCCAAGAAAATTGTATGAACATATGCATAAAGTCACCGTGAATGAAAATTGAATCAAAGGAGACTTTACTCTTAAGAACTGAAGGTGTACCAAAAAATTGATAAGAAATATTAAGAAAGACTTAGTCCATTTTCTGCTAAGGGATAACAAACATGATTAGGAGATAGACTCTGGGGCTATAAGGTATAAGTAATTCAGGAAAGAGTTCAAGAAAATAAATTGCTCTCTACAAAGATAATAATGTGAGTCAGAGGTTCACAGAGGTTCATTCGGGTGTCTATTTTCTGCTCAAAAATGCTGACATCCACTCCGTCAGAGAAAACATTCTCTCAAATTAAACTTTAGATGCATATGAGCATTCGTGTCTAAGGCACATAAAATGATGTTGTGATCATTTTACTTCAAAACATATTGGGAAAAACCAAAGAAACCAAGCATGTCAAATATCGTCACTCCAGAAAGTGAAGCAAACGCTTCAGCAATTCATTTCATAACTCAGAAAGAGTCTTCAGTAAGTCAAATTAAGGATAGATAAAAGATGTTTTATCCATGCAATGCATTCATTAACTCTGTATGACAAATAAAACTTATCCATGAAGCCTAATATCACATAACTTAGCTCTGGTCTAATGGGAACATGGAAATGTTCCTACCTAGGCTACTTTTCAATCTGAATACAAACACAGGGACCTTTTCCTTAATTATAGAATGAAAACCAGGCTGGATAATGTTTTAAGTCAAAGTAATAACTTTGCATAGAAATTGGAGATGTTTTTAAAAAATCCTCAGTATTTACACTTGAATACCTATACCGTAAATACAATTATTATATGAACATAAACTAAGAAGATGCAGTGTAATTGATGCTAATCCCTAACAGTTTTAACAGGAGATTATTAACGGATACCAAAATAATAACTCCTTCCAAGCAATATAGAAATCAAATAGAATAGAATAGAATAGAATAGAATAGAATAGAATAGAATAGAATAGAAT
>NW_020769315.1:20908063-20919486 GCF_900518735.1 Pseudonaja textilis | reverse complement strand
ATATCCTTCAATATCCTATTAGCAAGGGCTGCCAAAGTGATCTCCCCCCAATCAATTAAAACCTATGATGATGTGCTAGCTTGAGTCACAAAGGCAGAATTTATTCCCAGGAGGCAAAGAATGATATTTCCACCAATGGAAACCAAGTCATCCCTAAGCTGTTCAGAGCTCAATAAAGCGATTGATCTGTAGCTGAGATAGAAATAAATTGGTTCAACAAAGATGACAGGATAAGATCACAGGGCATAGAGCTGATCATTAGTGATGTGAATGCAGACTTCAGTTTTGCTTGATGGTCCTCCTTAATGGGGCCAGAATGCGATTTATCACTGATTACGTTTAATAGATTTGCATTTGGAGTTTGGAAAGAATGTGGCTAATTTTTTAAATGTCAGGTGAACTTCTTAATATCACTCAGCTAGTAGGACGAGTACTGGGGTCCAAACTCTGTAGCATTGCACTAGATGGTAGATTTCCCTACTGAGAGCTATTCCAATGTGTTGAATTGCAATGCTTGCAGCTTTTAGAAGGAGTCCTTCCAATGTGTGTGTGTGTAAGATGACAGATTGGTGAAATCTGAGTTGGTTTAACATGTAGTGGATTCTGTATTTTATAACAGAAGAGATTCTGAATATTGACCTGAGGAGGTGTGAATGACCAAAAGAAAGGCACTAAAGCAAAGCTTACTTGATACTAAATATTATTGGGCATTTACCAGTTGCATGCTGCTGCTTCCAATGACTTCAATTGGGATGGAAAATAAGAGTTTTAATGTCTTGGGTGGGGGCATGAGCACAAGCCTCTAGAGAATAATAGAATAACAGAGTGGGAAGGGACTTTGGAGTTCTTCTAGTCTGACCTCAATTTTGGCATAAAAGGAGACCTTATATCATTTCAGACCAGTGGCTGTCCACTCTCTTCTTAAAAGCCTCCAGTGATGGAGCACCCACAGTTTCTGGAGTCAAGTCATCCCACTGATTAATTGTTCTTACTGTTAGGAAATTTCTTGTTAGTTCTAGGTTGCTTCCCTCCTTAATTAGTCTCCATCCACTGTTTCTTGTCTTGCCTTCTGATGCTTTGGAAAATAGGTTGAACTATCAACCCACATCCATATGCACATCTCTATTGGGGCCACTGTATCCTAAAGGACAAGTTTTGTATAGATGCGGAGACCAAATATATTACTATTTTTGGTTCTCTGAAAGGCTTCACATTTTGCCACATTCTCAAGAGCTTTCTGTTTTTAATTTCTTCTTGCATTTAATTGTTCTTTGAATACATGAAGAAATTATTGTATCATCAACCATCAAGCAACAGATGGCCTATCTATCATATACAATTAGTATCTAACATGGGGGGCCACGGTGGCTCACTTGGTAAGATGCTGGGTCTGTGCACTGCTGAGGTCAGCGGCTCTATTCCCATGAATGAATAAACCATGTAGGAACAAGAAAGGAGCCTCCCCCAACTGCCTTCTGGAATTCAGACGCCCTGCACAGAGGTGGGATTCAGCAGGTTCTGACTAGTTCTGGAGAACCAGTAGTGGAAATTTTGAGTAGTTCAGAGAATCGGCAAATACCACCTCTGACTGGAGATTTTACAGTATCCTTCCCCTGCCACGCCCACCAAGCCACACCCACAGAACCAGTAGTAAAAACATTTGAATCCCACCACTGGTCCCATGGGTAAAGTTAACACTGCCCAAAAGCCACCTCGGTGATCCCTGGCTAACACATGCAATATACTAAAAAAGAAAAAAGTATCTAACATATTGCATTAGTAGCAATTGGCATTTTCATTTTTGGTCAGTCCTATACAATAATTCTAATTGTGCGTTACGTTCTCCGATGCAAGAGAATACTTGCTTTTCCCCATCTTTGTTTGAAAATGTTCCTCTCTAATTCACCTAGAGAAATTATATGAAAGAACCATACTAAAAAGTCTAGTCAATTATAATTAGTTAATTATAAATCTAAACAAATCAAATGTTTTCAGCTCAAGAAAGTTTTAAGAGATTCAGAGCTTATTATGCTTATTTGAACTTTCCCCTGGCATTTCTTTCTTTTTTGCTTCTCACTCTTTCTGTGCTGTTTTGTGTGCATTAAATTCGCTGACCAAGTAAATGAGAAGGTGGAGAAACTCAAAATGTTGAAATACTTCTTGATATTATAGTTTGGTTAATACTTCTACTGCTTTGAATGGAAAGTGTCTGCTTTGCTGTTCAGTTCAAACATTGACCCATAAATTTGGCTGGGCCCCTTTCATATGTGGGATCAGGACAATTGCTTTCATTGTCTTCTCTGATAAAAGCTTCCATTTTTGCCATTTAAGCCATCAAAACTTAACTGGACCTCACAGTGACATTAATTTACTTTTGCTTGAACAGTATATCAGAAAGGACAGTGACTATTTTCTAGGAGCCCATTATATATGTAACATCCAACAAAGAGCGTCAGAGAAAAGAGGCCCGCTACAAATCATTGCGATTTCACTGGCTTGTGCTAGGCATGCATGAAATGGTTGCTTGATAATATAGCTGGCTGTTCACACTTGCTGTGCCAAAACATACATCTTCAGACATAGCTTTCATGTCTTTGGATCCATTGAAAAATAAGGCTATTTTGCTAGGCTATGCCTTGTTGCCCCTCAGATATATGCACTGGAATCTCAAAATGACTTGGATGTTTCAAGAAAATTTCATTCCCTGCTAGTTTCTGAATTTTTTAAAAAAGAAATAAAGCAGCTCCTAATGGGAATGGCGAAGAAAGAAAGAAAAGGAAGGAAGGAAGGAAGGAAGGAAGGAAGGAAGGAAGGAAGGAAGGAAATAAAATAGAATATCACTGTAACTCTCCAGATAAATATATAAACTCAAAGTCAGCAGTTCCATTATTACTAAGGAAATTTCCTTTTTGTGTATTATTTAGGCGTTAAAATCAAATTTGATTCAATTTGCAGTGATACTAATAGAAATTGCTGGGAACAGTAGCTGAGTGTATTCTGAGTAAGCAGCGTGGTGTAGCAACTTCAGAGAAATGCAACTTTAAGCTGCTTCAAGGAAATTGTACTTGTTAATCATGAGAAGTAATTGTTCTATTTATTGTTCATTGATCAGATCCCAAGCCAGGTGCCATGTTATGTGGTGGATATTTGTCTGTAAGAAAGATTTAAAGAAACTGCTGTAGGTTCAGAGAAGAGCAAGGATTATCAAGGAACGAGTCGTAGTCCTTTGAAAACAGACTGAAAGAGCATCCCTGAAGAAAGGTGAAGGAAGGGGTTATGATACCACTTTTCAAATGAGTGAAAGGGTATCATATAGAAAGTCAAGAAGTATTCAGGGGTGCAGGACATAGAATAAGGGATGCCAGTTGAAAGAAGACATACATTGAATGTTTAAAAAAAAGTTAAGATTGAATTTTAAAAAAGCTTTCTAACAAAACTCTCGGAAGTGGAACAAACTTCAAAGAATAGATGAGCTTGGCTTCCTGAAAAGTGTTAAAATGGAGGGTAGAAGACTATCTAGTGTGTGTGTGTGTGTGCGTGTGTGTGTGTGTGTGTGTGTAAAATGAATCTCAGAATAAAAAATATGAAAAATATTTACATTGTTTTATTTTATATCATTATATTTTGTTTTGCTTTTAATGCTAAAATTATATACCTGTGCACACTTAGGTTTTTTTAATGTAATACATCCTTATATACTTTAAACAAAGGCAGCTTACATAATGTATGTAGTTATGTATATATAGTATATCTTACTAGCATAGCTCGCCTTACGGTCTCATCTTGAAACTATTAAAAATAAAGATCATTAAGGCTGACTAATAAACCTTAATAGGTTCAGACAGTGCATAAAGCATATTCAGTTAAACAAAGGAGATGGGGCAGAAGAAGGAAAGGAACAAAACAATTCATACATAGCTTCTTATTGTTGTACTGTCTTCAATAGGCACTTAATGAGGTGATTGAAAGTACCGCGTGAATTTCAGCAGTATGAGCATTTCAAAAGCCAGCCTGCAAATCTCTGAAATGTATCATTCTGTCGTTCAGTTATGGTATACACAGAATACACCTAAGTATATAATAGGAGGATTTTAACAATGCACCAGATCGCTCAGGTATTCTGTTTCCAAGCTGTAAGATAAGACAGCATCCGATGCATGGAAGGTATGTTTGATACCCCTGTGTTAGACTAACTATGAAAATGGCAACTAGCATTTCTGAACACAGAGGACCCAGAGATATCCAGTGACAGTGATTTTAGGATTGCCCTAAAATTATATAGGCATCTTTTTAGAATGCCGCTCTATTTGGAACAGGCAAATTTTTCAATTCCCATATTTGGAACCCTGCCTTGTCAACATTCAAATTGTGTTAATTGGCCCTCATCCACTGCATTTCTGATTCTGGGTATTAATTTAGAACACATTTTGTGTCTCCTGATTCAAATGTTATGAGGTAAACCATCTCCAGTGACTTCATAAATATGCCAGCACTGACTTAGTGATACCTTCAATAAAACCATTCCTGAAATTTAGAATGGAGTCACTATAAACACAATGCCCATAGGATCAAGCCACTGAGAAATCAGTCAGGCTCAATAGTCATATCCCCTCTGCCTCTATCTTGCAAGACAATTGTCAGGGTGGCACAGATCCATTTGTTTTAACCTAAACCTCAGCCCAGATTCAGATTTGGGATTGAGATTATCATGGTTCTCCAATGCAGTTGAATGGTGCAGTTCCAGACACCATCTTCTCAAGCACTAACTAAAGAAGACAAAGGAAACATATTCATTCCTAGGTATTAGTGAGTTTCTGTTGGAGAAGGAGTGACAGAACCTGGGGGCAGAGTCAAAATAGGAATCAGCCTAGAGTCTCTACATAGCCACAAACAGACGAAGTCCAACCCCTCTTGAATTTTTTTGGTCCTTACCTAGCACCAAGATAGTGCTAAGCATTACTTGCTCAGTGGCTGTGCATAGGCATGATTAGTGATAAATCAGTTTAATTGGAAGTTCACATGTGATCTTGATCTTTTACAAGTGACAGGCCTATCTTTTGCTAGAGCATCAGAGGTGGTATTCAGCAGGTTCTGAGCAGTTCTGGAGAACTGGTAGCGGAAATTTTGAGTAGTTCATAGAACTGGCAAATACCACCTCTGAGTGGAGATTTTACAGTATTCTTCCCCTGCCATGCCCACCAAGCTATGCTAGAACTGGTAGTAAAAATTTTTTGAATCCCACCACTGTAGAGCAGGCCTGTCAAACTTGCAGACCATGGTTTGGATACATCACATGCAGGCCACAACCACTCAGTTCCGCAAAGGCAAAAAATTGTCACAATACATCACAATCTGGCCCATGATGCAATCGAGTTTGACCCCTGTGCTCTAGAGTAGGTGAACCCATGCCTTCTTTAAAGCCAGCAAGTTCCGTTATCGAAGGATGCCTCTCCTAAATCTACTCCATCTAATCAATCCACTAAGGCTAATGGAATAGGCCACATTGTGCTTGTTGAGCATGAAGTAAGCTGGTCAATTATCAGGGTCTTTTCCATACTTTCCAAAGCTTTATTTTTACATGAGGTAATCCATATCAAACAAGAGCACACAATAGATACAAACTCAAGGTAAACCACACCAAACTTGATTGCAGGAAATACGACTTCAGCAACAGAGTGGTCAATGTCTGGAATACTCTACCTGACTCTGTGGTTTCTTCCCCAAATCCCAAAAACTTTAACCTTAGACTGTCTACTATTGACCTCACCCCTTTCCTAAAGGTCCGTAGGGGATGTGCATAAGCGCACCAATGTGCCTACCGTCCCTGTCCTATTGTTTTTTTTTATTTTTCTTATATGTACCCATTTCATGTATTCATAACTATGTATATACTTATACCTATTATCTTGTAAGCAATTGACAAATCAAATAAATAAATAAATAAATAAATAAATAAATAAATACATACATACATACATACATACATACATACATAGGGAGATCTGATATAAAAGTGTAAATTGAAGACTTTTCCCACTAGGAGAGCTTTAACATTAATTTTCAGTTCTCCAACAACACATTTGAGAGTATGTTGGTCAAATGTTATGCTATGCCCAAAGTGTATCTAAAGGCTCCTGCTAACCCAGTGGCAGAAATGAAGCCCATATCGAAGTCGTATTTCTGTAAACCTCAGCCTACCTCTCAATTTGAATTCATGCTACACTGAAGAACTAGATGGACAGAGATGAGGCACAATAACATCAGCCAGTTCACCTATGTGGATCTCCGCAACATAGATCAGATCTGTTTCCTTACCTGAAATCTAGTCATAGGATTTTTGAGGGAAAAGAATTATGGGAAGGCATGTTTCTACTTTGTTTTATAGAACTTGTTTTCCCAATTTATTTTTGAGGCTATTTTTGTGAGACAATTGACCAAATCCAGAGCTCCAAAGTCCTTATGTGAACTCATACTTGCCCAAAACATATTTCACAAAATCCCTCAATTCATTTTGCAGATATATTCCCTTGTTCCCTCCTCCTCCCCCCGCCAGAAGCTAACAAGTACAGTAGATTTGCAATATGTGTATATCTGTTTTTCACAGCTTTGCGATTCAAAGAATGCTAGCAGCAAATGTACAGGTCTTTCATGCTGGCATCGGAGGAGTGAAGTACACATGCATCCACCATACATGAACAATGCTGTATATGAAACAAAAGAAATGTATATATTTACATGCAAGCTCTATTTGCGTGCAGTTTAGGAGGAGCTGTTTCAGTTGGAGAAGCAGATGGTGGGGGTTATTTTTCTATTCCAATTCTCCCAATTTCGATCATTGTATCAATGTTTGGAGAAGAAAATTGCTCAGCGGGGAAAGCATTTTCTCATCACTTGCTTTTCTTCAGAAATAGCACTCCTTTGTGTGGAGTGTATCCCAAGCTGAGCATGCATGCCCAATAACACAATTCCAAACAAAATGTTGAATTCAGTGTAACTGAACACAAATCAGTTGTGAAATGGCAAACTTACTTGTGTGAAGACAAAAATATGACTCCATCTTTCTGCATAATTTCATACCTGTGTTTTCTGCCGAAACCATCAGATCTTTATGATCTCTTGGCATGCTGTTTTTTTTTTTCCTTACACCTTTTTCTGTCTTAACTCAGATGATTCTTTCTGATGGGAAAGGTAGTAATAGGTGAGCATCCCTTGTCACAACTAGCCAACCATTTCCTGGAACCTTCCAGCTTAGAGTAAAAACAGATGGTTACTCCGTGGAGGGACTCTCCTTAAAGAGGGCCGCATGGTTTCCCCACCCCCTAAACATGGAAATGAACAATTCCATCTTTTTGCCCTAACCAGGTGCTGCATTTGGAGCAGGGCCACTTTAGACTGATGGCTCCTTTTGCAATTATAGCTGAGGTGTGTGACATTTTTAAATAGCAGAGTTACAGCAAGTAGTTTCTACTTCTATTGCATTTATTTATGTTATTTTAGAAGACTTATGAGCCACTTCAAAACTCTGCCAACTCTGAGTGGCATATTATTCTCATTCCTCAAAATTTAGATTAAAATAATTAGTGTGCGTGTGTGTCTTGGACAAGTCCCTGCAGTATTCTTGGCAAAATTTCCAAAGGAAATAGGAGGCTGAGAGAAAGTTGACTGAGAGAAAGAGTGACTGGCTCAAGATCACCCAGCTAATTTAAACCCTAAAAGGCAGGACTGGAACTCACCACCTCCCTGTTTGTAGCCTGCTGCCTTAATCACTGCACGACATTGGCTCTCAATTAACAAAACAAATGCTAACCCTCCAGCAAATCCATAGGAAGCGAAAAAGGGGAAATTTATTTAATCTAGCCCCAAATCCAAACACCATTCCTTATCCTCATAACTTTCCAGTGCCTAATGGACTTTTTAAAGGATCAGAAGGGAAGAAGCCATTTCAATGTCTGATATAAGCTATAGCACCCACAGAAATGGGTGCTAGAACTGAAAACCCACAGATCAGAGGTGGTATTCAACAGGTTCTGCCCAGTTCTGGAGAACTGGTAGCAGAAATTTTGAGGAGTTTTGAGAACCGGCAAATCCCACCTCTGACTGGAGATTTTACAGAATCCTTCCCCTGCCACGTCTACCAAGCCACGTCTACAGAACTGGTAGTAAAAAAAAAAATTGAATCCCAGCACTGCCCCCAGATTCTTATGGTGTCTGAGAGCAGGTACTTGGAACAAACACACACAGCCACAGAAGCAAAACTGAAGGGTTTCCTTTTGCCTGTGGGCTGCCCTCTCCCCATTCCTGCTGTGCCCTTGAGGACAGCCCCTCCTCTTGCAGTCCAAAGGCAATAAGAGGAAAGAGAGCAGTGAGATTTTATTCAAACGTAACTACATAGAGCAGGAATCCAACAACCCCAGTGGTGGATTAAGGCTCACTGGTGTCCTAAGCAATGACAAATCTTGGTGGCCCCTCCTTCGTACATACTGTACAAACAAAGCTATATTCTCAACTTTGTGGTGCCCCCTTTGGGCCTGGTGCCCTAAGCACGTGCTTAGTCTGCTTAATGGTTAATACACCACTACCCAACCCTCAGGCTGTGGCCCACTATCAGGCCATGGCCTGTTTGGAACTGGGCCATGCAAGTGGGCGAGTGTGAGCACACAACTTCACTTGCACAAATGGCAAGCCCTCACACTCATGCACAGCTTCACTTGTGGGAAGTTGTAGGCATGTGCGCGAGCACCCATGCTCCTTCTCCCCCCCACCGGGCTGCCAAGCCAGAAAGATTGGGGACCACTGACATAGAGGCAAAGCAGAACTAGAGACAAACATAGAAAAGTGGGATTTGGGGCTAATTATTACCGTGACAGAGCCAGTTTGGTGTAGTGATTAGGACATTAGGCTACAATCATGGAGATGGTGAGTTCTAGTCCTGCCTTTGGCACAAAGCCAGTGGGATGACTTGGGCCAGTCCCTCTCTCTCCCCAGACAGGAGGCAATGGCAAACCGCTTCAGAACAATCCTGACAAGAAAACTGAGGAAGCAGTCCAGGCAGCTACTAGCAGTCTGATTTGAAGGCTCACAAGTAATAAATAGATAAAATATGATGGCTCACTCTTTTACCCTCTCCTTTTAAAACTCTGAAAAATAACAGCAGTCCATTGAAGTCGAAGGAAGCAAAGTAAGATGAATAGGCAATGGGAAAAGTCTAGAAGACTATGATTACTCACCAGTGTGGTTGTTAGAAGCAAATAGCATTGTGGACCAGGTAGACAAGACCCAGAGGGAGGCTTTTAATGTTCTCGCCTAATTCCCAGTCTCTAATTTGTTATCAAACCTAGGCTTTTAAATCACATGTGGTACACAATGTCAGATTATGAATTGGGTTGGTTGCTTTTTTTTTTTTTTTAGAACACAAAAGTGCAGTCCATATTGTTGCACTAATCTTCAACATTATAAAAGAGGCTCCTGAGACTGCTGGCGTTGGTTTTGAAAAGAGATTAATTCGAAGTTGTATAACAGTAGAATCTCTTCCTGGTCTCTGAGCCCCTGATGGTATAAAGCAGTTAATGGTCCTGAAGAAATGCTGGATTAGAAGTTACTAAGGGCTACTGATTGTTAGTGCTTCTTTAATCTTTTAAATCAATGCGGTAATAATAATATCACTGTAAGCTTCTGCCTAAATCTGGATAATGCATTAGGCATTCATATTTTAAGTATTTTGATGACATTCTTTTCATGAGTTTGCCTTAGAAGATTGGCATAGTTTATTAAAGTCTGTACATAGCTGGATTGGAATGGAGTGGAATGAACCAATAGCAAAATTTACTTTAAAGCAAATTTAGAACAATTCAGAGCATTGCGCACTGGATATTTTGCATTTTACTTTTCAGATACTTTTAATGTGTGTGTGTGTGTGTGTGTGTGTGTGTGTGTGTGTAAGTCTAGGTGTGTTCGGGTCTTTTCCCGTGGAAGATTAAGAGTATCTTGGCGACGTTTCGGCGAGGTCCCACTCGCCATCCTCAGGCTGGTGCTTTCAGTTTCGTGCCAGTGCAAGGAACCAAAGGTTTGAAGTGTTGGATATTAATTTGGTTCAAAGGAACCAAATTAATATCCAACACTGAACACTCCAGCAAGAGAATAATCAGGGAAGCTGTCAAAATAGAGAAAAAAACCCCATAACATGAACAAACGGACCATAACTCCCGCCTACCAGACATCTGGAAACTAGCCCTCACCAACAAATGAGTCCCAGCCACAAAAACCAACACCAGACCCAAACAACATGGGACACCACTGCCAATCCTCCTCATCAGACCCAGGCCAAAGCCCATCCTATAAGCAAAGGACAACCACCATCCAGAAAACAGACCACGGCTGCTTCACCAGCTGTCGCAACCCCCGACCCCAAAACCAAACAAGCTGACACACGCCAAGAACACAGACCCAGACCCCAAACTCAAAGCCAGACTAAAACCCAGAATGCTACATCACAGCCACCTGCTCAGGACATCACATCACAAAACTCAGGAAATTACACCACAAGAACTCAAGAAGTTGCAACACAGCAAATGACCCAGAATATCACAGCACAAGACCAAGAATACCACAGCAATAAATCTCACAAGGTCATCACACAACCCATTATCCAAGCCGTTACTACACAGGAGGCTAATGGAAAAGAGATCAAAACACAAACCACCCAGGAGATTACAATGCAGGATGCAGAATACCACAACAAAAGAACTCGCAAGCCCATCACACAACCCATTACCCAAGCCGTTAAAACACGAGAGGCTAATGGAAAAAAGATCACTACAAAATAAACGACCCAGGAGATTACAGTACAAGATTCAGGATATCTCCACAACAAAACTCACAAGGCCATCACACAGCCCATTATACCAACATCAACTCCATCAACCAATCAAGAGGCAACAGCGCAGCCAACCAGCCCAGCCCCCACCAGTATTTATAGAGAGACGGCAGCTTCGATCACACACTGCTTACACTGGCACAAAACCGAAAACACCAGCCTGAGGATGGCGAGTGGAACCTCACCGAAATGTTGCCAAGATACTCTTAATCTTACACGGGAAAAGACCCAAACACACCTAGACCTACATACCTGTACCCGTGAAAATCTATGAATATATATATATATATATCTTAAGTTTTTGTGGGTATTTAAATGTAAGGTATTCAGCTTTGTTCGGGTATTTTCCCACATCATTATAGTTGTGCTTTTAAAGTTGTAGCAATGTTTTGGCAGAATCTCATCTGCCATCATCAGTCTTGTGTATTGGGTTTGTCTGTGTGTCAGGCTTTGCAGCTGTTTCTGTTTTAAATTTGGTGCTAGACTTGTGCTTTGTTAGAATGGTTTTTTCTTCATCCTGATTGGTTGGGAGTCTTGGTCTGTGTTTATT
>NW_020769315.1:20874514-20907663 GCF_900518735.1 Pseudonaja textilis | reverse complement strand
AAAAAACAATTCTGGCACAGCAGTAGGCTAGCACCAAATTTAAAACAGAAACGGCTGTGAAAATCTGACTCACAGACAAAAACAATACATGAGCCTGATGATGGCAGATGAGATTCTGCCAAAATGTCTCTACAACTTTAAAAGCACAACTATAATGACGTGGGAAAACACCCGAACAAAGCTGAATAACATACATACATACATACATACATACATACATACATACATACATACATACACACACACAAACACACACACATACACACATGCACACACATCCCAAACTTTAAAACAAAACACGACAATTTGTAAGACTAGGCAGAAAAAACATTTATAATTAAGTAATGCCTAATCATGTACAGGTGGGCCTTAGTTAACAATGGTAATTAGGACCAAAATTTAAGCAAATTTAATTTGCTAAGCAGTGCACTTGTAAACCATAATATAATGTGACTGAACCACTTAGCAAAGGCAATTCCAGCAATTCCTGTTTACCATTGTTAAGTGAAGACTATGTGGCTCATTAAGCAAGGGCCTCCCATAATGATGACTTCTGACTTATACCGCTGGTTTCCCCACTGACTTTGCTTATGGGAAGCCGGAAGGTTACAAAGTGTGATCCCATGACCAGGGGACAATCTGCTGGTTGGAAATCCAGGCCAGTGGCCCTGCATTCAACTGCATTCAGATTGCAGTTAGTGTAACCATAGGACAATGCACCAGTCAGAATTTTAAAGAGCAGTTGTAATTACTACTCATTGTAAATTGAAATGGTTATTGTATGAGTGATCATTAAACGAGGATCACTTATACCCACTTTCCCTGGGAGCAAAGTGAGTTGAACTCAGAAGTACTATGGAATAATTCTGTAACAGATTACCGAAAGCCAATTTGGTGTAGTGGTTAAGGCACCAGGTTAGAAACCAGGAGACCATGAGTTCCAGTTCTTCCTTAGGCATAAGACCAGCTGGATGAGCTTGGGCCAGTTAATCTCTTCAACCCTAGAAAGGAGACAATGACAATCCACTTCTGAATCCCTGCCAAGGAAACTGCAGGGACTTGCCCAGACATTCACCAGCCATCAACACTGACTTCAAAGATAGAACAAATCCAGGGGTAGGCCTCTAAAATTTTAGCAAAGGGTTCTCTGGCCAGTTGCTGGGTGGCTGTGGGCATGACCTAGTCCAGAGGTCTTCAAACTTGACAGCTTTAAGACTCGTGGACTTCAACTCCCAGAATTCCTCCTCCACTCATGTTAGCTCAGGAATTCTGGGAGTTGAAGTCCACAAGTCTTAAACTTGCCAAGTTTGAAGAGCCTTGGCCTAGTCAGCTCCTGCACCATGGCAGGGGGGCTGTTTTTGCCCTCCCTGGGCTCCGGAGGCTCCCCCGAGTCTCCAGGAGGGAGAAAATGGCCTCCCCAGGCTCTGGACCTCTCTGAAAGCCAGAAACAGGCCCATTTCTGGCCTTCCCAAACTTCCATGGCAGGGGGTGTTTTTTGCCCTCCCTGAGCCTCTGTGCGCGCCCTGCACTTACCTGCATCGAAATTGTGCCACATGGGACTCCTTGGAGGGGAGGGGTGGGTGGGGCTAGCCAAGAATCGGATTTGGGGGTTCTCTGAACTGTGCAGAATGTTAGCTAGAAGATCTCCTGAACCACTGCAAACCCCCAGCAGCCCACTCCTAAACAAAACTAAAAGCACCTAAAGTATCCTGTTGCTCTTTTTAAGGGCTGATTTTTACCTCTTTACTTTGTTCTTTCACTACCAGGCTCTGGAGGAATCAGAGGCATGCAGAATACCTGGAGGTTTGGCAAGTGTGAAGCATCAGTTTGAAAAAGGAGAAGCTCAGTACCAATATCAGCAAAAATCTGTACAGGTAAAATGGAGGAATCATAATAGTTGTTGAATTATTGAAGCATAATGGGGATGACATGACAGTCCTGATCCTCTGGAATACATCTTATAATGTCTTGCTATGTATGTGTCCCATTTTCACTTAGAAGTGATGATTATTTCATTTTTTTTTAATGAATACCCTTTTCCTTTATCATCAGACAAACATACCATGTGAGAATTACAATGCCCACATAAAATTTTTACAAAGGTTGCAAAGGCTTTGTTGTAAGAGCAACCACTTGGCTGTGAAAAAAATATATGATGTTTTTCTTTGGTAAACCATTTCCTGAAATATGCACAAATACTGGAAATGTTCTGTTTGAAAGGCTATTGTACCCTAAGGTCTAACAACTGCTGAATTACCAGCCAAAATTCCTACCGCGTAACAGTGAGGCAAGCACACATCGGATATATACAGGGGTGGGATTCTACCAGTGTGCACCTATTTGCTAGAACCGCTTGTTAACATTCTAAGTAGTTCGGAGAACCGGTTGTTAGAAGAAATTACTGGCCTAATCCTGTAAGGAAGGCAGGAAGGAAACATTCTGATGTTGCTTACAAAAACTGCCTCTCTGTTAACCCTTATTACATTCTTGGCAGGACCAGACTTCCTGTCTCTAGACCTTCTCTGGAGTTTTTTTCCCCTCCTTTGCTGGTACTTTGGGTGTGTGGAGTGACCATTCAAAGTTTCAATGGCACTGAAAAAAGTGAGATAACCATTTTTCACACTTACAACTGCTGCAGTATCCCCACAGTCATGAGAGGCCAGGCGAGGAGATGCGTGCCTCGATGTGAGTGATATTGAGTTGGCCACGCCCAGCCAATAACATGACCACCAAGCCATGCCCACCACCTAAGGCATGCCCACAGAACCAGTTGTTAAAAAATTTGAATCCCACCCCTGGATATATAGCCCAAAATATATGAAAAGATACATCCTGTCTTTGGGATGTAATGCCTCAGACATAATTTATCAATAATGTTCATTATAATGAATTTGCAAGTGACATAAATGCATCCAAAACGCTTTTCTGTTAAGCTATTTTTTTTACATACATATGAATATTAGAGTATGCCTATTGCAAGGAAATTACAGCCTTAAATAAATAATCACCATCTAAACACCTGTCAAATGTCTCACTGTAGAACAATGATCAAGACATAAAACTGATTTCCCTTCCCCCAGATGTGTACATCTAAACCACAACTTCGGAGATATAATTCATTGTAAACTCTCTGTGGTTTGCATTTATTTCTCTTGAAGCCGTGCAAAGCTTTTTCTGTTTGCTCTTTTCTATGAGACGGACAAGAAAAATGCAAATGCTACCTGGCAGATAGCTGGTAAATGTTGGTTTAGGGGAAAAAATTATTTATGTACTTTATTATTTAATTATCAGAGAGTATAAAAAAGAAGAAGAAAAAGATGGAGGGCATGATGTAGTCAAAAACCACTGCTTCACTCACTGAATTATTTTAGTCTGAAAGTGCAGCACCAGTGAAGTAACCTCTGGACTTACAAGGTCAACAGGGACAAGGTCACTTCCAGTTTTGCCATCCAACTATTAAAGTCCACAGCTAGATGGTTCACTGCCTTTGGGTATCAACGTGAGCAGGTTTTATTTACATAAAAATAGAACTATGAATCCAAAGGCAATTCCTCTCCACCTCTAGGGGTACACAGCAGACAAATGATTAAAAACAATACCAGGGAGCATTTTTAAGTTTAATGCTGGAGATGTGTGCTGATGGAATAATGGATTTTCCCCACTGAGAAATGGGATTAAATTTCACGCACTCTGCAATGGCAATACTTCAGAAATGTCATATCACGTTTCGAAAGGATGGATGGAAGAGATTGCGGAGAAAGGGAAGCAAGATGAAGGGCAAAGCTCCGACATATCTCAAGTCTTGGATAGAATCAAGAACAGTTTTTTAGAATATGTGAAACACCTTGAAATACCTCACATTTTAGGACTGAATCCTGACAAGGATCACAGAGTGAATATATCATAATGTTCTGTACATGTGTGGATGTATTCAGTAAATATTGTTTTTAAAAAAGTTTTAGTTTTGAAGCTGGCAGAAACCGTATTTCCTATAAGCAAATCCTCCCACATAGGATATTCGCTGGAGGAATTAAAGGATTTTAACTGATCCTTCCTTTATTTCTGCAGTCTCCTGTGGCCCCTGAGGAATTGTTCCACATTATATTCAGTTGTTTTCATGTGCCCATATGAAACCTGAAATCATATATTCAAAACAAATGGATTTTTTTTTCCTGAGGAAGTGATCACCAGACAGTCACTACTTGTATTCATTCTTGGGCCTCTGAATGGCCCTGTTTTTTGGCTTCTCATCTTGTTCTAACACATCCAATCATCATGTTACCTCACAAAATAATTTTTTCCTTGGATCTCATTCATTCAGAATATTCCCTAAATTTTCTTTGGTTCTTCCCTTAACACCATTCATTGGTGCATAACATACACCATTCATCGTATATGTGACCTACAACTTTCATACCTATGAATTGTTACATCATAACTGTCTACATTACATTATTTTACCATAGTCTTTCAGGCATAATTTTTTAGTCTTTCCTTTATCATTAAACCTACCTTTTCATTCCCCTGCATTGCTTCATCATTTCATTCTACAAAAAATATTGCATTTGTTCAGATCTATTTGCCCTTCTCTTTTAGTTCAAAGACAGATAGTTCATCTATTTTTTCCATTTCATTCATTTGTGCTTTTTACTGATATTATGTGAGTTTTAAAATGAACCATTTAAAATATTTTGTGTTGCTTTTTAAATGATCTTTTTATACCCAGCATGGGACTAAACATTGTGCATACCACAGGGACCCCACTGAAAATTGTATTACCAAATCAAGTGTTACCCTCTGTTTTATTACAGGTAACTTAATTTAGTTTTTGTTTCTGTTGGAGCAATCTGTAACAGAGAGGATGTAATTGAGAACATGCAGACTACAGTGATAGATGATACTAAAAATGTAAATATGTGGCTTAAAAGAAGATAACTTCTAGCAGGATATTACTGGAAAGAATAGGAGTTGCTGCTAACCCTAAAGACACAAAGACCAACAATTTTAAAACATTTCCAGAGTAGATTACTATCTCTAGCATCTTGGAATGTATGCATGGCTTCTGTTTGCTGAGCTAAAAAGTGAGTCTTTCATAGCCTTGCTGAGAGGGCAAACGCTATTAAGTAGTCTTTCTGTGCAAGGCATAACAATGAGATTGTCGAAGGAGAGCTGTGTAAGTCTGTGATAGCCAAAACCAGAAGGAGACTGGTACACCTTTTCCCACTAATAAATTTTATTAAAAAGCATAAGCTTTCATGAGCTCCTGGTATCTTCATAGAGATGTCCATATAAGGTTTGTTTGATTTGGGGTAACAATTTGCCACTGCTTCTTATAGGGTGTTGCTCTACTGCCTTAAAAATGATGTTTTGGGATAATAGAATGGAAGGCTGTCAAAGGAGGGGGAACAGGTGAACATTTTATGTCCATAAGTCTATTAAATATGAATATTCTGAGTGGAAGTCTTCTTGAGAACATTCCCATTGGTGGATAAGAAGACCAGATCCAAACCTTGAAATATGAAAAATCGAACTAAAGAACCTAACATGAAATTTAAAGTAGTCACAGAGTCAACCAAAACAAAATAACCCAAACAAGGCGACCATAGTTCAAGAATAATATTTAAAAAGCAGTCATTTTCTTTTGAGTGAAGGAGACATTCTCACCTTGGCTGAAGAATTCACAGCATACATGCTGGGCGAGTCTTGCCAAATTGAGACATTAGATTGGAAATGCCCTCCTTTAAATAGCCACCTGTCACATCTTCCTGGCAGGCACTGTGGAAGGATTACAGCAGAGGTGGAGGTATTATTTTTCAAGTGAAACACATGACAGAAATAAGTAGCTACATACTACAAAGTAGACTCTCTCCTAAAATGGAAATTCAGATGAAACTGAAATGGAGAAATGTAACGTTTCATGTCAGAATGCTTCTAAATTATGGGTATGGTGCATAAAAGCCCTCTGGTTTTGAGGCAGCTGTTTTCACTTTTTTTTCCTATTTAGAGAGAAAACATTTTTAACTCTAATAACTCAGTGACACATTTTGGTGGCCCTGTAGATGTAATGCCCAGTTTCACTTATAAGAATTGGACACTCTTCAGGAGAGAAATCAAGACTGAGTTAAAGAGATAATCCCAAATAGGTCTCAACTAAATCTTTACACTAGGGTTTCATTAAATATATGTTATTGATGTTGGGCTTCAAATAATTTCCTGTGCTCACCAAACTTAGCAGAAATAGTTGCAACGCTCAACACGTTGAAGAGGGGCATTTTGCCTGAGCAGCCAGAGGATGGATGCAACCTGGGGATGTGTTGGTACCGGGGTGGGGTCCCTGTTGCTAATCACTGTCAAGACAAGTCTTGTGCAGATGATCAGTGTGCCAGGGCCATAGCACCATGATAGTGTATGTTGATATGGTGAATACATTTGGTGTCCACCCTGTTTTTGGCAAGGGATTTTTTTTCAACCACAGTTTGTGATGCAAACAAACAACAGCACATTCCTAAACTGCAGAAGTTGTCTTGTTCTCTCTCACACACTTTTTTCCTTACGACAAAAATTTACCTAACTGATATTAAAAAAGTAATGTCCCCTTAAACATAGACTCAGAGCTGATAGGGATTTTAATAACAGCATTGTAGAATGGTTTGAAGTCTTTGTTTGACTCTCCCTTATTTGGCCTTTCTTGATGCATGTATTACATTGGTCACCTAATGTAGGCTAGCTGACTTTGCTGCTGTAGTGGGCAGTTGGGCATGTATACGAACTGGTGCGTTATGGCATGTCCTGTTAAGGTACACTCGAGGGGTTCCAAAAAGAGACGCAGTATATTTCCGGTTGCCCCCTGAATGTTAATAGTCTCACAGGATGCCTGGGCCAAGGGTTGGGTCAGAACTGACCTGGTGGCCCCTATATCTACGAAGGCATGGAACTATTGGCCTAATAAGACTAACCTCTTTGGGCAGATCACTACTCCTTGGAGAATGCTACTGAGGCTCCTCCTGGAGTACATTGGATATGTGGGGATGTGGCCTATAATTCCCTCCCCACTAATTGGAGAGGGGCTTGTACTCTGGGAGTTATTAACCCTTCCTTTTTCATGATGCCATTAAACATACCCCAGACAATGAATGCCAATCAATGGCAAGGCAGAAGGCTGAAAGCCAATAACAAGATAGGGGACTGGAAGGATGACGAGTGGCCCCCAAAGAGGATCATCCATTATTATGACCCAGCCACATGGGTGGCGGACGGGTCCTGGGGATACCGTACCCCTATATATATGCTAAACCGCATTATTAGGCTTCAGGCGGTGGTCAAGCTGATCGCCAATGAAACCGCCCAGTCTCTACGCACCCTGGCAGTCCAGCAGAAGAAATTCAGAGATGCCATTTATCAAAATCGTTTGGCATTGAACTATCTATTGGCAACTGAGGGTGGGGTGTGTGGAAAGTTCAACTTCACCAATTGCTGCCTGGAATTTGACGAGGTGGGTGAGATCATTGAACAATGAGCTAGACGCATTGAAGCTCTGGCTCTTGTTCCAGTCCAAAAATGGAATGGACTGGGTCTTGGTGAGCTTTTCAGCACCTGGTTTCCTAAATTACCTGGCCTACAGGCCATTGTTGCACTCATTGGACTCATTGCTGCAGGGTGTGTCATTTTACCATGTGTCCTCCCTATCTTTGTACGCACTATTTCTAGCAGCCTGTCACTCCTTGTTGAAAAGAAAACCACTGAGAAGATAATGGCCCTCTGGGCACAGGACCCCTCGAACACCTATGAAGAACTTCTTCCATTATATCCTCCACACCAAGAATATGAAACTGCACAATAATCTATCGATTTAGGTGAAGTTTCAAAGGGGGGAATGAAGCAGGACCAGGAAGGCATATAAAATAATAGCCTTGCTGAATCATGTCAGTACCCTATATAGGTCATAAGTCAGATACCATAAGAAGGTCAGGGGGCCTCTGCTTTAGCTTGCTCATTTATTAAGTAATCTATATGTTTAAGGAACTAACAATGTAGCTGTTGCTGTAAACAAGGGTGGGCATGGAAAGTAACTGGTGGTGTAAGATAACAGAGTAGGGAAAATATGCTTATCATATCCTCTTTCTGGTTCCTTCTTGGAAAAAGATGTTTTGCAAGTTTTCTGTATTATCTTGTCAGCACGGTAGTCCATATTTGGTAAATATGTCAAAGATGAATGCCCAGGCTTGGGCTGAAGTCACAATAGGTATAAAGGAACTGCCCTGAATGAGTTTCGGGAGTTTAGAATTTGTCATGCTAATGCTCTGAACGCTTTGCGCAAATAAAGCTGTATTCTTCTACCTTTCGTGGTCTCGTGTCCTGCTTTGGAAACGTGATTTGCTGCTACAGTAGGGTAGTGAAATATTTCCCCCTCTGCCTTCCTTTTTAAATGAAGTTCTCCCCTATCCAGAATCAAAGCACCAACAAGTGCCCACAACAATTAGTTGTACTAGCAATGCTGACAAAATTCTGTCACGGACTAATTTGTGCTTTGAGACTCTTTGCCAAGGAGTCTTCTCCCAATAACCTATACGGACAAATTCATACTGTTTTTAGCACTTTATACTGAAGTGCATTATTCATATATTTATAAATGTACATTCCACCAATCCCAATGGCTCAAGGCAGCTTACCAAAGTGCATATAGGACATATATAAAATTCTAAAATTAAATATTAAAATCCCTAAAACTCAACCACATTAAAACTGTAAAAGGCTTGGGTAAAAGAACAGATTTTAACCTACACTATAATATGAAAAAGGTTTACCTCAACTCCAAGAGCAATTGATTCCTACTATGAAAAAGCCAAATGTGTTGTAGTTCTTGCACTTGTCTTCGATGGGACAGCAGAAGGTTTTGAGGTAAACTGTACAAGAGTAAGTTTGTATAATTAGCGTGGGAGCCATGAAAGTTTGTTTGTTTGTTTTTACACACAGTGAATGGGTTCAGAAAGCAACTGGTTTTTCATGGAGATGATAAAGGATTTTTGAGAGAGCCACAAGTAACTGTAATTTACTAAAAGCAATTGCAGTAATCCATGATCAAGGCTTGGAGCATCTGTGCCACACAATGAGGGTGTGACTAATGCCCCATTATTGCTATATGGTTGTCCACTATTAATGCGAGTTTATGGAGGACCCCCCAGTTTGCAAACTTCTTCTTAAGGTGGAGGGGACTGAATCCTCACCCAAAGTAGGCATATTAATTGAATCCTGGAATCCAATCCCGATCTAAGCCAATCATAGTCTAGAATCAGCAACAGTTCTGCTTTGTCCATAAGGATCTTTAACTTGTTCTCTTCAGCCTTTCCTCTGTTTTATTTTTATTTATTTATTTATTTATTTTTGTCAATTGCTTACAAGATAACAGGTATAAGTAAAAACATAGCTGTGAACACATGGATACATATAATGAAAATAAAAAATAAAAGAAACAATAGGACAGGGACGGCAGGCACGTTAGTGCGCTTATGCATGCCCCCTACAGACCTCTTAGGAAAGCGGTGAGGTCAATAGTAGACAGTCTAGGGTTAAAGTTTTTGGGGTTTGGGGAAGAAACCACAGAGTCAGGTAGAGTATTCCAGACATTGACCACTCTGTTGCTGAAGTCGTATTTCCTGCAATCAAGTTTGGTGTGATTAACCTTCAGTTTGTATCTATTTTGTGCTCTTGTGTTGTTATGGTTGAAGCTGAAATATTCATTGATGGGTAGGACATTGCAATGTATGATTTTATATGCTATACTTAAATCAGGCCCAAGGCAGCATAGTTCTAGGTTTTCTAGGTCTAGAATTTCAAGTCTGGTGGCATAAGGTATTCTGCAATGAGTAGAGGAGTAGAGAGCTCTTCTTGTGAAATATTTCTGGACTTTTTCAACTGTGCTAATATCAGATACGTAATGTGGGTTCCAGACTGATGAGCTGTATTCGAGTATTGGTCTAGCAAATGTTTTATATGCTCTAGTTATTAGTATAATATTACCAGAGAAAAAACTACGTAAGATTAGGTTAACAACTCTTAATGTTTTTTTGGCTATGTAGTTACAGTGGGCTCTAGCACTTAGATCATTAGAGATGAGTACTCCAAGATCCTTGACAGAGTTTGGATTATCAACAAGGTCTTGACTATTCAGCCTGTATTTTATTTTCTGATTATTTTTTTTTTGCCAATATGTAGGACAGAGCATTTATTTGTTGAGATTTGAAGTTGCCATTTGTTTGACCATTCTGATACATAGTCAAGGTCTTTTTGAAGGGTAGCAGTATTGTCTGTGGTGTTGAATAGCTTTACATCATCAGCGAAAAGAACGCAGTTGCTCTTAATATGATCACAGAGGTCATTTATGTAGAGTATGAAGAGACTTGGTCCTAGAACACTCCTTTGGGGGACACCACTATTGACAGATACAGAATTTGATAGGACACTCCCAATTTTGACCATTTGTTGTCTGTTTCACAGGAATGCTTCTATCCAGTTATGCAGGTGTTCAGAGATACTGTAAGATGTTAGTTTTAGGAGTAGTTTGTCGTGTACCACTGAATCAAAGGCTTTACAGAAGTCTATTGCTTTGCCTTGATCAATTTGTGTAGTCCATATGTTTTTGCAGTGTAAGAGTTGCAGATTACATGATAGTTTTTTCCTGAAACTAAATTGTTTATTAGAGAGTAGGTTGTTTGTTTCTAAGTGGAGGATGATGGATTGGTTAATAGTTGATTCCATGACTTTACAGGTGACACAGCATAAAGAGATTGGTCTGTAATTTTCAACTAGGCTGGGGTCTCCCTTTTTGAAGATGGGGATGACCATGGCTTGTGACCATAGTTTTGGCAAGGAGCTGGTCCTGAAAGATTTTTCAAAGATTATGCTTAGAGGTTCGGCTATGACAGTGGATAGCTTTTTTAAGAAGTATGCACATATTCCATCCGGTCCAATAGATAGAGATGGTTTTAGATTGCATAGTGCTTTTTCAACATTGTCTTCTGTAAAATCGATATGTATTAGATCATTGTAGTTTTCTGTGGTTCGACTAGGAAATACTGGGCATGATCCATTGCTGTTTACAAATACTGAGCCAAAGAATGTATTAAAGATGTTGGCTTTAATAGTGTTGTCATTGCAGTCTACCATTAGGTCCTTTCACAGGTGGGATGGACCTTGAGTCTTTCAGTTTGTTGTTTACAAAATTGTGGAAAGCGTGTGTGGAATTGGTGCGTAGAAGGTTTTCTTCTTGTTTAATGTGATAATTGGTGTATTCAGTTTTTATCTGGTGACATAATTTTTTGTATCGGCTTTTGAAGTAGGCAACATGACCAGATTTATTTTTCTGCCAAAGTGATTTCTTTTTGGATTGAAGCTTCCTTATTGTTATGGGTAATTTGTTTTTTTCTGGTTTGGGGAGTTGTTAATGGTACATATAGTTTGATGACTCTTTTGACTTCAAGTAAAAGTATGTTGTAATGGTCTTCTACAGTATTGCATCCAGTGAATAGAAATTGTCAATCAAGGATGAGAGATCATTGTTTATAAGATCATAGTTGCCTTTTTTGAAGTTATAATTGTGGATTCCGGCATTGTGATGATTTTTGTGTGGACGTATGTTGAGACAAAAGTCTATCATGTTGTGATCACTGTTGGAAAAGGGTTCTTTAATTTGTATTCCATAAATTGAATTCAAACTATTGCAGAAGGTGAGATCGAGGCAGTTGTTAAGTCTGGTGTTGTTGGTTACTAGTTGTGCTAGTCCCAGATTTGTTACTGCATTGTAGAAGGTTGCATGTGTGGGTTCAGTTGTACATTTGTTAAGGGTCCAGTTAATATGAGGTAAATTTAAGTCACCAAGAAAGATAAAAGCATATGGGCAGGATGCTGCCCATGTTAGTAGTGTATTTAGCTTGTTTGCATGTTCGATGTCATAATCAGGGGCTCTGTAACTTAGTAAGAACTGAAATGTGATATTTAAGGACAGTTCACAGATGATGGTCTCAGGAATAGCAAGCTCTTGGGTAACTTGGATGTTTTTTCGATGTAGGGACTTTTTATAGAAGATAGCAACACCACCTCCTCTACGAATTTCACGATCTGATCAGGAAACATGATAGAGATGCGTTGAGCCATGTTTCATAGGCAAATATAATGTCGAATTTAGCCGTATTTAGAAAGAGGAGAATTTCAGGTATTTTATTTATAAGGCTCCTTGCATTGAGTAGCTTGCATTTAAGGTCAGTTGTGGTTGGAATAGAGGTAGTTAGGGGTGTGCGTGCCTAGTTTTGAGTGATGTTGGATTGCATGGGGTGGGGTTGGATGTGGAGTTGCGGGTTGTGTGACTTTCTTTTGATGCAATCAGCTCTGTAGTCAATGTATAGGACCTTTTCTCCATTGTCTAGATGGTTTTTGAGTTCTGCACGGAGTTCACGGGAGCGGATTCTTTGCAGTATGGATAAGGCTGGTCTTGAGCGAAGTTTTTTGTGATTGGGATTGGTTTTTGCAATGGCATTTATTGTATGAATGAATATGCGTTTGCTAGACTCATTTTTGCATACAATTCTACAAAATCTTGGGGCCATAGAGCCATCATTGTATTTGTACCCAGGGCCATCTCTGATTATTTCAATGATATCTTCAGGAGAGATGTTTGTTGTATTTGATTTGCTTATGATATCGCGAACTTTGGTGATGTCGTCTGATTCATTGGTGTCTTTGAGACCAAATTAGATGGCATTTGGATGTTTCTGTTCACATTCCATGGTGTCTCTGATGAGTAAGGAGATATTATTTGTGGAATTATTTGAAGGGATAGCAATTGTTTGTGGCTATGGTTTGGTGATTATTTTTGGTTGTAGTTGTGATTGTAGTTGAGGTAGTGGTTGTGGTTGTTGTGCTGTATTTTTTTTTCAAGAGAGATTAGGCTTGCTTATATAGTTGTTTCAAAACATGTTGCAGTGTTCTTCTATTGGGTGAATGAGTGATTTTATTCTTTCAGCTCTGTCAGGTAGGGTACTCAGTTTGTTTAGCTTAGAAGAACATGACGGACATAGATAAAAGAATATATCTGAATTTTTAACCATATCAGCTAGGCTTTTGTTTGCGTTTAAGCAGGCAGGGTGGGCTAGATTGTCGCATAGGCGGCATTTGATGTAAATTTCGCTTTCATTGATGGTTTCAAGACATTTAAAACATGTGCAGGAGTCTGGGAGGTCATTGGTAGAGATATTTTTCTTTTGTTTTGGTTTGGAGTTTTGGGTTGGCATGGTCAATGGCAATAGTACACTAAACAATTACAATAGCTACTTAATGTGATAGGTAGACAGTTACTTAATGAATGTTGGTAATTAATAAATGTTAATTAATATATTAGAGAACAAATCAAAAGTAAGGTTGCTTATTACTAAAAATCAATCAATCAATTGGTTATTCAAATCACTCTAATCAAATAATTTTGCTAAGCAACAAACAGCCTAATTTATTACAGTGATTACTAAACACACTGGTCAATTAAATTCACTAAATCACTGATTTTACTAATGAGATATTCAGTAATTACACTATATGCACTAAACACTCAATCATACTAATCAATAAAAACAATAAATCAATTAATCATTTGATTAAAATTTATTATTTTAAAGAAATTGATTTGGAGATATCATTATCTAATCTTTGATATAGGTCTTGAGATAGAAAGTTACAAGTTTTGAGATACTGAAAGTAATGAAGTATTATTGAGAGTCAGTAAGTAAAGACTTTTTTATTGCTTTGCTTAGCTGTTGCTGATATCTGAGAATAGGTTTATAACCCCTAATAAATTGGCAGAAGACCTCTTTTCCTGGGCTGGAGAAACAGCAAAGAACAACAAAGAACAGCAGCTTCTTTGTGTCAAGCACTCTTTCCTCTTGAAAACAATCAGTGAGCAAGGGTTTACACTTTCTTGTTTTGTAGATTGAGTTTTTGAGATAGTAAAGATGCAAAGATGCTGAAGGAGTGGATCTCTGGCCCCTTCTTCAGCAGAGATAAACAGAACAATTTACAGGGAGGCAACAGGAAACTTTTTGTTTTCCCTGGATGAATGGGATTTCTGGCCCCCTCCTAGTTAATTAAATACACTTTCAAAGTTTGTTGCTTTAAGAGAAAGAGGCACATAGATAGTTTTGCACTGGCAATTCAAACAGTTTATATTTTTACTATGTAGACTCAGATTTGTATTGAGCATTCGTTCCTGGCTTCAATATAATTCTGCTTCTGTCACAGGAAATAAAATTGCTTCCAATCTTCACAGGAGTTCAGTTATAACAAAACTAAGTTACTGTCCTTTTAAAGAGGAAGTCCGGATTAGCAATTTGGTGAAGAGGGAAGGAGGGGCAGCGGGGGGCGGGGGGGAAGCAGTCTGCTTCACACCCTGGCTGCAAATGTCTGAAGACCAACTCACAGCTCCCGGTGCTCACCATCCTGCAAGGATGGGATGAATCTCACTGTCTCACTGCCCTGCAATGGCTGAGCGCTTTTGAATAGAGCGCTTTTGAATTGAGTGTTTACTGAGGAATGGAGCTCTTTTCTGGCTTGCTGGCAAGTCTCGGGCGTTAGGCTTTCCACCTCTGGCTGGACCCACAGGGATTTGAGGGCTTGTTGCCTGGCGCTGCCGGTGCCCGCTGGAGCTCCTCATGCTGTCGCTACTGCCGCCGCCATCTTAAATGATCCTGGACATGTGGAGAATCCAATCCTGAATCCATAGAAAGTGAGAAGTACATGTGTGAGCATCATCTTCTATGCAGATCCAATTAGCTCAAAATGTATGGAGGATCCTGCAGAGGCTTGATGTTGACCTTAAATAACATAAGAGACAAGCAGAGCTGCCTCTTGAGGAGCTGAGCAAAACTACTACAAAGTGCACTTTCTCACCTTAAAAGAGATACTGTGGTTAACAAAGTTGCTGATAATTCTAGAATTAAAAACAGGTCATATTCCCCTAGTATTTTTATTCTGGTATGGATCATCCATCAGAGTGACCCAAGGTAATCTCTGTGCAAAGTTCATGTATGACTTCAAATTGAAAAACATCTAGTCAGCTAACTCCAAGAACTCCTGGAGCTGCAGCACTGCTGCCTTCTCCACCAGCTTGGATAAATGTGAAATACACACATTGGCTATTGGCCAAACGTTGTTCCAGTTGGCTGGTCCCAAAGAAGCTCTGCCTGCTCCAGCAAAGTGTTAATTAGCTATACAGGTTTTAGAGGTCCTTGTAAGTCAAGCCATGGCAGGGTCTAACAATCAAATAGGCGCATGAAGCAAATGAAGGACCTTATCTCTACTTTCTTGAGAGGCAAGCAATCTGTGGTGATTATTGCAAGTTTTTTTTAGGGGGCTCCAGTGCTATTATTGTTTCTTCTTCAATGCAATTTTTAAGTTATGGATTGCAATTGTTTTGGTGGATAAGTAGAGTCGACAAGTAGAAATATAAATTAAATAAATAAATAAATAGGCTCAGAGATTAATAGGTAGTGCATTTGAACACCTTAATACTATTCAACATGGCATCAAATTCAGGGCAAATCGACTCCATTTTGTTGGCAAAGAATCATAGAACTTGCTTATAGTAGAGCTCAGGTGGACAAAAGCACTGGTCAAGGTCTCTCAGTGCCTGGTTATCTCTCTAATGGTTGTAATGAATTCCACTGGCCAATTATCCACTGACACAGATGGAATGCTTAAGGTTTATTTTATTTTCTAATTGCAGTAATAGAAACTTTATGATGCTTAACCCCGTACTAACTGACTCATTCTTTAGTCTTGTACCACAATAACTTAAACAATCTGTTCTCACACCTTGTCTTCTGCAATTATTCCACATCCTATGGTGTGCTACAGGCTTGACACAAGAAAGGGGACATCTAGAAAATACCCTATTCCCTTATGAACCAAAAGCTTTTTGGACCCAGGTAATTGTTTTACATTTTAACCAGATCATTGATAGGGTGGTTTTGGTCAGGTTCAACAAACATCTCCCAAAGCAATTGGAACCCAATCTAATCGGGTCCATTCCGCTGGTCTTGTAGGGTAGTGGATCAAACTAATTTCACAGAGGGAAATTTGCTGTAATACCTTAACCTTCACCAAGAAATTCTCCATCCTGGCTGTCAGCCTTTGAGATAAGCCAGATCAGGTAACAGACACCACAAAAACCACTGAGAGTACTTTATTGTTGTAGGGTATATTAACAGAAACTTGAAAGCTTTCCAGCATTTCCCTCTGGCAATTCTTATATCATATAGAATCAAGGTTGGGTTATTTCCACTCACTTTCTCGAGTTTCCATCTTTCTCAGAGCTGAGATGTCATTTATTTCCTCTTTTATTTGCCAACAGTTTTTGTGTTCCTTGCCAATTTTATCTCTGCCTTTCTCCATCTCTGCAAAGGCATCAGTTTTGAGATCAGTTTTGAGAGTAAAACCTAGGTCTGCTCTCACTTTTCCAGGTGCATTTTTTTAAAAAAAAAATCCAATCCAGTCTGCAGCTCTGGTGGCCTCCCATCTAAATGCTGATAACTATTAACCATCTGGAATTCCTGATTTTGATCCACCGGAGTTAAAACATGTTGACAAATTTTTGCACTGCTATTTCATAAATGTAATTTCAAATTTATTGTGTGTTGGTATTCTAACCCAGCCTGGTTCCAAGAGAGCAAACACAAGACAAAGGCAGCAGCCCCCACCTTTTAAGGTTTAATTCACGAATCCTGTTTCTTCACAGATAAAAGGCTGCTTCCAACTAATTAGCTCTGATAAGAATGAGCCTTGCAAAGTTGTTTGTCAAGGCTGCCAAAAACCCAGAGATAAGAACTAGTTTACAAGAGTTTTCAAATCCTAACTATGATGTCCATGAGGCTGAGCTTCAGAGCGTCTTTGCCTTCTGTAAAGAACACTTCTTCAAACCTGGCTTTTATCTCTTGAGGGAGGGGCCATTACCTTGCAGCCTTACTCCCAAGTCACCTGTGCTGCTGTAACTGCTCTCTCCTACGATCAATCCTGCGCGCACATACACTTGGCATAGGCTCCTCAGGAACCTCCTCATCACTGCTGCCAGCCCCCACAATCTCTGAAGGCAGCAGTCCACTCCCTAATGGTCTTGGCCCCTCATCTGAGTCCTCACTCTCCTCCACCGTCCGCACCTGCTGCCGGCTAACCACAACAGTTGGGTTTTATTTTCCATTCCTCAAAAGTCCATATGGTTGACATGATTATAAAATGTAATCTGGTTTTAATGAAATTGGAATTATAATAGGTAAGATCAAACTCAAGGTGTCTATTAATGAAAAGGCATTCTTTCTACTTATTTCTCAGCTGCCTTGTCCTCTTATGGTTCTATGCCATTCTAGTTGGTTTGTAAGTAAAGCACATGTCATAGCAGCTGGTCAGAGAAGAAGGTATGTCAACTCATCACTTGGGGTTGCACAGGGGTACAAAAAGAATGACATGTTAATCTGCCATTTTCTCTCATTATGTTTAAGTATTTGTTGCTAACGATCGGTCATATTTTGATTACAAGAAAGCAATACGATTTCTTCCAACTTTTATGAATTTAAGGTTAGAGTTAGGGTTGTAACTTTGAACAGTCATCCAGAGGCTGATCATAAGTTGAAGACTACCTGTAAGTCTAACATATAAAATACATATCTACGTACATATGCACATACAGTTTCAAGCTGCATGTTTTATTTATGGGTCCTTCTATATTGCTTTGTTCTATTAACACTGCAAAGATAAGTCCTGTATTCTATATGAATATTTTCTTTTGTGTCTGGAGTCTTGTTTCAGACTGCTACAGCTGTGGCTTTTAGCCAATAGAACTCTCTATTATTAAAAGGGTTTATTTATATAAGACCAACACAGATTTCTGTTAAGATTAATTTGTTTTTGTGTTTTGGCAACTTGTTATGGGGAAACTAATTGCTACTTTCTGGTATATTTGAAAATCCAATTAAATGGCATAACTCATGGAATGCCGTCCATTAGATAAAGGGCTTTTTAGCTTACCTTTTAAAGAGAAGCCTTTAAAAATTAGACGTTAGATGGAACTAGAAGGAAATAAATATTATAATAAAAGAAGAAAAGTCAGACTCAACTTACAGATTGAAACAAAATGTTTTAACATTGGACATATGGAAGGATATTTTTTAACATTTGAACCAGAAGATAAATCTAAGTGTGTCTGTTTCTATAGATTGTGTTTAAAAGATGCCATGGAAGAGGGGGAAAAAATCTAACGTGATTGAGACAGATCTGAAAGTAGATTTAAAAATGACAGATTATAAAAAATTACATAGAAAAAATTGCTACATTGGGCAAATAGAAGAAACTAATTAATGTCTTAATAATTAAAAGGGATATTTTGTGAGATGTGACAAAAATGAAAAGAAATCAACTTGTTAAACATTATTTTTATTGTCTAAAGATCATGACTGTTAGAAGCAAAAGAAGTAATGTAAAGTGGTTTCTTTGATCAAGGTTAAAATAGATATGTTGCTACTGGTATCTCTGGTAACCTTAATGGATTTTGCTGACCTCAGAACTGCAATAATGAAGCTTCAAGGATTAAGAGATTTGTAGATAAGTGATGGGATATGGGAAAAAGAGATCATTTGTTGCATTTTAAGAGGAGTTGATAAATTGCTAAAATCGTTTCTACTTCTGATGAAGGAGGAAGTCGTTTTATATATTTCTTTTCTTTTTTTATTATATTTTCCTTTTTTATATTTTTTTTCTGCACCTTCTTTTTATTTATTTTTTTCCTTTTTAGTTTGTATTAGTTTTTATTCTTTAAATTGCAATCTTTAATAATCATGTCTCTGTGTGTGTGTCTGTTTGTTTAATATATACACAACACTTAATCCAGGAATTCAAAAGAATGTAATCTTGAGAATCAAGTTGTAGTCCACATGTTTGCAGGTCAAAAGTTTATTCACATTATTTCATGCACCGGCTTTGCTTTAGTTTTAGTACTGGCCCAGTGGTCTGTTCTAATGGAAAAGTGGCAGCTATTTGGGGCAAATTATTGGACTGCTTAGCTTTCGTCTGCCTTATTATCAGAGGACCAGAAACTACTCAAATGGATTGAAACTCTGGATGCTGAGTGAATGGATTCTGGCATAACTTTAATAAGTTTCATGCTGATAGCAACTTTAGGAAAACCACTTACCATTTAATTTCTTCATTTTAAGTAAGTTGTGGGGGAGGAGAATCTTGCCATCCAGCAAGATTAAAACTGATGGCATACATGTACTTACTCCAGATGGTTTTCTATATAAACATTTAAAATATTATTTGCAGCATACCTGAAATAATTAAGTAAATAGCTGATAAATGGGATTAGGGAGAGATTCAAATCCCTGCTCATTCACAAATGGTTAGCACAAAGTAGGTGAACTAGCAGTTCCTGTCTCTACCTGATTTATCTCCAGCTTGTTGTAAATATAAAATGGATGAGCATAATAATCCATGCTTACTGTAGCAGTCTGTAGATAAATTAATAATATACAAAATACTTTTTTAAATTACAGAATGCCATTGGGACAACCGCGCCAAATCAGGTGGAAAAAAAAATCTAAATGTAGAAAGATAAAAAACAAAAATGATCTAAATAATATTTGCTCATGGTGGCAATATTAGAAGTCAAAGTTAAATAGCTGAAAATTGCAAAATTCAGAAGAAATTAAGATGCTACATTTAATGGAATTATTTTTCCCAACATAAGACATTGATGCAACTGTGTATGTGTTTTTAACACAGATTATCCATTTCCAATACATATGTTACTTGGAGACCCATGGAGTGTCAGAAGAACTTGAATTAAGATTGATTGTAACACTGTACTTCAAAGTTGTGTGAATGTGAAGATTAAATAGAATCACATTTTAGAATCTGTAGATTTTGTTACTAACACCTCTGTCTCGCCCAAATAGCCAGGCCAAGGTAATGTAGAAATTATTTTTTCCAACTGGTATTTGCTATCACCACATTTATTTCCTCTCCTTAACTATTTTATAGAACAAGGCCAAAAGAATATTTTTGTATTAGACAAAAAATAAATCACTATCTGATAACCTATTTGGAATGCCATAGTTAGGCTTCTATATAGCATGTTACCACATTATAATCCACAAAACACTTAGAAACATCAAGGAATGTTTATTTAGAATCTAGAAATCCAAATGCCACATAAAAGCCCATCTAGATTTCTGCATCCCAAATATAATAGCCCAATTTAAAAGTGTGTTTACTTTACTAGGAACACACAATAGGACAAAGCACAAAGGCTTAGAAAGAAAAAAGATAAGGATTCATAGAGTAACCATAAACAAAAATGCAGTCGGTAAGTCATCCAACACGAAGACTGAGGAAAATAGCTTTGCAAGGAATAAAACAAGCCTTCGAGCATATCCTGAGTAAAATCAAAACTCTAATATGCTTAGCCTAATTTGTCATTTACAGCCGAAGTTTAGGTCTGTTGGATTCTGCCTTGGGTCCTGGAAACTCACAACCTAGAATCGGTCTACATTCTTTTCTTCACATCCAGCTTTGATACATTGAGGAGTCAAAAAAAAAAAAGGAAAAGGAAAAAAGGAAACTTCCACAAAATTCTTCCCTTGCAATTTCACTGAAATAAAAGATATTCACTTTACTGAAGGGACTGGTATAACCATGGGAATGCTGCTAATCCATCAAGTCTACAGAGTTGGCATTGCTGGAACTTCCCATTAGCAAACCTAATCTTCAGGTTTGAATATAATTGCTTTTGAGAGACCTGAAATTGAGGGATTCAATGGACTTTCTGCCTTTGTAGAGTCTTGAAAAATCATGCTGAAGCCACTTAACTCCAGTGCATGCATCTTCAATTTTTTAAAAGGGCGTGCTAGATACATATGTACAAACAAACAAGCAAATAATACACCTAGAATAGAAGGCTGGTAATTCTTGTGGAGATCAGCTATACTACAACCTTTTTCCATGCTTTTGCGTTACTTCATCTGTTGATACTTCTGTTCTGTTAAATGTAGAATCATGAATAAAACACACGGATAGCAAAAAAAAAAAAAAGGTGCTCACTGTCTTCTTTAACACTAGTTGGAAATAAGGCACTATAGTTTTCCTTGGTAGAATCTCAACGGGCTCATGTCCCTCATGCATTTGATTCACTGAGTGTAGACTTGAGGCTAAAACTAAGTGTGCATTGAAATACATGTGGTAGCTGCTATTTCTTGACACAGATGTGACATGAGCATGAAAAGCAGCTTCTGGCAAAATTCTGGAGTAATTGAGTTGTGCATTATCCCATCTCACACTCTCTCACACACATTTCTGAAATTGCATGAACTGAAGCTATCAGACTGCTCTTCGGGGAATCCATAATCTGTGGTGCTGTCACAAGAAATTATTTTATTTCTTTTAATCAATGTAATACTTCCCTATTTTCAAAAGCTTACTTGACTTTGGCATCTGGAGCCTATATTCAGTGCAGTATTTCCTGTAATATTCAAAATAAAACAAGGCTTCAGAAAGTCACTTGCTCCCATGTCAGTAGTACTGAGGCTCTTCCAGGTTGAAAAGGATTAGCCAGTGCTATCACTATTGTCTGAGGCATGCCTGGTTGTGGACTCCTTTCATATCCCTGTTAAGTTTCCTACTAAAATGGTACCCATCTATCTTCTCACGGTCACCTGAGTTCAAATTGCTGGATTGGCATTAGCTGGAGCGAATGATGGGAGCCCATCCCATCACACAGCAGCACTTGGGCCTCAAATGTAGGCTTCCTGATTGTCAACCCAGAGTCCTAACTATCTGAGTCATTCTGTTCCTGCTGCAGTTACACACTGCGTGTAAAGTACTGTGAAGTCCTTGGTCCCCTCTGAGCTTTGTTGTTTTCTTACAGATGTTTATTACCTGGTTAGGTAACATCTTCAGATTCACATCTAGATTTAAAGTATGTGCTTACTGATATCAGGAACAATACAGAGGACTATGTATAATATTACTTTAGGGAAAAATGTGATAAATTGCTGTCATGATTGATCATCTCTAGCTCATTGATGCTTGGCATTCAGGTTTTCATGTGTGACCCTGGATTTTCTTTCATACCGCACTTTCAGCTCAATAGTCGTTTTGCTCCTTTCCATTAAAATACAGATATGATATTCTGTGTACTGGGACTTAAAAGGTCTTTGATTCCACTAGAAAGACAGCTAGCTAATTTTAAACTCGATTTGTCTTTGCACCTTCTAAGAGAGGTGAAAGGCAAGAATGGATAGCCTATTTGACTCATATCACTAGTGACATTGATAATGTTTCTATGCTGTCCTTCATTGCTCTCTCTCTCTCTCTCTCTCTCTCTCTCTCTCTCTCTCTCACACACACACACACACACACACACACCTCTCTATCTATCTACCAAATGGTGGGATTCAAAATTTTGTACTATCAGTTCTATGGACGTGGCTTGGTGGGCATGGCAGAGGAAGGAGACTGCAAAATCTCCATTCTCTCTCCACTCCTGGTGGAAAGTTACTGCAAAATCCCAGTCCCTCCCCACCACAATAATCTGGATTTCATGGAGCATAACCACAGATTCAGTTTTCAAGAAGCTGAAGTTGTTGCCCGGGATATAACCGAAGGAGGACACCTTTTAAAAGAAGCCTGGTTTTCCAACAGCAATTCTATCAATAGGCATATTGAACTAGCATCGGCCTACCAGGCACTGAGACACCAAGAAAGACCCTGTAGGAGGGGCAGAGATCACTTCCCATTGGGGAGCACGGACCGATGGCACACACACACCCATCCTTGGGCATGTGGACTCATCTTATGAAGGCACAGCCGTGCCTGTACAAATATGGAGGAGTTCGGCAGAGCTGCCTCAAGTTATAGCAGAAAAGAAATAAAGAAGAACAAGCCGGGCCAATTACAAGGTCACGGACAAAACAACAAATTACCAAAAGCACCAGCCTGAAGATGGCGAGTGGGACCTCATCGAAACGTTGCCAAGATACTCTCAATCTTACAAAGGAAAAGACCCAAACATTTCGTGAAAATCTACGAAAACAAATTTATATATATATAAAATTTTTAAATGTCATGTTTTTCTTATTATAGTAAACTGCATAAAAAGATGGTAGGGTATAAAAGAAATAGAAAAATATACATCAAACAAGATAAAAATATAGATTATTAAAAAGTAAGCAGACAAGTCCAGGAAAGGGCCCCAAAAGGTAAACCTTGTGGAAAAAATATTTTAGAACAAACCAGATTTATAATGCATTTCTATGAAGATTTATTCCTAGTAAATTCAGTAGGTTTATGCCCCGCTAAGAAATCAATCAAATATATTTTGTTAGGTAAAGAGTTAAAGGGGAGAAAAGCAGGTAAGCAGATAGCTAAAGAACCGAAAAATGAAAAGATATTGGAAGAGAAAAAAGAAAAATCAGAGATGACAGGTAAACAAAGACTGGAGAGTAAAGGTCAGAAGCAGAGGTGTAAATGGAATGTGAAAAGAAAACTGTATGCAGTGAAGGGAAATGAAAGGCAGAGAAACAAGATCATACCCAGTGAGAAGCAGTTAAGGTAAGTGGCAGACGTAAAAAGAGAAACCAAAGGAACCTGTGGCAGGAATGGGAAAGGTATTGTAGTACTCCAAGTACGATAAAAAAGAAGGGAATGAATTTGAAGAGAAGGGAATCTTTAGCTATAACTGAGTAACTTTTAACAACCTTTAAAAACTGAAAATAGTAGAATTTAATTGATAATAAAATATGCAAAAAATATGGAGAAAAACGTAAGTGACGCAAAACAGGAAGGAAGAAAAGACGGGAGGAGGGAGGGAGGGAGGAAATAGAGTCTATGGATAAATAGGTTAGTTTTTATCTTTACCTTTATCTTCATTTGAAGAAGTATCATAATAAAGTAGAAACAAGACAAAAGGAAAATTCAACAAAAGGAAAAAAGCATGTTTTGGAACAAGAAAATAAAAATTAAATATTATTAGTAATGAGGCAACCCAAGTGCTGAGATAAAAATAATAAACAAAAGACCTAAACTGGAATTTGTAGGAACATAATCAATACAGAAACTATGAAGAAAGTGAAGCAGAAGCTCAACAACTGGAATTATGCAAAGAAAAAAGAGACAAATGTTAACCATACTGAAAGGGGAGGATTAAATCAAGAAGAGATTAACAGAATTCTAATGCTCAGATGAATTATATACTGTAAATAAAATAATTTATCTTCAGTAGGAAGCATGGAAACCAGATTGCTAAGGATCAAAATGAGTAGGATGCCTTGCAAGGTCCCAAAGATTCATTTCTGGCAGAGTTTGGGGGAGAGAAAGAAAGACTTTTGCTGCTTTCCTTGCGTGCAGCCAAAAGCAGAAGAAAGAAGCGGAAAGAAGCAGCCAGGTGGCCAGGCCAGGCGCGTTGGGCGCGTGGGGCGAGTGGGGCAAGTTCCCCCCCTCCACCCTTTCCCTCCTTCCCTCACTGCCTTGTGTTGTTTGCAATACAAGTGATGCCAGCCTTGTGTTCCCATGCAGCCTGGATTAATTGCTTTGGGGGGTGCTTTGGGGGTGACATTTCTCTGCGGACAACCAAAAATTTTTTGTGGACCACCAGTGGTCCCCAGCCCACTGATTGGTGACTACTGTTCCAGAGGGTGGTTGCCATATCATAAAAGGTACACTTGTGAGTTCCATAAGATGACTTTTTTTTAACTGAAGGGACCCGGAATGTGGTACTCCTGTTCCAGACCTAGTGGGACAGATAGACACAACCGAGGAGAGGTGATCTCACAATTCACCCAGCCCCATGTCGTATATAGGTGATCATTATCACCCCAAATTCCACCCCAAATCACACTGAGATCCAGTTCCAGCTCACAGAGCAGAAGTGAAACATGGGCGTACCGAGGAATGCCCATAATTGTCTGCATCTTGATATTCTGGCTCAGCTCCAGCTTCCAGATAGTCTTCAAGGGCAGCCTCACGTAGAGCACATTGCAGAATAACATTAAGAGGAACCTACTCTACATCAGTGAAATGGCATTGTAATCCTAATGGATGGTGTTCCCATGCATGTATAAGGTGCTGCAACTCCTGATCCAGTTACTGAATCTTATCTGTGCTGCTGAGAACTGATGCAGAATTCCTATTATTGGACTAAAGTCATGCTTAGTCCTCAACTTAGGGCCACAAGTGAGCCCAAAATCTCTGCTACTAAGCGATACTGTTGTTAAGTGACTTTCCCCCATTTTACAATCTTTCTTGCCACAGCTGTTATATGAATCACTGCAGTTGTTAAGTTAGTAATATGGTTGAAAAGCGAATCGGGCTTCCCCATTGATTTTCCTTGTCAGAAGTTTGCAAAAGGTAATCACATGACCAGGGACAATGAAGCTGTCATAAATATGAGTCAGTTGCCAAGCATCTGAATTTTAATCACATGATTCCCGAGATGCCACAGCAGTTATAAGTGTGAAAAGCAGTCACAAGTCACTTTTTTTCAATGTCGTTGGAATTTCAAATGGTGACTAAATGAACGGTTATAAGCCAAGGACTACCTGTAATACAAACCACAGATTTGTGCCTGTTAGCTTTGGCGATAGTGTTCATCTCTTGGAAGAAGGTTGGGGACCAAATCTAAGGCATCCATTTGAATTCTTACCTCCCGATACTTTTATACAGCTATGACAAAAATGTGTCATTCTTTGAATCCAGGACCAGCATGATTTCTGAGCAGTACTGTTTCATTGCTTGAATCCGGAAAGATCTTCTTGAGAGACAGAGAGAGAAAATATTTCAGAGAGAAATTCAACTTTAATGAAGAGCAAGAAGGCCGGGCGGTCAATATTGCACAAACCTAGCTGACAGCTACTCTTTTGGACAAGACTATTCAAGCTTTCTTCACAGGGAGAGACAGCCCCCCCCCCCCCCCCCCAAAAAAAAAAAAGAATTCTGATAGACTGGAAAACAACATCAACTGCTATGAAGTTTGTCTCATCATAAAAACGCAAGAGTGTCCAGGAAAATGGATTACAACTAGTAAAACCAGAGAAATGTGCTTGGGACATTGCTGAAGAATATGATCAATGTTCTCTTCAGAAACCTCCAGCTCTCTGAATGATGCAATTACAAATATTGGCCCATGAGTCTGTAGTGCTCATCCATTATATTTAGTGGTTTGCTGGAAAAGGTCATCAGCTTGTTTGCAGTGCCATATAATGGCAAACAAAAACAGGCAGGCGGATGGACAGGCCCTGTGACGGTATCACAGATACAGCCTGCAGAATAGCAGTCTTGTTACTAATATGCTTCATAGATGAGGGACTAGAGACAGGCGATGCTGCAATGGTCGTAAGTGTGAAAAATAGTCACAAGTCACTTAATTCAGTGAAGTTGTAACTTCAAATGGTCACTAAATGAACTCTATAAGTCAAGGACCACCTGTAGTAATTTTCTGTTTAGGAATAGTATAAACACAGGATTGTTTCAAAGAAGGATTTTAACCTTGAAGTAATCCCTGCAGATCTGCTACTTTATCATTTTAAGAAGACAGCTTTTTTAATCATTCTGTTGCCATCAGATATATTAGACTAAAATTCTTATCATTCCTGCTGACCATGGATTGGATTATTAGGGGCTAAAATCAAACACCCCTCGAAGGCAACAGGATTAGGAAAGTTATTCAATATAAAATGAAAAGAAATGGTCAAGATTAATTCTGAAACCTGAGAGTTCCATGCTGTTTACTCACTGATGAGTTATGATCCAATGCCTGCTTACTTGAGAGGGAGCTTTGTGAGGTGAATTCCTGAGTGAACAAGCATTGCTCTGAGTTACGCATTTTCAAAATTCTTTTTCCTCACTACTTTTAAAGAAAATAGCACAGATTTACCATGGAATCACAGTACTTAATTCAATATAGCAGTCTATGTTTAAATGCAGGTCAAAGATATAAAGATTGGTGGATTAGGTAAGAATATATCTAGTGGTGGGATTCAACCGGTTTGCACTAGTTCAGGAGAGCCTGTTGTTAAATTACCCTCACCCCCGCTATCAAAGTGGATCCTGAAAGCTGGGCTGCAATGGAGAAATGGGCAACAGAGTGGTTGGTGGAAGGGAAGGAGAAGACCGCTTTCCCTCTTTCTTCTCCCTGCTCCTCCTCCTTCCGTCATGCCGGTCGCTCCTTTGCCCATTTCTCTATTGTAGCACAGAGCCCAGAATATTATTTGATAGTGGGAGGGAGGGTTAATTTAACAACTGGTTTGCCCAGGCTCAAGTTAGCCTTCGCACAGGAGGCTTGCCCCACATGTCCAGTGGAGCTGGAGAACAGGGATGGGCCATACCTCCCATGACAGCCAACCTGACCCTGGGAGAACTGGTTATTAAATTATTTGAATCCCACCACTAAATATATAAAATGTATGTGTCCAGTTGTATTTTTCTCCCAGGTTATGAATATACACTTTTATATCTAGAATATTTTTTGCTATCAATGTATATCTGCTTTACCTCATGGTATTATTTATAGTTATACTGTAACAATGTTGATGATTTTGCTCGCAATAAAATAAGATTATGTATAAAATTATGGCAGCTCTGCAAAACATACGGCCTGTGGTAGCTACAACTAAAGCAGTAGAAGTAGAAGCTGTAGAAGCAGCTGTAGCTCATATAGTTTACATACAGTGCCATCATTTTTGTTCTAGTTCACAGAAAGCTACAATATGGTTTGCAGTAAGATGTAATATGATTTGTTTTGGCTTGCACTCAGTGCAAAGAAAAGAAAATTGTGAACCATTTGCATCTAACCACTTAAAGCAGAGAAACCATTGTAAGCAGCCATTCTGTAGCAATCTAATTCGTACATACTGAAATTATAATTAGGAAAACATCTAATTTGATACAATTTATAATTTTAACAAATGACAGCCAGAAATTCATGACACGGTTTCCAACTTCCTAAGTTTGACTACTTTTCAGAGATGAATCTACTTCAGTCAATTCTAAATTATAGAGAACCAATCTTGGACAGTTCTTAACATCTATTCTTACCTGTGGGACATGCTTTGATTTTCTGTATTCGCCTTCTGCCTGGGTGTTGTTTTTGTGTGAAAAGTCCTTTACAATAGCAGTTTCACAATTACATTTATGAAAGAAGGGCCGTCTAAATAACTTCACTCACCCTTCCTCCTGCTGCTATTGGTTTTATATGAATTCGCTAGGTTGTTTGTAGCCACTCTGATTGCTCTCTCAATGTACATTATTGCTAGCACCCTAGTACTGTATTAATGTATGTGAAGTTTTTTTTTTAAAGTGCACACACTGAAAGGAGTCATTATATCCATTGCATGCCTTTGTGTGTGCTTATCTGTGCGTATGTATGTGTATGTGTGTACACACATATCTACTGTATACACACATGCACACACACACACACACACATACACAGAGCCATGTGGAAGATTCAGAAAGTGCAGGACATTTAAACACCGTCTACTTCTTCACAATAGCGTATACTCTGGGAATATGCTAATAGCTGCCCCCCCCAAAAAATTGATTGATTGGTTGGTTGTGTTTCATTAAATCAGTGTTGACTGTTAAGCAATCATATAAGTGGATAGTATTTCTTGACTGCCTGTCCCTTTACTGTTAATGGCTCATCCTAAAAGGCAGAAAATATCCATCACTTCAGTATCTTCATTGTTAATCCCAGTTGCTGTACCTGTTGTCACGAGTTTGCCCTTTATATTTAATTTTAGTTCCCTTTTTTTCACTGTGCTCCTTGACTTTTATTATTAAAACTTGCCAGTCTTTTGCATTTTCCTTTGCATTTTTGCTAACCCTAGACACATGGTTGATTCTAACTCTCCTTTGGGTTACAAAAGCCTGAAAACTACTTTATTTAAACAAGATTGTCCCATAATGAGGTTGTGGACACTTTTTAATATTTATTAACAGATATTATATTCGTTTGGTGTTTATATTTTTCTGGATTCTATCCAAAGTTTTATGTTAAGGGCAGTATCTAAAACTAACATTTAAGCCTCTTCCCCTCCAGAACACATTCTATCTTTTAAATGCTAAAGGAAAACATCCAATTGACCAAAATATTAGCAAGCAGGTTAAAGTGAGGAAGCCATTTTTCCCTAAGCTGAAATAAAAACATATGCTCAAATAAACATACATGAGATCTAAATGTACACACATCTGGAATTTGAAGTATTTTTAATAGACTTATGCATCTTCTTTAACCTAATCGTAAGGGTAGTAAATAATTTTAGGAGCAAAAGTGCAAATTAACTGACTGCTTGGTTGTTGCTTATTGTTATAATATTGGATGGTGACCAGCAAGTGTCTCTCTGCCAATAAAAAAAATCGTCCATCTGTGAAATGGGGAGGAAAGTGATATTTGGTGGTTTCCCCTTTTCATCATAACATCCCCTTCTTAAAATCTGTTCCAAAGAGTCTGCCAAGTTTCTAGATCAGGCTTGGAGGACTTCATGGGATCTGCTGTGAAGGGGAAGAGTGGCTGAAAAATTAATTCTCTCTTACCATTTTGACAAGGAAATAAAATGTTCTTAGCTTGAACAGGGTTTTTTTTACATGCATACTTGTAAGTCAATGTCTTTTGTTGTGCCCAACTGCTTCATAGCACTGCAAAATCCTTCTCTTGTGCAATTCAAGGAAGGCCTAACTAATCCTAGCAGGGATTTTTGGGGCAATTCCATGGAGAGAGGTTTTTCCACGGACCAGAGGGGGCGTGGTTTCTTGTGCTGCCAGCATCCCACGGATGTTTGCATGGCCTGGTTTCTGGCATACCGTGGGCCGGTGCTGTTCCACAGTTGGGGACCCCTGCCTTAGAGGGAGAAACTCTTATTACATCATTCAAGAGTCATAGAGCTGGAAAAGACAAGGAGGTGATCAATCCTAACATTTTGCGGGATGCAGAAAGGCAAGAATGCCACCCAGTATTACTGACAGAGAGCCATCCAGCTGCCGCTAAATTTGTGCCAGTTAAGTGCCACTTTTCTGAATGCATTCTGTCACTCCATATATTTAAACCATGAATTGGGCAGGCAAGTTTATTTTGATCGTCAGAGGGCGCGTAAGGTGAGACACCGAATGGTTATTTGAAATTTGGGGAAAAATAATATAGGTTTTGCACAGTGGTGGGACCCATATTTTTCTCTCAGAAAATTCAGGGTTCATCTCTATACAGATAGTCCTCAACTTACAACAGTTCATTTAGTGATCACTGGAAGTTACAATGGCACTGAAAAAAGTTACTTAGGTTCCTTTTTCACATGCATGACTGTTGCAGCATCCCCCTGGTCATGGGATCAAAATTCAGATGTTTGGCGACTGACTCATATTTATGATCCTTGTAGTGTCCTGGGATCATGTGATGACCATCTGTAACCTTCTGACAAGCAAGTCAATGGGGAAGCCAGATTGACTGAACAACCGTGCTGCTAACTTAACAACTGCAGTGATTCACTTAATAACTGTGGCATGAAAAGTCATAAAATGGGGCAAAACTCACTTAACAAATGTCTCATTTAGCAACTGAAATGTTGGGCTCAATTCTGGTTGTAAGTCGAGGAGGACCTGTATTGGGCCAGGAAAGGATCTAAACCACGTAAAAACTCTTGCTCCCGTTATAGAGAAATTTGATTCAGAAGAAGTTTCTTGTATGTTACATTACAGGGCTCCACAGATCATTCTTTCCTGGCCCAGCACTCTACAGACTTGGTGGAATGAAGATAAGAGAAGCAACAGGTAGTAGTCAAAAGCCTGTTTGAGCCTAATTAAGAATACGCTAATATACAACCCAGCCTACTCTTGGAATATTTACTGGAGAGAAGCTTAATCACTTCAGTGCAGCTGCAAAAACAATGAAGGGGCAGGTGAAACCAAGTGACAGGCAGCTGGCAAGAATGCTGAATTGGTAGTTACACCAGGCAATGTGCCCTGGTTTGATGGGAGAAAAGAGAGCAGTGCTACTTGCTCAGGCCCAGAAAAGAACCAGACTCAGGAGGACCAGGCTAAATTCTGACGGGGGAATGACTACAGTTTCCCCTTCCTTTTTTACAAACAGCCTCTTTCACTAACCACAGTTGCTCTGTTGTCTCCTCTTCCTCCTTGCACACGTTGTATATTCCTCAAATCTTGCTTCCAACCAAGCTGATGATGCCACCTGCAATGCAGGCTGTTCAAAACAGCTCTGCACACTGTTTAAAGGCTCAGATTGGTAGTTTTAGGGAGCACCTGGAGCCAGGCATGAAAGGAATTTTTGAAATGTATTAAAAACCCTGCAGAATTCAGGGAACTGTAATGCTCAATTTGTATCGATGGCAAAGCTTTGCATACTGCTGCAATTCATATTATGAATCAAGCAACTATGAAATTGCCTTGTATCATTGGAAATGGGCCTGGCATTGCCTCTTCTGGCAACACTACTCATAGGACTTACAGACTAAAACTGTGCAGATAATCCACACACTTTGTTCACACTTTGGCTGTGTTTTCCGGATATACAAGCTCATAATTAACTTAACTTTCATTTGTGGGTTGTCTCATTTTGCACAGTGTAGCGAATAGGAAACCAACTCAGTTGGGCACAAATTATTGCTTTATCTTAGAACTTTATGCAAACCTACTGACAATTTGCAAACCACACAAAGGCTTAGAGCAGTGTGTGAGCCCAGCCACTTGCAAAGGTAATCAATCTGTGTACAGAACTTCTAACTCATCCTCAACATCGGAAAGTTTATATTTTTCTAAGTAGTCTGTTCACATCTTCGCCAGGAAATAGGAGACTGGCAATTAAATCAATAATGCATTAAAACCCCAGCCACTATTTGCAATGTTCTCTGGTATATATCATATACTACACTAATAATAAAAGAAAAAAAATTCAGGTGCTCTGTAATGATGAAACTACTATCTTTATCATCTCCTAGCTCCTGCTTCCATTCATATTTTATCCTTTCAAATCATATGGTTAATTATAATTGAGTAGCTCGTGTATTTGGTGTTTCTGAGTGTATATATGCCACTAAAGAATCATTTTCAAGAAAAATAAAATGATTTAAGATTTCATTAAAGTTTACTGCCAAGTTGAAAAATGTGAAATTATTTTTGTTTGTCTGCAGAAGATGACAAGTCAGAGTCAAACCATGATGTCTAGCAGTAGGACAGAAACCAGCATAAATGAAGCAACCTCAAAAGGAGTGCAGCTGGAAGCATTGCAGTCAGAAAAGGTAATTTTAGCATTTAATAAATGTTATGTCATTTGGCCAACATGCAATTTACATCATGGTGTTCTTGCTTATACGGAGACAGCAAAACCACTGAAATGCTTTCTTTGTGTTTTTTAAACTGTTCTTTTTCGGTTTGATGGAAAATCATTTGTGTTTCTTTTTTTTTTTTCTACCCAAAGGGGAAAAAAGGGTGTAATTGCATGCAGAGGGGAAGGGTTCTTTCCATTCCTTTCAGGGGGAGTAGAAGTGAGTGTCCAATTCACTGCACAATCATTTTTCAAGGAGTTTAGAGAAACTGTCTTCACAGTTTCAATAAAACCTAAGGAAGACACCAGTAGAAAACTTCTCCCATAAGGACTTTTTAGGCAGCAAAGTGGGCAGCCATAGACTTTGAAGAGAAATGCATGTGGAGATTCTCAGTCATCCAGGTCATGGTTGTCCCAAAGGTGCTTTTTCAGGAGGCAAGTGGACTTTCTTGTTTTTTCTTTAGAAGATGTTTCACATCCAAGAAGCTTTTTCAGCTCTGACTGGATGGTGGGGAATGGAAGGATTAATACTACTTGCAGACAGCTGGTCATCTGCATCCTTTTAAAGAGTTGTTGAGGCAACTTGGAGGTTTATCTGTGTCCTCAGAGTCACCTGAGTAGTGAAAATGAGTGTGGAGCCTTCTTGGCTGCATGGTGATTGTTGCTGTTTTGTAGAGGAGCATATTGGAAGGCAGGGAGGGAGGGAGGGAGGGAGGGAGGGAAGGAAGGAAGGAAGGAAGGAAGGAAGGAAGGAAGGAAGGAAGGAAGGAAGGAAGGAAGGAAGGAAGGAAGGAAGGAA
>NW_020769315.1:20818426-20874504 GCF_900518735.1 Pseudonaja textilis | reverse complement strand
GAAGGAAGGAAGGAAGGAAGGAAGGAAGGAAGGAAGGAAGGAAGGAATCATCCACTACCATTGCACAACAACAAAGTAGAGTCAAAAATACCATGAAAGAAATTTTAATATCCCATAAAAATATTGTAAGAAAACATAGGGGCTTTTTGTTGAAAAATAGTACTTTTCAGAAATGCAGGAATGATTAGACAATAATGCTCAACAAAACTCTTCTTTTTCCCCTCTCCCCTTTCTATCAATACTTGTTTATTTTTCATCAACCTGAATTCTTTTTTGCCTATCCTCTTAGGCTCTCATCCTTAAAAATTGAAATCAACCTTATAAATATAAAATGGCAACTGCAGTGATAATCCCCTTATTACAGTATGAGTGAACAACCAGAACAAAAAACCACTGGTCCAGAATCTGAACCCAAATGTAAATGAAGGTATCCTTCTACTAGAAACTTGCCATTTACAATAAATTTTACTATAGTAGTACAATTTATACAATTTATAGTAGTACAATATAGTAGTTTAGTAGTATGGTGTCTCAGTGGCTGAGACGCTGAGCTTGTTGATCAGAAAAGTTGGCAGTTTGGCAATTTGAACCCCTAAGCATCGCATAGCAGAGTGAGCTCCCGTTACTTGTCTCAGCTTCTGCCAACCTAGCTGTTTGAAAGCATGTAAAAATGCAAGCAGAAAAACAGGGACCACCTTTGGTGGGAAGGCAGCAGCGTTCCATGTGCCTTCAGCATTTAGTCATGCCGGCCACGTGACCATGGAGATGTTTTCAGACAACATTGGCTCTTCAGCTTTGTGAGAGAGATGAGCACCGCCCCCTAGAGTCAGGAATGACTAGCACATTTGTGCAAGGGCAGCTGCTTCTGCAGCAGCAATACATTTGCAGTGTTGCATTTATGAGCTGCCCAGGACAAGCAATCCAAGCACAGCTCAGTCACTGATCCTGCAATCACAATCACACTAGTCACAAGTCCACGCAGGGCACACTGAGATTTATTCTAAGGAAACAAGTGCTGTACAGAACCTTTTAACAATCTCACACTGACCGCTCTTCTTGAAGCATTATTTCGTGCTTTGTGCAATATCCGACATGGCTTCTCTATGCTTTCATAAATAATTATTCAAAATCTTGCTTCTGTTCACAATAGAAAGCTATAAATCTATTTTTGTTGCACGGTGCTGAGTTCTCCTAAATGTATTTCTCTCTCTCTCTCTCTCTCTCCCCATCCAACATTTTCCAGGCGGTTTCTTTCTCTCTCATTTCCACCTACTCAAACCTTCTTTCTGAACCTTCCCTCATTTTCCATGGAGACATAAAATGATCAAAGGCACAAACACATTCTGAATTTCAGGTTTTAACAGATCTTCTTTCTTTTTTTTTCCTTCTCTAGAGGATAACAAGTGCTGCCTATAAAAATCAAGGCAAAATTCAAGGTTTTATTGTCTTAGACTGGACCTAGACATTCACTTAAAAGCAGTAGATTGCTGGGGAGACAATAGATTGTTCTTCCTAATTCAAAAGGGCATAATTAAATTTGAAGCAGGGGGTGAAAAATTAAAAGTACAAATTGTCTTCATAGAGATCAAAGGAGCATATATGAGAACTGATGGCTAACCTGGGAGACAGGAGTGGAAATCTAAAGCTACCCATTTTTGCTATAACCTGAGAGGTTTTTAATGTAGGTATTTTGTTTAATTCTGTCTTTAAATATTGTTAGAGTCATGTGATTGAGATGGGTGGCCATATAAATGTCATATATAAATATTATTCCCCCTTTTTATTTGCTCTTTTGTTTGCAGAAATTGAGAGTGAGTCCCAGTTTTGAACTGCAATGTTAACAATGGTCTACATCTCATGAGTGCTATAGTCTCACAGCACAGCTCACAAACAATAGGAATATAATAATATCACTGGGTAACCTTTTTTTCCCCCCAACAATGATTAGAGAAAGCACGTTAGCAGTTTCTCAGTTATTCCAACCAAACCAATATAAAGCAAGTCTAAACTTTATGCCTGACCCAGTGTCAACATCAGCCACCAAAGCCTTCGTGAGGACAAGAATGGACTGTACTGCCTTTCTCCTGTATGGCTAGCCCATCTCAAATTCCCACCCATGTTGTCCAGATTTAATTCAACTTGCTAATCCTGATCCCATTGGAGCCCTGCAGATCATATGATCTCCAACCCTTGGCTCCATTCCAGTTGCTGTCCCAGTACCAATCGGCTGCTCTGCCTGGCCCACTTCTGCTTCTCTAGCAGCAAGTTGCTGCCCTGTGTAGCCATTTCACCTTGGACTGCCAGGCTGTTGTTATGTTATATTTGTTTCTAAAGACCCGACAGTGAAGCATCCTCAACCCTAAATCCTCATGCTCCAATCGCACGAGCCGTGGTGGCGCAGTGGTTAGAAGGCAGGGCTAATTCACTGCTCACTGCCAGGAGTTTGATCCTGACTGGCTCAAGGTTGACTCAGCCTTCTATCCTTCCAAGGTCAGTAAAGTAACGACCCAGATTGTTGGGACCAATATGCTGAGTGTCCAACCAATGCCCTAATAAAATTAAGAGGCTCAAGCCATTTAGCAAGAAAAATCCAATTGTTTATTGTTCATGTCGGCACTACCTAGGTGAAGCCAGCTCTGGTTTCACACAATTCACGCTTTACCTCTGACACTATTTCCCCCTTCCCCCCAGAGTGTGTCACCAATCACATTCCCCAACGAAGCAATTTTGTAGGTCATAGAAATAACTTCCTCCAGCTATTGTGGGTTTCCATGGAGATGGCCTTGGCCAACCCTGTCTAGGCTGTGTCTTGTTTTGACTGAGGTGTGGCATGATTCCCATCCTCCTACCTATGGCAACTTGGGAGCAAGTTGGGAAAGCTTCGCGAGTTGACACTGAGTCTGTAAATCACTTAAAGAGGGCTGTACAGCACTGTGAAGTGATATATAAGTCTAAGGACTATTGCTATTCTCCCAAGTAGATACTCTTTCAATTTCTGCCCAGACCAGGAGAAGCACGGTCCTTTGACTTTCTACCCACAAGTACTATAAAGGTTCCCTTCCCTGTACAAGTAGTCCTTGGTTTATAACCGATTACTTCCCAACCATTTGAAGTTATAAAAAAAAATGTTTCCATAACAACCTGGTTTTGAACTTCCAATGTTGAGCCCACCCCATGGTCATGTGATCACATTTTGAGCCCTCAGCAATCGACCTGAATTTATGGCCGTTTGCAGCACCCCACCACCAGGTGATTGTGATTCACAATATTTTTTGCTAGACACTGCTAGACATTTACTTCTGGTTCTCTGCATAAACTGGCCCACAGCGAACAATCAGCTTGCTTAACCACCACAGTACTCATTTAATGACTGCCATAAAAATGTCATAAAAACAGGCTTGGTCAGGTTACCTGCTTTAGGGCCATCATGACTTAGAACTGTAATTTCCAGGCTCAATTAAGATCATAAGAGCTGGTGGCACAGTGGTTAGAGAGCAGTACTACAGGCAACTTCTGCTGAGTGCCGGCTGCCTGCAACTTGGCAGTTCAAATCTCACCGCACTGAACCTTCCCTCCTTCCAGGGTGGGTAAAATGGAGGACCCAGATTGTTGGGGACAATAGGCTGACTCTGTAAACCGCTTAGAGAGGCCTCTAAAGCACTGTGAAGTGGTATATAAGTCTAAGTGCTATTGCTATCATAAGTTGAGAATTACCTGCATTGTTTTAATGTTGTTAGGAATCTGTACACCAATTAGTTGGGTTGGCAATATATAAACCAACAATGTATGTTTGTAGCTTTAAGACAAAATCACTGTATTGATTTATACTATATTCTGATTGGTTGATTATATTGCAAATTACCATAAGAGGGAGCTAGAGATAATAGCTTGCTCCCTCTGATATTCTGTATCTCTGACATTCTGTTGCTATCTAAGGTTCTCTGCTGTGCTTATACTTTGATATCTTTGTTTACTGTAAATGACAAAGGCAACTGGTAAGAAGACTTTGTAATTGGATATTCTTTGGACTGTTAAACATATATGACCTGGACCGTTTATTGGACTGTGCTATTTCTTAAAGTAAACTTTAACTCAATTTAGTGTATTTGTGTGTGGCTGGATAATTATTCATAACTATTCTCATAAACGTTTCCATGTGCATATCCTTGTTACTCAAGGGTTATTCTGTACATATCATAACAAATGTCTTTCAGTTGCAATGTAGGATCATAATTACTTGGCTTCTGTGAAACTGAACTAACAGTTCTTCCTTGATACAAAGTTCTCTTGGATGTATCTAGGAAGGAAGGAAGGAAGGAAAGATAGAACAACATTTTTTCCCATCACTTTGATAACTGCATCCCTGGAGTTCCGAGAACCCCAAAAAGGAACGAAAAAAGAAAGGTCCTGTCTTAGTGTCAAAGAAGACAACGTAACTAGAAAACATGAAAGCATCCTTATATGCAGACATCTTGGAAAGCAAAGCAAAGGCACACGAAGACTAGTGAGAAGGGAACAATCCCTATAAGGAAAAGGCAGACCCTTGTGGCTAAGGCACCAGGCTAGAAAGCAGGAAACCTTGAGTTCAAGTCTGGCTTTAGCCATGAAAGGCAGCTGGGTGTCCAGTTTTTCTCCCTCAGCCCAACTCATCTCACAGGTTGTAGTGGGGAAAACAGGAGGAGGAAGTGTATTGGAAATGTTTGCTGCTTTGAGTTATTTGTAAATAGATGATGATAGATGATAGATAGATAGATAGATAGATAGATAGATAGATAGATAGATAGATAGATAATAGATAGATAGATAGATAGATAGATGATAGATAGATAGATAGATAGATAGATAGATAGATAGATAGATAGATAGATGATAGATAGATAGATAGATAGATAGATAGATAGATAGATAGAGAAAAACAGACAGAAAAATAGCAGCCATCCTAAGAAACCCCAAAGATAAAATTGACCTGGAAAACCAAGGCATATATGAAGTCCCCTGTGCATCATGCCTTGCCACATACATCGGACAGACCAATAGAAGAATAAGTACCCGCCTGGATGAACACAAAAATGCAGTAAAAAAGCTGGAACACACTTCCTCACTAGTCCAACACATGAAAGCCACAGGTCATAGCATTGACTTCAATGGCACCAAAACCCTAGCCACTATAGAAAACCCCAGCCACAGAATTATCAGAGAAGCCACCTCAACTATTTTGGGCTTCCTTGTGGTGCAAAATTGCCCTTTGGCTGCATTCATTTAAAACAGAATTCTTCCTACTCCTAACCCTTCCAAAGGTTTTCACTTGGCATTTTTAACAGAAGGGGGAGATATTAATTACACAGAAAATAATGAAGTACAGCTACTACAAAGTTTTGAATCTATGTAAAATGTCAGCGAAAACAAAGCCGATGGAGTCTTCTCAAATGTCTTTGCCCTGCTTTATCAGCTCTTTGGAACAAAGTCCTTAGTCCCCAAAGGCCAGGTGAGGACATCTGAATGAAGATGTTGGGTCTCTGTGATACTAGCAGGCCAGTCAGATTAATGTTAATGTTAATTCTCTCAGTACAGCTGTGCAATTGTCTAGTATAATTGGATCACAAAGGTAGCAAGAACTCATGCTTAAAATATGAAGAAAGGTTTGTGGGGAGGTGCTTAATGCCTCCGCAAATCCTAGCTCTGGCCTTCATGCACCTTATAGCCTCCTAACTCCTAAAAGAAGAGGGGAAAATGGTTCACTGGACCAATCCATTGAGCATTACTGAATCCATCAGTGTCAAGACGGTTTGGGGGGCAGAATGTATTTTCAAAATAGGTACACGCATTTAAATTGAGAGGATTGCGACTTTATGAATTTGTGGCAGTGCTGACATTTGACCTATTGATGTCTGATTGTAGAAAACTCTTGATGGGAGATGAGATCTTATTATCCACATCATAAAGCATGCATTTACTTGTACACCTCCCCGCCCCCCAGTCACACAAAATGTAGAAGATAAGGTGTTCATTTTTCTTGACGCTGGTATATTTCTTTGGCCCAGGTTTCCCATCAGGGGCAAGCTTCCATGGAGGCCAAGAAAACGTCTACCATCACTCAAAATATTGATAGAACAGGTAAGATCTAAGATATAATAGATTAGAATATTGCCGAGGATTAAAAGAATCTGTAAACAGCTCACCCAGCAAACATTCTACTCATATACGTTGGTTGGAAAATAGATTCAAAGTTACACACTGGAAATTTTATTAAATCACATCCTCTGAAGTCAGGACAGGTCATGCCATGAAGATTGAATAAATGACATTTATATTTATGTTCATCCATTTACTAGCCTTGTTCTGTTCGACAATGCATATATCCTACCGATGTGAAGAGCAATGTGTGTAAAGCTACCAATTATAAGTTAAGTGTGCTACGCATACCTGCTGTCTGAAATGCAATAATGTGGTTTTCAGCGAATTTCCACAGAGATACAAGAAATTAAATGGAGGTAGAAGGAAAACACTAAACAGGAAGTTAAGACACAGCTTGAGATTAAGATAACTGATAGATGAAAAAAGACATCAATATAATTCATCTTGGTTCAGAACATACATAATTCTAAGCCAGGATTGTATTGTTTGCTAGATAAGGACTGTGAACCGAAGCCATAATGGGTCAGTTCACATTTCATTGCTAAGCTTGAAAACAAACAAAGCTCCTGGCTTACCATTCTGCGTGAATCAGCTTTAAGCTTATTGTTTGCTAGACAATCTTCCAAGGAAACACAATAACTAACATCAGTTTAAGCAAATCCCCCCCCCTTTTTTTTTTTGCTTTCACTGTAACCATTTTTGTATCAGATATGTGCACTGGAGAACCGAGCAGATACTATTATCACAATGTTAACCAGAAGTTCTACAATATGCAGGTGCCATGGCATCACTCAAATTCCAAATTCCCCTTGCATGTAGATAAATATCACAGCAGAAAATGCTGGAAGTTGATCCACGACATGTGAAGGAAGTCTTTCCTGCCTATTATATTCCATACTAATGTTAAGAATGACAAGACTAGACTTATTAAAGGCCCATCAAACTCACTCCTCATCCTTATAGGAACACAATTCCTTCAACCATGCTTTTATAGATTAATGTACATAATCATTAGAGCCAGGATTTGAGCTTCCTTTGCAGAAAGTTTGGTATTAGTCTAAGACCTTTAGTTATGTTTTGGTATTGCAATGGATTGAATAAAAATATTTCAATGGAGCATATTGCAGAATTCTGCAGTCTTTAAAGCATCTCCTCCTCCTCCTCCTCCTCCTCCTCCTCCTCCTCCTCCTCCTCCTCCTCCTCCTCCTTCTTCTTCTTCTTCTTCTTCTTCTTCTTCTCCTCCTCTTTCTGCCTCGCTCTCTTCTTTTTCTTCTTCTTTTTCTCTCTTTTTTCTTCTTCTTCCTCTCTTTCTTTCTTTCTCTCTCTCCCTCTCTCTCGAAAGATAGAGACTTTTGAGCTGTGCTTTTTTTCACACTGCTTGATGAAATATCTTTTAAACAGTAGCATATTGGTCTATCATGGAACTCAAGGAGAGGCCTGAGAACACATAGGATAGGATGGAAAGCCTAACTTTAGAAGGACACAAGGCATCCCCAAGGTGACTAAACCTAGTTCAAGTGAATATTTTAAAACCCTCTCGGTTTTCTTGTCATGTCCTAGGAGTCAATGCTTCTGTGAAAGAGGAGATCCCAAAGATCTCTACACAATGTTTGAAACAGCACTTTGAGAAAACAACCCAAGGAAAGACATTTCATTCTGGACGAGAAAATGGAACGGCTCCAAAGCAGATCAAGGTCAGAGATGTGTGTGTGTGTGTGTGTGTGTGTGAGTGGTGGGATTCAAAAAAATTTACTACTGGTTCTTGGTGGGCGTGGCTTGGTGGGCATGGCAGGGGAAAGGATACTGTAAAATCTCCAGTCAGAGGTGGTATTTGCCGGTTCTCCGAACTACTCAAAATTTCCACTACCAGTTCTCCAGAATTGGTCAGAACCTGCTGAATACCACCTCTCTCTCTCTCTCTCTCTCTCTCTCTCTCTCTCTCTCTCTCTCTCTGTGTGTGTGTGTGTGTGTGTGTGTGTGTATACACACATTCACACATTTTTGCAAGTATATATTTATGTATGTATATAGAATGTATATATGTGTTTGGGTAGATATACACTCTATCTTGAGAGCAGGCAACAGAATTTCATTTTTAATGTGGGCCAGAGTGCTCACAATAAAATAAAAAATAAAAAGGTTAGCTTAGATGGGGCAAGAAGAATTTAGCAAATAATAAATTGTTGCCACTCTGATTATGAAGCAAAACTTTATTTTTGAGTAGCAGTGGCAGTAAATCTAGGAGAAAATATATAAAATACATTTATACATTATTTATATACTAGTTTGAGTGCAGATTTTGGCAAAGAAATGAATCTGTCTAATGAAGAGCACCCCAAGTCAAATAACGCTATTATTTAATTTCTTGCAAGCCAGACAGAGGCTAGCAATTATTTTTCCTGTCAAGACTTTACTACAGAATATAGTAAATAATGTTGCTACACAACTACACAATGTTGTCTCAACTTTCAGCATCTCTCACCAGCAGCTATGTTTCTCGGGGCTGTGGGAACTTGAAATTTGACAACGCAGGTAGCCCTCAACTTATAACTACAATTGGGGCCATTGCCAAACAAGATGGTTGTTAAGTGAATCATGCCCAATTTTATAATCTTTTTTTTGCCATGGCCATTAAGCAAAGCACTGAGGTTGTTAAGTGGCTCACACAATTGTTAAGTGAATCTGACTGTCTCCATCGACTTTGCTTGTTGGAAGCCATTTGGGAAGGTTGCAAATAGCAATCCTATGACCTCAGGATGATACAATCATTGTTAATATATGCCAGTTGCCAAGTGCTTGAATTTTTAGCCCTGACAGTCGTAAGTGCAAAGACAAAACATAAGCCAATTTTTCCAGGGCTGTTGTAATTTTGAATGGCCACAAAATAGATGGTTCTAAGGTGAGGATCGCCTGTGCCTCAGATGTGGTATTCAGCAGGTTCTGACCAGTTCTGGAGAACCAGTAGAAGAAATTTTGAGTAGTTCAGAAAACCGGCAAATATCACTTCTGACTGGAGATTTTACAGTATCCTTCCCCTGCCACACCCACCAAGCTACGCCCATAGAACTGGTAGTAAAAAAAAAATTGAATCCCACCATTGCTGTGCCTGAAATATTACATGTTGACTGTTCTTGTCTCAGTACAAAATAGTAGTGAGAGCTGATAAGAACAAGCTGACTTTTGATTTCTGAGATTCCAAGAATGCTTAGACAAATCATGACAGAGTTTGAACTTGTTCCATGACATTCTTTGAATTGTTCCTCCACTCTTACATCATTATGAGCCATGGTGGCACAGTGCTTAGAGTGCAGTACTGCAAGCTACTTCTGCTGACTGCTGGCTGCCTGCAAGTTGCAGTTCAAATCTCACCAGGCTGAAGGTGGACTCAGCCTTCCTTCCTTTTGAGATGGGTAAAATGAGAACCCAGATTGTTAGGGGCAATATGATGGCTCTATAAACTGCTTAGAGGGGGCTGTAAAGCACTGTGAAGTGGTATATAAGTCTAAGTGCTGTTGCTATTATGCTAATACTGGGGTCCTTAAGCACAATCTTTGAATCCAATGGGCTAGTATATTCTTTCACTGTCTTAAGCATAGACTTTGACCAATTCCAATCTATAAGTAGACTATTGCTCTTTAAAATAATTTTTCTATTTTGCTAAAATCTTTTCTTTGCTAGTTTACTTTGTATCCTCTTACATTCCAGTTTTTATAAAAAAGAAGTGTAAGCCCATGACTGCTGCATTTCTTATTATGAGATAAAAGCAGAGAATAATACTATTTAAAACTGGTGTCTGCCCATTCTAGTATAGATTTCTCAAACTGCTACAGTTTCAGGTGAGTCAGCTCACGCGTGGACCATAGAATATGTGAAATTAACTTGATATTGAAGGATATTTTGCAAAAGCTGGCTCTGAACTCTTGTTGGTTGGCTCTTTAAAAGATTGGGTCAACTGACCAGTCGAAATCTAAAAGTATCCCCTGAAAATAAATTTAAAGGTATATTGTTTTCTCTTCTAAAGATTGAAAATGGGTATCAAGAAATGCTGTGGCCTTCTACAAATTTTCATTCTTCTGCTGAAGCTACTTCTACAAGTAGAGGACAGGGAACATATATGGCAAGGAAAACAGAGCACACATCTGCTGCCTCAACCCCAGCCTATAACAAGTTTCCAAAGAATGGGAGTATGGAGGAATTCCCTCCTCCACCATCGACAGATTTACTACAGGTTCCCTCTGAAATGACAGAGTTTTCCCAGTCCCCTGAACCCCCTCCCTCTCCATCCAAGCAAGTTCTCCCCAAGGATTTATATTCCAGGCAAAGAAATCTTTATGAATTAAATCGTTTATATAAGCACATTCACCCTGAATTAAGAAAGAATTTAGAAAAAGATTACTTCCAGGATATTTCTGACATTGTCTTGGGTAGCCACACTGAAATGGATAGCTCAGTAGGAGGAGATGTCCTTCAGGTGAAACAAGTCTTTGAAAACTCAGAAAGTAGCCCTCCAAAAAGCATGAGTCCAGAAAGAGAATATTTAGAATGGGACGAGATCCTAAAGGGAGAGGTCCAATCCATGAAGTGGATTTTTGAAAACCAGCCGCTGGATTCAATAAAAGACGAGTCTGCTGACCAAGACAACATTAAAAGCATTGCAGGTCAAGAAATCATCGCTGGGGGAGACGTTAAATATACTACGTGGATGTTTGAAACACAACCCATGGATGCACTGAGTGCAACTTTTTCAGACGGCGCAGGAACTGCCGATCGAATGCCGGACTTGTCCCGAGGAGATGTCCGCACGACCACGTGGATGTTTGAAACTCAGCCCCTGGATTCGATGAATAAAATTCACCAGGAGGAGGAAGAAGAGCCAAATGAAAATTGCGTTGAGGAAATCACCGGTGGGGATGTCAAAACAGTGAAATATATGTTTGAAACCCAGAACTTGGATAGTCTTGGGCAGCTTTATTCAGTGGATGAAGCTAAGCTCCTGCAACTGAGATCAGAACTAAAGGAGATTAAAGGTGACGTAAAGAGAAGTATAAGGCATTTTGAAACGCTGCCGATGTATGTTATTAGAAACAATTTAGGTCAAATGCTAGAAATTAAAACAGTCCACAGAGAAGACCTGGAGAAAGGAGATGTCAAAACTGTCCACTGGATGTTTGAAACTCAGCCTCTAGATGTTATCAACAAAGATTCCATGGAAATCAAAGTTGTTCGTGGAATTTCCGTGGAGGAAAACATTAAAGGGGAAGTGAGCAGGGCAAAATGGCTGTTTGAAACCCAGCCTTTAGATACTATTAAAGAGTCTGAAGAACCTGCTGCAGAAAAAGAAATCATACTGGGGACCGATGTCTGCAGAAAATGTTGGCTGTTTGAGACTCAGCCTCTTGATACCTTAAAAGAAAATGAAGACCCAAATGTTTTGCCCACCGTAGAAATCGTCGGAGGAGATGTAAACACTACTAAACACCTATTTGAAACATTGCCAATGGATCGGTTAAAAGACAGCTCAGATGTTGAGAAACTTCAAAAAATGGCTGCCACTGAGGAAGAGAAAGGTGATGTGAAGCACCAGAAATGGATTTTTGAGACGAAACCTCTTGAACAGATTAGGGATGAAAGGAAAGAATTCATAAGAACTGTGAAACTGGAGGAAATTGACAAGGGAGATGTGAGCAGCTGTAAGCATGCATTTGAAACATGCTGGTTAAGCAAACATACTGACTCACACAAAATCCAGGTTGAAGGCGTAACAAGGGGTGCCGTAAAATTGAATAAAGACATTTTTGAAACGACTCCTTTATACGCGATCCAGGATAATCTTGGGAAATACCATCAAGTTAAAACAATTCGGCAAGAAGAGGTGATCCGAGGAGATGTCAGGAACTGCAGGTGGCTTTTTGAAACAAGGCCCATCGACCAGTTTGATGAAAGCATTGAGAAAATGGAGATAATCAAAGGGATAACTTCCAAAGAAGTACAGTCGGGGGATGTGAAGACAGCAAAATGGCTGTTTGAAACTCAGCCTCTTGACTCCATTAAATATTTTAGCAATGTAGAAGACGAAGAAAGTAAACAAGAGACGGAGGCTACAGAAGCGGTCAAAGGGGATGTCAGGATGTGCAAGTGGTTGTTTGAAACTCAGCCAATGGAATCTCTGTATGAGAAAGAGACAATGATAACAAACACTGATGAAATACAGAGGGGAGATGTGAAAACATGCACCTTACTATTTGAAACACAATCTCTTGATGCGATAGGGGTAGAATCAGGAACAGCTAAGCTGCACACGGTTGAGCAGGAGGATATTCAAGGCAGCGATGTCCGTACAGCATGTTTCCTTTTTGAGACAGAAAAGCTAGAGAACATACAAGGAGAAGAAGACCAAGAACTCAAGCGAATTATGGAAATTGATATCCAGCCTGGAGATGTCTCTACCATGAAATATAAATTTGAGACCCAACCGTTAGACTCGCTCAGAATTGACTCTGAAGAAGTCCTGAACAAAATTAAAACCATACAAAGTGAAGACATACAAAAAGGAGATGTTTTGCGTTGCTGTTGGCTTTTCGAAAATCGGACCCTTGGTGAAATTTCAGAGGACAAAGAAGAAAGGACCTTTAGCCAAACTGTTACAGATGTACAAGATGGGCATGTGAAAAATGGCTGCTTTATCTTTGAAACGTTTTCTCTGGACCAGATTAAAGATGAAGATGCCATGGAGGAAAATACCAAGAAAACCATCAACCATGAAGAAATAACAAAGGGCGATGTGAAAAGCTACAAAATGCTTTTTGAGACCCAACCACTTTATGCAATTCAGGACAAAGAAGGCTATTATCACGAGGTGACTACAGTGAAGAAGGAAGAAGTTGTCCATGGAGATGTACGTGGGACCCGGTGGCTGTTTGAAACTAAGCCTTTGAGCTCAATAAACGAGTCTGAAAACGTATACGTTATAAAATCAGTCACCCAGGAAGATATCCAGAAAGGAAATGTTAGCTCAGTTAGATACCGATTTGAAACACAGTCATTGGACACGATCTCAGATGAGAAGAAGTTCATCGTCCCCACAGTGAACAGTGTCCAGGGTGGAGATGTGAAAGCCAACAAGAAATTATTTGAATCTGAAGGAACCCAGAGAGACAAGTATGTAAGAACGGTGAACGTCAGTGAAATACAACAAGGCAATGTTAAAACGTGTACTTGGCTATTTGAAACACGCACTATTGATGAAATTAGAGGGGAAGTTTCGGAATACAAAGACATCCAGACGGTAATGAGGGAAGAAGTCCAGGAGGGGGGTGTTCGGCATGCGGTATGGCTCTTTGAAAACCAGCCTCTAGATTCCATTAAAGAAAACGATGAGACTGATACAGAGATAGATAAGGAGGAAATTCCACAGGCCGATGTAAAAACCACCACATGGCTTTTTGAAACCACCCCTTTCCATGAATTTAATGAAAGCAGAATTGAAAAAGAAGAAATCGTTGGGAAAAATGTGAAAGAAACTTTAAAGGAACTTTATTCACAGAAAGTTGTAGAGACTCATGGGATCATCTTGGAGGCAGATGAAATTGGAGATGTGCGAATGGCAAAATATAGGTTGATGAATCAGGAGGCTCCTGAAATACAAAAGGAAGAGGTTATTAAAGGAGATTTGGCCAACATCATGATAAACCTCCTGTCCAAACCAAGTATTCTGGAAAGGGAAAGTAAAGTAAATGAAGATGAAAAGGGCAATGTAAATTTGACCAAAAAGCAACTGATGAATAGCTCGAGAGCGGTGCTTGTTGAAAAAGAAGAGGTAGTGAGAGGTGATATACAGCAAGCCATTAAAAACCTGTTTAATCAGAATCGTTCTGTAAAACGTGGGATTTTAATTCAAGAAAGTGAAAGGGGTGATGTTAATATGACAATCTATTCTCTCTTCCACAAAAAGGAAAGCCATAAAGCTGAACAAGATGAAGTTATAGGTGGTGATGTAAAGCGTACAATTCACAGTCTTCTCTCTTCTGTAATGAATCATGAAATATCAGAAAGACCTAAAATAGATGATTCTGAAAGGGGCAATGTTCAGTTTTTTACAACTTGCATAGAAGCTGGAGCTTTGGACTATTTGAAATTACTCCAGTCAGAGACAAATGAAGCATTTGCAAGAAAAAATCAAGAGGAGGAAGAGGAAATAGTGGGTGGAGATGTTGAAGGCACTAAACTATTACTAAAGAAAAAGAAATCTCAAATACAGCGGACAGTTAATGAAGCTGACATAATTCCTGGTGATGTCTGTAATGCCCTGAAAATCTTTACAACTGAGCCACAAGATACATCTTGTCATGTAGACAAAGAGGAAATTATAAAGGGTGATTTGAAGACAACTTTAAATTCCCTAAGTCAGGCTATAAATCAGACCACTGTTACGGAGAAAGAAGAAATTGCAAAAGCTGACATCCATGGAATTTTGAAGTCTCTTCAAGAATCAGTTTATCAACAAAGAGAGAGAGAAAAACCAGAGGTCATTCCTGGTGATATTAAACAGACCATTGAATCTCTGGAGAAAGCAGTACAAACAAGAAATGAAGTCTTGAGAGAAGAGGTTGTCCAACATGACCTTGAATCCACATTAAGACCTTTAAAAGAAGTCCAACAATATTTCAAGGAAACAGATAAAGAAGTAGTGAAAGGTAGTCAGACTGCTATGGAGAGCTTGTTGGATACTTCTGAAGAAACAAAATTAAGGCAATACCAAAGATTCACGGAGGCAGAGGCAAAAAAAAGGAAGGAAATGTTGCTGAAGCAATCTCAACAATTAGCCCAGAACAAAGTCAATCCAACGGAACACTTGAAAAACAATAATAAATTTCTTCAAAAGGAAATGATGTCCCAAAAGGAGAGTTTTCTCACAGATGATGCCAAAGCAATCCATTTGGATCAAAGACAAAACACTAAGAGTCATGAGATGGAGAAGAAAAATATGAAGGCCTTATCTGAATCTCAGTACAAAGTCAATGAAAAAGCAAAGAAATCTTCTGAGGATAAAGTTATAGCAAAGAGATATAGAGATCAGTATGTGAATGACCAATCTACTTTTTGCAATAATGTTGAGAAGAATGAAAGATCAGAGAAATCAGAGGCAAGCAGAATATTGATGAAGGGCCATTCAACCAATGACATGCAGAGTACAAGACAAATGACGGGAAATAAACAAAACATATTTCATGAACATAAAGATGAAAAATACGTTGATGTCAGAAGTCAGGGTGAGACAAAAGCAAAATCCATCCAACCAACATGTGATCGCCAGAGCTCCAATTACAGAGGGACAGAACAACTGATCAACCAGTCAACTGGCTTGATTTCCAAAGCGGCTGGTCATCTTGAAACAAGAGAGGTGCAACAAGACAGAAAGCAATCTCAGCATTCAAAGGAGGTTTGCAGAGGGAAGAAAAATAACGTTGTGGCAAGCCAAGCTCAGGTTTCCATGGCATCTGAACAGAATGTAAAAACCAATCAAAACGTCAGAGTCACACAGGAAATGCACAGGCAATTTAAAGAAGCTGAAAGGAAGCAACGGTGCAGTGAGAAATCCATTTTGAAGTACTCTGGAAAGTGTAAAGTTGAAGATGCTGAGGAAGATTTGAGGGTTCAAGTGAAAAATCCTGTGAATCCATACAAGAATCCTAAAGGCTCAGATAGGTCAGAAATTGATTCTCCACCTCCTCCTCCACCACCCCCGCCTCCACCTCCACTTCCATTGGCTTCATCTGAAATTGACTTTCCTCTGCCGCCACCACCTCCTCATTTATTGATGCCTTGTGATAGACAGAGAGTTCCTTCTCCACCATCACCACCAAATGAAGAGGTTAAGTCAGAGCATGAGAGTCTTCCCCCTCCACCACCCACTGCAGAAGAGAAATATGACAAGGAATTGACATCTCATCTGCCTCCCCCACCCCTCCCTCAGGCCAAAGAACATTTCTTCAAAGGCTTAGACAAAACAGTTCAATCTCAGAGCAAGATCCCATACAACACAAAACGTCTTCAGGCAGAACTTATGAAAGAATTAGAAGCGAGCCAGTGCAAAACATCTAGAAAAATGCAACCAAGGATTATTCAGATGCACAAAGAGATTGATAAGAGAAATACAGTGGAAGAAAGGGCAGAAAGTTCAATGTTAAGGAACACTGTTAGTCATGAAAGAAAAGAGAAGAAAGTCTGCACCAAAAATGAAGATGTTCAAAGGGCCTCATCAGTTATGGAAACAATCAGTCTGGAAGTATCACCGTCGAATAAGACATTTCCACATTTTAGGTCTCCTTCTCTTCCAGCAGAGGCAACACAAGCATCACCTAAGCCTTATGTCCGGAAATTTAAAACCCCTTTAATGATTGCAGAAGAAAAATACAAACTGCAAAAGGAAGAGATGGAACAAAAACTAACCAAGGATGTTTGTCAACTACGGGTGAGAAGGAACAGTGAAAGCTGGGGAAGATTAGGTCAGGCAGAGTCAGAAGGTGGCCTGCCAGCGCCAAAATCACATAAAGAGGATGAAATCACTCTGCAAGGGTCGTTGCCCTCTGAGGTTCCACCTACACCTGCTGAGCCCGAATGCCAGAGGAGGCCTCAAGTCACCATCTCGGAAGCCCTACAGCCCTTACCAAAACAATCCACAGCTGAACAGTCTCAAAAGGTTTCAAAGCGCTTGACAGAAGAACACATCAGGAAAAGGGCCATCCACGAGTCACAACATCTTACAAAGCAGAGTGTATCTTCTGAAAAAGGACAGACCCACAAAGAACATGCCATGAGCCAGAAAGAGCAGCACCAAAATGAGGAACAATTGCATGTGTCAAATAATAAAACAGTGTGCCCCTCTTTCAAAGTTAGAACCATCCAGGTTCCCGCCGGGGATCACACCTTACCTAAAGGCCACAGGGATTCCATGATTTATAAAAAGCAAGAAGGATCAAGTGTCCATGGTGCTGTGAAGCAACAAGTTCAAGAAGAACAAAAACAAAGCTTAAGCAGGAAAAGTGCTGCAGGTAATTGCATGAAAATGGATGGTAAAATCCACATGGAAAAAACATGTGTTAAGTTTGCAGAAGGCAGGCAAGAAACTGGGGAGAAAGACTCTAGCGAAATGAAACAGGGATTAGCTCAAAGAAAGGAAATGGAGAAGGACAAAATGAAGCAAGAAAAACATTCTGTAGCTGTGGAAGGAAAGGACAGCCAGGTAATTGCTCACCTCAAAGAAGAGAAAGGAATAATTCAAAGAAAAGAACAAGTGGCTAGCAGTAAGTCAGAAAAAATGGTTAAGCAAAAAATAATCAATATACACAACAAATTTCAGACTGTGCATTCTGAACCAGAACCAACTTTTGTTCTGGAGACAAATGTTCAGAATAAAAGCCTGTCTCAGGAAAAGAATACCCTACAAGGACAAGGAGAATATACCTGGGAAATGACTTCAGAACAGAAAAAAAGCCCTCATAAGACACCAGAGCCAAAAAAGGAGCCCATGCAAGAAAAACTGCTACCTTCCAGTTCACCACAAGGATCCCTGCAGAAAAGTGAGAAAGATTCAGTAGACATACTAGAGTTGTTGAGGAAACGGGAGGAGATACAACAGCTATTATCCAGAATGAAAGAATTTGAGTTGGAGCCAAGTAAAAATGGAATGAAAACATTCCAGGTGTTCTTAAGTGTCATTCCAGAATGGCTGGTAGAACAAGAAAAGAAGCAAGACTTAAGTTACATTGCAGAGGAAGACAGCGTTGAAAAGATGAGAGAAGAATTGTTGGTTATTAAAGATCGAGCTTCCAAAATACTTCACTCATGTGAAGAGGCAATCCAAGCTTTCATGATTTCAAAAAATTCCCTGAAGTGTAAAAAAAATGTTCATGGCACTAGAGGATCATCGCAAAAGATCGCTAAAGTGATTGTTGGATCCAGCAGAAAAGATTCTCAGATGGCTAAAGAAATGTCCAAAGACACCATGGCACACCAAGAAGTAAAGCAGAAAGTCAGCGCAAACAGATTTTCAGAAATCGCAACTTCTTCACCTTCTCTAAGAATGCGAGCACCTTCGCCTACTTACATCACAATTGAATCTAGATGTATTGAATCTCCTCTCAGAGATTTGTTGTCTCCAGTCCAAAGAGAAAGCACTCCAGTTCCACCATCACCCCCACCAAGATCTACTACACCAACCTCTAAGATACATCAGTCATCAGTCCGTTCTGAGCAACTTGCAAAACTTAAAGACACTACAGTAAAACTATCTCAAGGAGTAATCCCAAATAGATCAATTACTCCAATTCCTATTGTGGAGAAAAGGTCGGAGATTGTTAAATCTCCCGCAACCCTCCGTCGACAAATCAAGATTGATAAACGTCAACCTGACATTTGCAAAGTACCCTTTCCAAAAGACACCATTGTAACTGCAGAGGCAGTGGCAAAAGTCAAAGAGACACATGAAGAATCCCAAGTAAATCAAATGTATGTTTCTCAAAATGGTGGGAGCATTCCGGAAGAGCCCCACAGACAAAGCATAGGCTCTTTTTCCATTGCACATGGCTTTGAGGTACCTAAGGCTGGTCCTAAAGGGCTTAGGCATACATATGAAGCATCAGACCAGGTGATTCACATAAGGAAGGAGCCAGAGCTACCTGAAACATTTGGTGGTGACTACGAACATAAAACAGAGACAATGTTACAGGCTTTCAAGGACCAGACATTTAGTGAGGGAAAATTCAAGAACAAATATGTTGAAAATGGTATAATGAGTGACAAGTCAAAGGAAGTCAGGTGTAGATCAAAAAAGGACAGACTTAGCCAAGCTTCCCAAGAGCCAGACAACAGGAAAGATAATTTCCAAAAATGCCCTAGAAAGCATCAAAGAGAATCAAAGGAAATTAACTCAGGGAAGCAAAACCAGCGTGTAATTAAAGAGCATTCCTGTGAGCCCAGGGTGTGCCTTGATGCAAATTCCCCCGTGGGATGCTCCTATGGCATGGAGTCTTTTGAGAACATGGTCATTGAATCTAGAACCGCAGCCTCCACCGCACAGAGCACCGATGGAACTCAGTCAGGATTTGGCTTCAAACGGGCACCTCCGACCTATGAAGACGTCATCTCAGGGCACATCTTAGATATCGCTGCTCCCGATTCGCCAGAAGATCTTCTAAGAAACTTTCAGAAGACTTGGCAGGAAAGCGAGAGAGTGTTTCAAAGCCTTGGCTACACCATGTCAGAAGCTACTGAAGCAGAAGTGAGAAGTAGTTTCCACGAGGAAGCAGAGTTTATCAGTGGTAAATAAGCATGCAATGTGTGAAGGAAGCTTTTAGCATGTGCACCACGGCAATAAAACATTTTGTACAATTAAAACACAGTTGAAAGGAGAAAGTAACATAACTCCAGCTAACACTTCTTTACTTCCCCTTCTCTCTTTCCACTCTCTCCCAGAAATCTCTGTTCCCTTTCTAAAAGCATGTGCTTACTATATGTGCTGAGCATGTGGCTAATCAATATTAAAGGTTTGTAGTGTGGTCTTCCAAGGTAAAAGCTATATTTTGATTTTACTGATGAAATAATTTCCCTGAATTTTAATTAAAAGAACTAATATCTCACAAAATATGATTTATAGCGATTGTGTTGCTTTGCTCAAGTTAAAAACATATATACTATGGGTTATGGCTGTTGCTGTTGTAGAACTGCATGAGGCCTTTTGGGTAAATGCAGCATATTTTGACAAAGTGCCATTTTATGTAAGACGTGTTCATTTCATAGGACAAAATCACCTCTTTTAGAACAGGGGTGTCTTTTAAACTGGGGTGCGGGGTGTATAACAACTGAAACCATTCTTTCAGGCTCTGCATATGAGGTGGAGTGCAATCCAAAGTGCTATTTACCATTTGAAATAAATTGTATTTATTGGGTGGGTACAATATTTTATTTGCAGGCCGAAGACCAAAGGACAATCTGAAATTGTTCTGGGGGTATGGGGGCAATGAAAATAATTAAATTATAGAGGTAATGTAAGTTAGTATATTTGTGGGGATGTTTGGATTTCTGGACACTACAATCAAATCTGATCGTGTACAGATAGCCTTGCTTAAAAACCACAATTGGAACCAGTAACTTGGTTGTTATGATGTAGGCGCTAAACTGAAAGTCATGTGACCATGACAGGCAAATGACCTTTCCCCCCCCTTAGGCATGGTCACTAAACAAAAAAGAAAAACCAATGTGTGCAATTTACTTCTGCTTCTGTGTTAACTCTATCACAAACTGGTTGCTAAGCAGATAAATTAGAATAAAACTTTATTGTCACTTTAAATACACACAAATCAGCATACATTAAAATTAAATTTCATTGCATTCAGCTCTCAAATGATGAGCACATGACTGCAGGATGTCTAGATTAAAGAAAAGAAGGACTAAGGGTGATCTGATAGCAGTCCAATATCTAAGAGGCAGCTACAAAGAAGGGGGAATCAATCTATTCTCCCAAACACCTGAAGGCAGGACAAGAAACAGTTGATGGAAACTAATCAAGGAGAGAACCAAACTAGAACCAAGGAAAAATTTCCCTGACAGTGAGAACAATTAATCAGTGGAACAACTGGTCTCCAGAAGTTGTGGGTGCTACACTGAAAATTGTGAATTGGCACATGGGAGGCAAGTTTGAAGAGAAATTTGCCAGAATAAAAAAATGTACTGTATATCTGAAATTCTACAGTACATCCTAACATGCGGGGTGTGGGGGGGGAATTATTTGAGAATTGGAGATAATTTCTTCTGGGTTTTCTTTGATTCCCCCCCCCCCCCCGATTTTAATGAAAGATGGCTACCGGTTTTAATCTTCCACAGTGCCTATGACATAATGTTAATCTGAGACACTGTGGGAAACTGGAATAGCTAGTTCGATTTAGCAGCTAAGGTACCAAGCTAGCAACTAGGAGAGTGGGACTTCTAGTCCAATTTAGTCTAGGTGTGAGAGGTAGAAAATAAAAATGAAATAGGGTTGTGGATCAGGGCTCTTCTGGAAGAGTATTTACAAATAATAGCAGTGAGCACTCTGAAAAGTAGAAGTAGGTGCTGGAAGCAAGAGGCTACCTCTCCTATTACATTCAAAATCCACCATCTGCAGCTTCAGCCACAGAAAGTAGAAGAATAAAACTCTTGGTCAGTACTAAAGAAACCTATTTCCTTAAAGGTATAAAAAACCCAAAATTGAAGATTCGTTTATAAATACGGATAATTACAGGATAGAAATTGCATTACCCACACAAAAGATTAAGAGCGCTATTGTCATGAACACAGTCCATGGAAGACTAGTCTTGTTCTCCAAAGTGAATATTTCATTGTAAGAAATCTGTATTATTGATCAACACTACGGATCATTCAATCCTTTAAAAAATGCTTTGGGTAATTCCTGTACATAATCAAACTTGCAACAAAATAGAAGTGTTTCTACTGTGAATAGATGGACGGAGAGGATGCACTTCCAATGAGAAAGTGTCACAAGCCCTGGATGCAGAATTTTGCAACCCATGGCAGAAGCACATGTTTTCCTTCACTGCAATGGAAATGTAAAAATAGAAAGAAAGAAAGCACGAGTCATTCATGCATCCTCTTTTACCCATCACTTTTTTGAAAATATTAAAGCATCTTCAAATAAATATAAAAAGTCTGGCATTAGTCAAAACAAAGAATTTATTTCATCTTACTCCCAGGGAAGCTTAAGGGTTACTTATTGGAGAGTGAAGGTTCTCAGGTTTCCTAATGATATTGCAATTTTTTGGTGCATAGCCTGAAGAAAAGAAATATAACAATACATAGCACTGACATCATCTCATTTATTTCTAGAAAGTGCAACTTCAGGGAAAGGAAACATGCCTACTTTGTCAAAAGAGAGTTTATCCAATGGAGTGCCTAGTTGCAGACAAGCAGGTTTTCCATAAATCATGTTTTCGGTGCCACCATTGCAGTACTAAATTAAGGTAAGATGAAGGGAGCAATCAAAATGTTTAACATCCATATATTGTCAAAGCTTGATTGGACGTTCAGTTCAATGAATGAATGAATGAATGAGTGAGTGAGTGAGTGAGTGAGTGAGTGAGTGAATGAATGATATTGAAATGTTGAAAATAAATCAACAGTAGTGCCACTGAACTCTTATCGTCAGAATGACAGTGTTGGATCACTTCTGTTTTATCTGGGCATCTCTCTATCTAAAGGGGGAAAGGGTTCTTCATATTACAAAGTAGATGAAAGCCACTATATAAATCGTAACAACAAGAGTCTAAGTGGAAAGAATTATTGAAGTGATTTCTCCCTTGGAAATGACTTTATGCTGTTTACAGAATCAGAAGAAGTAGGTGCCACACATACCCTGCTTTTTAAGAATTTTTAAAATACTGAGATTAAATAATAAAAGAAATTCTACACAAAGCTTACAGAAAACATTGCATTAGAAAAAAAGAAAAGAGAGAAATGAACTTAAAACTTAGAACTTAGAATAACTTTATTGTCACTTCGAAGGTACCCTAATCGGCATACATTAAAATAAAATACAGCTCTCAAAGGGTTGTCACTTCCAATATACACTGCATAAACATGACAAAAATATAAATAAATAAATAAACGTAGGCGTATATCAATATATCAATTGGAGGAAAGGAGTAGTGTTCTCTGATGGACACCTCCTTCAATTACTCCCTGCTAATGTAACATATATATATATATATATATATATACCTCTAAACATTATATTAGTATCCACAATCAAGGGAGTATATCACTATAGATATGAGTTTATTTCATAATTCCTGATAGGCAGTATGTATACACTTGTAAATAAACAACAATGGGTATTTGGAAGAGAATAATATTTGAACAATGCTGATGAAGACTAGGGCTTCAAGGGGCTATGGCTAATTTGATGAATATCCTTTTTTTCCATCTAAGCATATGAAAGGAATTTGTATTATTATCATATTAATGAGCATTACAAGCATCTAGCTGGGAGAGGGCAATTCTGAATACATTGGGAGTGGATCTACATCTCATACCTAGCCACAGTGTGATTTAGTTTTATCTTGGCCTGATGCATAGATTCAACCACTGCAGTTGGTAAGCTATGGGTTTTGGCCTAACATTAAGTAAGATATAGGTTAATATAGCTGAAACAATATATGGTGTCAGCCAATTCACATATCATTTCAAAACTGGATATTTTAGAACATTGTAAATTGAAAAAAAATAATAGCTTTCTTTTTTTAATATAATAAGCCACCGTAAGCAAAAACAAATGTACCACATTCGCCTCATTTGTGAACTAGATAAAAGTTTTAAAATATGCTTTACTTTACACTAAAGCGCCTTTAAAATTTAGACAATATTGTGCCACAATGATCTTGGCAACCTTTTTTTAATAGCTAAAATGTATTTTTTGCCATAATTCAGTATTTTTTTGAACAAAAGAAGAAATAACATTAGCTTATAATGGCAGAAACCAGGAAACTGTTTTTAAAAGAGTTTAATTTTCACTAAAGATTTTACCTAGGTACATATAATACATTTGGTACAAACTGCAATGGCATGAAAATGACAAAATATCACAATGTAAACCCTGACTGGTACTTGCATTGTAAAGTTGCAGCCAAGCATCTGCAAGACATATGCTTTCCATTATTATGATAGTTGGTTGCACAGTAAATCAGATATTTAGATAGATTTAGCCTTTTTATCCACCTATCAAGTCCTGCCCAAGAATCTGGGCTAGACAAACGTCATTTGATATTGTTAAAGGTATCATTGCAAGATGCTGTTCCAAGTAAGGATGTCTTTTTCAATTATTGTTATTATTATTTATATTATTTTATCTTACATATATGTATATAAAAAAATAAAATAGATGGTGAACATACCCCAAAATCTTGCTGTCTATTTTCTCCACACCACCCTGCAATGCATTTTGTTATTCTCCCATTCCTTTTACCTAGTGATGCCATATAAAAGAATAAGATCAATTCCAATTAAAGTATCAATTTTAAAAAGACTATAATAATGGCACCAATAGTGAACCAATAGTGATGTATCACACTTGGATCCCATACTCAGTAATCTACTTTAAATGTCAAAGTCAATTTTGGAAGACAATAGAATAATTCTAAGGTTCTAAAAAAAGTCAGATTTTCACTGGCTAGCTACTCCACAAACATTGAGAAGTTCAAAGATAGCTATTCTAAAATAAAAATATGGGAGCATTTCATATCCCTCAGATTACTTTGCTGGATGTAGAAAAAAAATGAAAAAGCAATTTTTGGTAGAGATGGAGAATATCAATTTATCCCCTGTTGTTTTTAAACCAAAAAATGATGTTTCAGTAAGGATTACTGAAGGCATTTAACAGACAAATATTAACAAAGAAAGTACAAAAAGCTTCTCTTTTCACACATCAAATGGACATATGAACTTCTTTTTATGCTCTCTGAGATTGATGGTTTTTTTTGCAGATGTTCATTATCAAACTAGGTAACATCATCAGTGCTTGAAGGGAATGGATTTTGCTCTTATTTTTTATATACTAGGGACCTGCCCTATCAGTATTGATGGAGGTGTTCTTGGTGCTTCCTTATCAGGCTATTATTTACTGTTACCTTGTTTGTCTGCTTTGGTAGGGTTAGTTGATTTTCCTTTGAATGGTATATAGATGTTGTTTATCTCTGTGTGCCTGTTGATGGCTGATTTGTCTGAGTGCCAGGCCTCCAGGAATTCTCTGGTGTTTTTGCACTTGACTTGGTCTAGAATGCTCAGTTTCCCAGTTGACACAATGGTTGATGTCCATGTGCTGTGAAATTAAGGAGTTTTTATTGTGTCTTCTGACTGAAGGTTATTGCAGATGATTGTCTCAAAAGTTGAGCAGAGATTAACACTCCGATTAACACTAGACCAACAATCAAGAAGTAAACGATACCCACTCAAGGAGCTACAAATACAGGCCAACAGTAAACAGCCTAGTCAAGGAACTCCCACTAAGACTAGCAGGGCAAGCCCTTGGTATTAAAAATAAGAACAAACCTCACACTGATTTGTTCACAACCCGCTGTTGTTACCTAGTTGGGTAATGAAACATCTGCAAGAAAACCACCAACTCAGAGGGCACCAAAGACCCCACAGTTCAGCCCTGAACTACAAATATTCTTGTCTGTTGGAACTTTTTTTTTAATTCCAGCAATGAATGGAAAATGTTGAGGATGTAGCGATTCTATTAAAATCAGGGGGCTACACAGAAATGATCCTCAAACACTATCAAATGTATAACTAACTTTCAAAATATTTTGCTTTAAAGTGCACTAAGAAAAAGACTTCTTTGATCTATTCTGTGCTACTTATTTCACAAAGAGTGAAATTAAGCATTTCAAGCCCAATCTTAAAAGTGAACAATTTGGAGTTAGATTAAATCATATTCTGAGCAATCCCATAAATATTCATTATGGCTTAAATCCAGAGTATGACTTAATATTATTTAATTTATTGGCATAATATGGAGGGGGGGAGGGAGGGAGGGGGAAAGATAGGGAGGGAGGGAGAGAGAGAGAATGAATTACATTTATGGGTATTAACATTGCAATTAATTACAGCTAAAACTTTCTTAAACTGTTTATGATTGAAAAATACAATAAAATATTTTTCTTTTATTTGACAGCTTAGGAAATTATGCTTCTCTGCATGGTAAAATTTATTGCAAACCACATTTTAAGCAACTTTTCAAATCCAAAGGAAATTACGATGAAGGCTTCGGACACAAGCAACATAAAGAATTATGGATTTCCAAAACTCAGAAAGGCCCGAATAGTTGTGCTCCTACTAAAGAAGTTCATAAATCCATATCAAAGGTGAATAAAACAACTGTCCATATGTTGTATCCTGGCAATCCACAAGTCCATTGTGAAACTATGAATGATAATTTAAAACAGAATACAGGGAAGGGCAAATTAAACATTACGTGGCCTCCTTCTACAGAAACTCCGAAAAATTCACTCTCAATTGATGTGGTTACAGTAAATAAACCAAAATGGCCTCCTGAAATTTCTCAATATGAGATTGACAGAATTAATACAAATCTTTCTGTGGGTGATACAAGCCAACCACAGCTCGCAAACGGTAATAGCCATCTTTGGGAGACAAACAGACAAAAGAAAAATGAAAATGTTGACTTACATTCAGACAACCATTCCTCTCCCATTCCTGTGCCTAGGGAAGAGGATCCTACTAATATTATTACAGCAAAGACATGCAATGATGAGAATGAAATTGTACAAAGGAGAGCAGATGATTCAGAAAAGGGAAAAGCAAGTGAAAGGAATGCAAAGGAATACGATAAGGTGGTCGTGCAAATTGCTAACAAAGGGAAAGATGGAAAAAATAATGAAGCTAATGTCACCAAAGTTATACCAGTTACCAACACTGATGATGATAATGATGCTGAATGGCAGAGTAGTCAAAACAGTACTATGAACAATAATAACAACAATAACAATGATAATAATGGCTTTCAAACTACTTTTCTGCATCACAAATTCTGTAATCAGGGAACATCGTTTGAGGAGGGTCCATTTACGGAAGTGGGTCAGGGAAATAGGTCTGCCTCCAAATCTACATTTGAAAGACTCAAAAGATGTGATGTAAATTCAGAAGTGCTCTGCCTAACTGACTCTGAAGTCAGCTATTCCACAGAGGTTTTCAATCTCACAGATGTTGAAGAAAGCATCAAAGGAGAGAATTTCATTACCTCAGATAGTCTTATTCGGCAGAAAAATAAAAATGTCCATTGTGAAAAACAGCGCATTAACCACAAAGTAATTTTAAAGGGAATGAATGTTGCAGAATTTCCTTTTGAAGGTAAATTACCAGGCAGTAAGGAATCAATGAAATATGTCAAAACATTAGGTGCTGCTTCATGTGATCAAGTGGCAACAGGGCTTTTACCAGGGAATGACAGAATTGGTCTATTTCGCTCTACAGCACCAACTGAAAATGTTCATGGTCCATGTTCTGAAGACTTCATGGATTACCACATTACCATTTGTCAGGATGAAGGAAAGGAAACATTGCAGAAAGATGAAAGCAGATATTTAGATTTGCTGAGCTTAAACGATAGAGTTGTTTTGTCATCTCAAAAAGAACAAACCAGGATAGATCAACCAAGTAAACATGAGCAGATAAGGAAAAGCTGTCAGAATGACGATCATTAATATGTACACTTGGACTGACCAAAGCAAATCTGTAATTTTCTTTGAAGAATTGGTTAAAAACTTATGTATCTCTAATTTTGTGGAATGGATATTGTTTAAAAATCCAGTTACCTATCAGAATTTTAAAAGAAATAATTATCTACATTTGTACCAGAAAACACAGGTGAACTTTAATTTGCTTAAAATACATTGGAATCCATGTATATCAGGGTTCATTTCATATGTTTGGAAGTTACATGCCCGTACTTCTATTTTTCTTTATACTTATTAAGAATTACTTCATATGCAAGGCACCATTGAGGGAGTAAAATGAAAAGTAACTTTTTAAAGATAACGTAGTGTAAATGAAATCTTTATTTACATTTTCGTTGACATGTGGAAGTCATCACTTAGAATTGTAACTAAATAATGAATATTTTGAAAACAAGCTGTAAGATTCTCTTACTACTGCACTATTTCAGTGTTATGCTTTTAACTGCTGTAATGAATTTAGAGATTATGCACCTGGTGTGCTCTAAGAATAAGACAAATATTTCTAAAATTATTTTTTCACCTACTGTTTTACTGTAACAAAGTTGTTGTTTCATGATATAGTAAGTATATTTGGGGTTTTCTAGCTTATAAGCGTTACACCATTCTTTTCCAAGAAATATTGAAAAACAAGAACATGATAGAACTAAATGGTCAAAATGCACTATAGTTCCCTCACCATTTGTGAGTTATGCTCTTTCTTTTTTGTTTTCCTAGGGTAGATTTGCCTTGATAGCTTTCAGGCCATGTAACACGCACATTTTATTTCTTGTAAACCAACAAGAAGGAGCAGAATCCAACCCAAATTGAAACATGCATTGCTGAATACACCCGGGGGGGGGGGGGGGGGGGGGGTGCATGGGACTACATATTAACAGTTCAATTCTCTTCATGTCTACTGAGAAATGTCCCATTAAATTTAATGGACTTTGCTCCCCGAAATATAGGAAATGAACTCTCTTTTCCTTTAATGAAAGAAAATTAAGCCGATTATCTTCCACTGAATCCAATAGGAAATGAACTCACTTAAATTTTACTGGACTTTGTTCAGCAATAAAGTCAAAAGGCAGAAGGGAGAACAAGGAAAATATTAACAGAAATGGTGAGCAGAGGAACTAATGTTAATTTACCAAATTATTCCAACTTGCTTGGAAAACAAACCAAGCTCAGTTTTGGAATCTGTGTGTACTTAGTCACATTAGCAATATTGACGCTTGTCCTTATGTACTGAAGAAAATGGTTTTCCTAGGTTAGCTGAGCTTGCATGAGAATACTTCATTAGGCAATTGACAAAACTGAATAAAAAGCACTTTACAAAATGCTGTTTCAGAATTTATTTTTAAACCCATTGCACTTGAAAACTGCTTACTGTATAGCAAATTATTTGAATTCTTTTAGAATACAAGAATTAATTGGCAATAAATATTTCAAAAATGAATACTGACCATACAATGAAATCTGATTTTAAAAATGATTCTTTTCTTATTGTTGCATTATTTTGGTTCAAAAATAAACTGTTCAACATCTTGTTTGCAATTTTGCCAACAAGAAGTCATAAGGAGGACTTAAGGACATGTGATGTTGAAGAATGATACTCTAGTACACTAATAATTGATATTAAGTGGCCCAATGCCTCCCTTACATAGCCAAGATACAGACACAATGATGAGCTTTTTCCCACAGTATTACTTTCTAAGCTGCCCTTTTAAATCTACTATTCACTGGAAAATTACCTTGGTGCACTGAGATTCCAGTTAGTTATATTCTTAAGTGTTCCCAATAAATAATCATCATCATTTTTCATGAAAATGTTTAAATACACTAACTTGTCAAGCTGCATAAAGCTGTGACCCTCATTAATGTGGAAATTAAACATCATATCTTAACCCTAAATAATGTGAAATGGCATTTTATTTTCACAGGCCTTTAGGGTGAATAATGTGAAATAGCATTTTATTTTCCCAAGCATTTGTTTGCTGTTTTTTCATTCATTTTCACTGAGTAACCTCCATATTCTAGCATATAGGAGCCATGGTGGCGCATTGGTTAGAATGCAGTACTGCAGTCTGCTTCTGCTAACTGCCAGCTGCCTGCAATTTGGCAGATCGAATCCCACCAAGCTCAAGCTTGACTCAGCCTTCCATCCTTCTACAGTGGTAAAATGAGGACCCAGATTGCTGGGGGCAATAGGTTGAATCTGTAAACCACTTAGAGAGGACTGTAAAGCACCGTGAAGTGGTATATAAGTCTTAAGTGCTACTGCTATCTAGCATCACACCCTGCTTATGGGAAAGGCAAAAAAATGTAAAAACTTTGATTACATTTATGTCCAAGAATTGGGCTGCACTTATGCATTTAGAAAGACAGAGATCATGCTCACTAGATGTTAGAGAGGTTGAAGAATTTTAGTCTCCTTCCCCTGTTTCCAAACACCAACTGAAACGTATACCGTATTCATTGATTAATTTATTTGGACTTTCACGCTGCTTCATTCCATAGAATCTAAGCAACCGCATTTGCCAGATCAATCCAGGAGCCACGAGTAAAATAGAGCTCAGTTGTAAGCATAAAGCATCAGAAGTATCCCTCTTAGACCTCTGTCTTGCTTGGAACAGATATAGGAAGAACAGATATATTCGAGCCATGACTTTCTATTCCTCAAATAAATTGTGAAGCAGAATGCTAGGTCATTTGCCATATTTATTTTCGTAGTAAACTCCAGAGCCATGAGTTATTAGCTCAGGCTACACTAATGTGACCTTTGGTGAGATGGATGACAATATAAATTTCATAAATAAATAAATAGACATAACTAAAATAATGTAATGACCATTTTTTTACTTTGTCCTCCAATCTTGCAAGTAGGTAGGGAGCAAGAGGGAAGGCAAATTGAGAACACAGAAGGTTTTCAAATTTGTTCACAGACAATGCCACCATCTTTCTAAATTCCTTATTTATCTTTATTAGAATGATTTATTACATTCAATTTTTCTTTAATGTCAGGTGCAAATAACAAGGAGCATTTGTTGAGTTCAGAATACAGAAGAGTTTATTATTGCTACCTCTAATACAAGAATCTAATCAACTAATAGCAGAAGCTAAGTTAGCAATAGATAAGGGTCAACAGAATTCATGGGGGACTGGGCTGGACTTTGGTCTTTTCTGACACTGCAATGACTCTAAACTGATGACACATTTAACCCTGCCTTCCCAATCAGCCTCTTCTTTTCCTACAATATTGTGTCCTTCAAGAGAAATTGTTTCTTATGCCAAGCACTCTTTGCTATAGAAATCTACCATACATACTACATCTGATATCCAGTCCACTGATGCTTGACCACTGATGATGGTCTTTGTTATTTCATAATTCATTTGATAGGTGTTAATTCTTGTTTATATATTTCCAATTTACTTTGTTCCATGCAGACTAGAAAATAATTATTTGCCTGTTCATTTATCCAATTGAAAGAGGTCTGCTCTGACTTCAGAGGCATTCAGGTGAAAGCAGGAAAAACTACAGAGTAAGCAGCAACCTATTTGGGGCTATACACTCATGATATTCTAAAAATGAACCAGCACATGGGGTTTTTTTGCACATACATTTAAAGCTTGAATAATCCGAATCATAAATGAGAGACATCTCTGTTTAAATGGATTCAGATAAGAATTTACAGTTATTATATACACTGATGGAATCATAACATTAATTATGTATAGTCAAGTTGGTGTTGACTCTGAGTGACCACATAAAAATGCTCATGATGATCTGTCCCCAATCTGGTGTTCTCATGATGTAGCCATAGCTACTGGACATAAATCCATCCACCTATCTCCTTTTAATGACCCCATAATGCCTTGCAGGTGGAGTCTGGGCAACTGAATGGAACTGAGTGTTTACTGCCCAGATGCCCTTCCTGTCACCAATGTGGAGTTATATTCAGCAGATATATTCTCAGTGTGCCCAGAGAGAGAAATATTTGCCTCTACATAGGATCGAACTCACAGCCTCCTGATTGTGAGGTGAGAGCTCCACCTCTAGGCCACTGCACCACTCAGAACTATGTCTTCACATGTGTCCAAATTTATAAAACAGCCATTTCAACCCCCTGCTCAGTATAGGGATCCAAATTAAGGTGTCCCTGAGAGGTGACCATCTATTTGAAGACATTCAGTCTATCAACTCAATAGTAGTAACTGTGAGGGATCTTGGAGTCCTAGTGGACAATCATTTAAAGATGAGCCAGCAGAGTGCAGCAGCTGCCAAAAAAGCCAACATAGTTCTAGGCTGCATAAACAGAGGGATAGAATCAAGATCGCCACTTTATAATGCCTTGGCAAGGCCACACTTGGAATGCTGCATCCAGTTTTAGTCTCCACAATGTTAAAAAAGATGTTGACACTCTAGAAAGAGTGCAGATAAGAGCAACAAAGATGATTAGGGGACTGGGGGATAAAACATATGAAGAACGGTTGCAAGAACTGGCTATGTCTAGTCTAATGAAAAGAAGGACTAGGGAGACATGATAGCAGTGTTCCAGTATCTCAGAGGCTGCCACAAAGAAGAAGGAGTCGAGCTATTCTCCAAAGTACCTGAGGGCAGGACAAGAAGCAATGGGTGGAAACTAATCAAGGAGAGAAGCAACTCAGAATTAAGGAGAAATTTCCTGACAGTTAGAACAATTAATCAGTGGAACAACTTGCCTCCAGAAGCTGCAAATTCTCCAGCACTGGAAGTTTTTAAGAAGAGATTGGAAAATCATTTGTCTGAAGTGATGTAGGGTTTCCTGCCTAGGCAGGGGGTTGGACTAGAAGACCTCCAAGGTCCCTTCCAACTCTGTTATTCTATTCTATTCTATTCTATTCTATTCTATTCTACTCTATTCTATTCTAACTCTCTGGGCAATTGTTTCCATTGTAAAAACATAACTTTTCTTTCTTTTACTTAATTTTTTGGTGGAACCCATATACTCTTAAGGGTATATGAGTCTGGACCAAAAAAAGAAATTGAGTTGCTCTGCCTTTTCTTTCTTATCTGTTAGCATTTTGAGTCTTTACCGATCTGATGGTATATTGATTTTTCCCCACTGCTTTTGTTTTGAACAAAAATAAAAAAGAACCCTTTTTGTCAGCTTTCTCTGCCAACCTCAGTTACTTCTAAACTGTAGCTTTTCTGACATAATCTGTATAGTTCTGCACTATTCTTACCTATGCTACCTCAAGGATCTATTTATTCTCTTTCCAGTTCTTATATATGTCCTTTCTTATTTCAAAGGCAAAGAAAATTCAAAGTGGGAGGAGACTGAAAACGATAGGTAGCATATTGTACACTGCATTTGACTACATTAGATAGGATGTGGATATGACATCTGATTCTCCTATCATCCCTAAATATTACTCATTAGGTTGGAATTGTTGGGAGATCTGTGTCCGAAAAGCCTTCTATTCTCCACTCCTGGGCTAAGATGTAAAATAGGTGTTGGCCAGAACGATGGTAAAGAATGTTCTCTGAAACAGCAATGCTAATGAACATCACAGAAGTAGCCCAATTTGTGTGACTCCTTCAAAGGTGAAGCTGGAGAAGCTCCCACGTCACCCATCAAATGTTGCAAATGTGATATGTCTCAGAAATAGGATTTGAATTGTTCAGGGCTTGTAACAATTCATCTTTGATGCTCCTGAAAATTGTTCAAATAACATGTCCGCATATAGCCTATTTGTAGGGAAATACAGATGGATCGTATTTTCTGAGAACAGTCCTAGGAAGTTGCATTTCATTTAAAGTATCAAATCTGTTTCTGAATGCAGTATATACATGAAGTCTCTTTCTCTTTGTTTCTGTTTAAAGAGATAAATTGTGTGCCTCCTGGACTTTTTTCCTACTGCATTTTTCTACCTGATTAACCTCTTCTTTTTTTGGGGGGGGGGGGGGGGGGTGGTTAACAAGGGGCTCTCTAAATAGGTACACAGTAGTCTATCCTAAATTTAAATCCTGCGTAAGTGGCTGGTATTTTATTCAGATTTAACTAACAATATTTCAGTCAGGATGATATATTTATACATCGTATCATTGTGTTCCAAATATCTGTGTCTGATCTTTTTCTGTGTCTGCTAGTGATGGCCTTGACTCTGGCAAGATTGCTGTCAGACCCAGCAGAAGAGTGACATAAAAATAATCCAGCCAAAGCCCAGTTCTTTATTTGCTTTCCTCTGATAGACAGAATCTTTCCGGACTGAACCTTTACTACTCTCGCTCCAACAGATACTCTCTGGAAAATTCTAGGGAGTTAACTAATCTGACTTTCTCCCTTTGTCTCCTATCCAGCTCCAGGCTGGGCTGCCTCTTGTCTCATTCCCCCGCTTCCCCCCTTTTTGAGAAATTGCTACTTCATTATAGCCCATTGGACCACCTTCTCCTTCTTAGGTACCATGCTTCATATTTCCAGTACTTCAAAAAATCTATTCCTGTTACTTACCTGTAGGAATTATTTAAAACATCTCTCTTCCTTCGCCCTGTGGTATCTCTAGGCATTGCAGAAATATGTGATCAGGATTAAACCTGTTGCAGAAAGTGTCTGACATACCATCCTTTCACTCTTCCATCTTCAAAAAGCTTTTTAATGCAACAGCAGAATGGAGTCTTTGCAACTAGGTTGCCTTCGTATCAATCAGATGTTTATTTTTTTGCTAATGTCCCACAAAATGAACATGTGCAGAGGAGCCTTAACAGTTTGTATTTATTTGTTTACATTATGCAGTTTCTTTATTATAGCATGGCAATGAAAGATTTTTTTGGTTTGTTTTTTTGTTGCTTCAGGATCTCTGGTAGCTCTGGGACAGGCTACCTATAAGATGAGACAGTCTCTGTCTGATCAGTTGGTGGGTTCCCAGTAATTATCCAACCATTTTTACAGCAACAGCATAATGCATATTACTCAAATATGTGTTCTTTGGCTAGGGCAGCTATTGAGTATGTTGACTGTGGAGTATGAGAGTTGGTCCAGGAGAGCTATTAGGAATCAGCAACTAATCTTCTTACTACAATCACTTGGCCTAGGAGTCTGATTCTTTGATAAACTGTGTGAAAAAGTACATTTCTAAAGATTTGCTTTTTCTCCACTTGAAGTCCCTTATCCCTGAACACATAACTTCTAAAGCACTGGATGTTTCTTCAGCAGTTCAGCTATATGAATATTTTAAATATATCAATAATAAACAATCCTTATCACCAATATGATTTATGATGATTGTTTATATGTCCCTACTTCTTATAGTGGGGTAGAGTTGCATCTTTTACCTCAGAATCAATGTCTATAGCATTATTCTATCTTGCAGCACAATGATTGGCAGGAACTGTGACTTTCAAACATAAAATCTGTGGCACACATGATTACAAGTCCAAAGAATTCATAGAAAAGCTTTTTCCGTACATTTTTTCCTGTTCCACAATAATCTAAAACTTTAAGCTGTACTGTAAATCTCTCCTGAAGGACATAAAAATGAGGCAGCTCATCCATACACGAAATGAAGCACATGGATCACTTGCCTAAATCCCCATCAATTTCAGTGAAGACGAGTGACTGAGAGAAAATGAATGCTAAAATAAAATAGAACCAACAAGGGCTATGCGGAGTTCTTAGCATAAAAATTTGCAGCCAAGAGATTGGGAAAGAATCATTCGTCCTGTAATGACCTTGGAAATATTCAATAGCAGGCTGGGTGAGGGGGGATGAGATTGTCACTTCTCTCTCTTGAAAAGATTTGGATAAAGTGAGAATCCGATACAAATGAGGATATGCTAGGATATGTTAAAACAACCCCTAAGGAGATGTGGAAGTCAGACCAAAGCAGTACAATGAACAGACATGTTAGGAATGAGAGAATCTGTAGGGTGTGAGCTGGATCCACTTGGATTTTAAGAATTCTGGCTAGGAATTCTGGAAGTAACATGTGGAGAACACCCAATCTGGAACACCCAATCCAGCACTATGGATTAGGTGAGTGTGATAGATTTTCAAATATGGGTCTGAATTTTGCCATTACAGTAAGTCATGATTTATTTAATAAAGTTTGACTAAATCATTGTTAGCTGGGTTCACTCAACATGCTAAGCCTTAAGCCAGGGGTCTTCAAACTTGACAGCTTTAAGATTTGTGGACTTCAACTCCCAGAATTCCTCCTCCAGTCATGTTAGCTCAGGAATTCTGGGAGTTGAAGTCCACAAGTCTTAAACATGCCAAGTTTGAAGACCCTTGCCTTAAGCCCATGATGGCGAACCTATGGCAAGCATGCCACAGATGGCACGCAGAGCCTTTTCTGCCGGCACGCAAGCCGCAGGCAAACTTACCTCACTGAGCATGCATGCATCTCCCAGCTGATTTTCAGCCCATTTGAGGCCTTTTTCAGCCTCCCAGAGGCTTGAGGAAAGCCTCTGCAGCATTTGCAGGCCAAAAAATTGGCCCGTTTCATCACTTCCTGTCTTTCTGGAAACACCAGAAGTGACAAAACAGGCCTATATTTTGCCCTGCAAAGGCTGCAGAGGCTTTCCTCAATGGGTGTGTGTGTGTGTGTGCATTGCCTTCTGGGTGCTGGCATGTGCGTGCACGCATGCGAGTGCATGCGCAAGCACAATTTTCATCACAGGAACCTAAAAAGGTTAGCCACCACTGCCTTAAGCCATGGGTTACAAACATAATGATTCCTTTCACACAATTTGCTAACTCAAAGCAAAGCCTTATTTTGCTTTGATTTAGCAAATGGGAACACACCATGTGTGTGTGGGGGGGGGGGGGTTGGGTGAGTCCTTTAATTAATCCCTACATCAATCTAGGAGTATATATGTGACTCCTCCAAGAAATGTCACACATTTCTTGGAGATCTCTTGAAATTCCATTCATTTCCTTAGAGGCACTCATGAGGGTCCATCACATCACACCACAAAATTGATTTTGAAATTTATCGCAATGGTAATGCTAGTTCTCATTTTACAGAAAGCTGCTGCCCTGAAAAAAAGGGGGCTGCTAGGACAGCTTGCTGCTAGGACACACACGTGCGCACACACACACACACACACACACACACACACACACACACCTATAACAATTCTCCCTCTGAATGCCAGAGCTGTCTGTGAACCGAGATATCCAGCTGCAACTACCACTTTGCACTCTTGCCAAAGAACTGTGACTAAAAGTGACATGAAATGTGTCTTATTGGCTCAGGCTTGAAAGAAAGTATTTCTCTTCAGAAGAAAAGTCAGTTTAGTAGAAGGGAGATAATAATCTATAACCTCTGTGTAGAAATACTATATGTTTCATTGAAGTCTTTGTCAGAGCCACATTTAATTCAATATGAACATCTGCTACAGAAGAAGTTGCCTGTAACACATATAGTATACTTTTGATGAGTTCAAAAGTAAATCAACATTTCTTCCATGGAAACACCTTTGCCATTTATTAAATCAGATGAGCCAATGACAAAGTACTACAGTATAGTAGATCTAAGGCCATATTATATGGGTTTTGCAGAGCCAGAGAAAAAACATTTGAAAGCAATGCCTTACCAAGTTTCTTTGATAAACCCAGTCTTTGAGCTGCGGCACCTGGGCAGCAAAAATCTAGACCTGATACAAAATACTGTAGTTAGACCTTTCGGTATCTCTTTACTGCCATCTGCTGCTCATCTGGATATTTTTCATTCCAAATATGATGTGCGTATCCAGTCTATTGATTCAATAAACCACTGGCTGCCATTCTGAAACCATCCCACAAATTCTTTTATCATTCCTTCGACAACCATAGAATTAAGGCTTAGAAGAAAACTTGGAGACCATCAAGTCCAAACCTCAGGCAATAGTTAAATCCTTCCCTTTTTAAAATAGAAAGAGCTGACTGTACCAGGACATATTTTATACAGACAAAAGAGTGTGTGAAAAGTTAATGTAAAGTGACATTTTTTTTGTCTCTACGCTGGATTCAGGGTAAGGTTGAGAAATATAATCTATTTTTGCTTGGTGACTGAAGCCCTTTCCAAAAAAATGCTCCATGGAAGTCTAATGGGGGAATTTAGGAATAGGCATGTCTGCACTTCTAAACCAATCCACATGCAATGTTATTAACAGGTAGTTCTCTCACATGAAACTTCCTTCTTCTCCTCCTCTTGTTTTTCATTCTTTCTCCTCACTCTTACCCTCAATTCCCTCCCACAGCTCAGTTATAATCATAACAATTGGAAAAGATTCACAAACACTGTTGTGCCCCATTGAAAGTATAGACTATAGAATGATATAGAATGCAGGCAAGATTTTCAGTTCATTTGTTGAATTCTATCTATCTATTTATCTATCTATCATCTACCTACCCACCTATCTATCCATCATCTATCTATCTATCTATCTATCTATCTATCTATCTATCTATCTATCTATCTAACTATCTACCGTGTTTCTCCAACAATACGGCCTCCCCCAATAGGAAGTCCCAGCATGTTTTATAGGCATGAAATGAAATTAAGCCCCTCCCCCCAAATTAAGGCCTATATTAAAACATGCGAAATGGGGGGGAATGGTGGGGGGGCTTGCCGTTAGGAAGTACTTTTGTTGCACACCCGGATATGGTGCTGCCTGTGTTGACCCCGATACAAAGTGCCCCACAAACACTGAGGTCAACATCCAAGCCATTGCTGCCCGCCTGCCCAAAGATGCAAGGGGGGGAATTAAGTCACCCCCCAAAAGACAGCCTATCCATTTTTGGGGGGCTCAAAAAAAAAATAACACCCGGCCTTATTATATGAGAAACACGGTATCAATCTATCTATCTATCTATCTATCTATCTATCTATCTATCTATCTATCTATCTATCTATCATCTATCTTATCTATCACCTATAATTCTCTATCTATCTATCCCTCCATCCATCCATCCATCTATCATCTATCACAGTGGTGGGATTCAAATATTTTTACTACCGGTTCTGTGAGCGTGGCTTGGTGGGCATGGCAGGGGAAGGAGACTGTAAAATCTCCAGACAGAGGTGGTATTTGCTGGTTCTCCGAACTACTCAAAATTTCTACTACCAGTTCTCCAGAACTGGTCAGAACCTGTTGAATACCACCTCTGATCTACCATCTATCTAAACTATTGCCTATAGTTCTCTATCTATCTCTCATCTATTTATCTCTCTATATACAGTATATTTCTCACTACCTCTCTATCTCCCTATCTCAATTTAATCTAATCTAATTACATTGATAGAACTTGTTAATCATGGTGGATTTCAATGGGCCTTTTTTTACCTGTAACTTTCTCTAGTTCCAGCTCAGTGCTGTAGTAATTACTTATAGCTCATTTTAATAACGGCATTGATGATTGCAATATGCCACTTGCTAGTTTATTTGTATTCAGTTTGAGTTCAGATAATTGGAGTCCAAGCTTCAATTTTGACATAGAAAATAATTATAATTACTTGTGCAAAATTCAGAATTCTGAACGACTTCAGCTACAAACTGTGTTATGTTAGCTTTTTTTAAAATGACCCCCTAATGACTGAGTATTAACTTTTGATTAGTAAACTGATTTTGAAGAAGACAAGTACATTAAAGACTTAAAGGCAGCAGTACTAAATGTGAAAATCAATTTAAACATGATCAGTTGCTTAAGAGGCAAAAATGAAGTAAAAATTCTTGAATCAATTCATAGGACTAACTTATGAACTACTTTCATGAGGGATACAACTTATATGATGAAGTTGAGCATTCAGGGCCAAATTATTTCAGGTGGGGAGAGGGAATTAAAAGGCATAAAGATAAGAGATGACAAGGGGGAAAAAAAACAAGCTAGAAATTTCTCATCAGTTGATGATCACTTTTGCGGATAGGGAATTTATTTAAAGTAACTTTTTCCTTTTCCTTTAAACTCCCTCTTCCTTTTGTGTTGTTTCTTTAATAGTTTTACTGCTGTCTTCTGCCATCAACAATTCATTTCTATTAGGACTTTCTGTCAGAACTGCACCTCATGCCTGCACACTGTAATCGCCCATTTCCAGTCTGCAATTTTATTTACTTATTTTTTTGGATTTATATTACTGCCTATTCACCCATAGCAATGGACCCGGGACGGGGGGGGGGGGGGGGCGGGCGGGGAGGAGAGTGCTTGGGGGAAAGTGAAAGTAATGGAAGTAAATGTACCTTTCTGAGACAGCACTTCAAGGTTGCTCCACTGTGAGAAGAATGCAGCTGCAAGCCAGCCCACACCCAGAGTGACCATTTCAAAAATGCCTTCTTTGAAATTGTTTGGTTGATGGAGGGACAGCAAAGGGAAGCAAGTAAGAGAGGGAAAGTTACGCTTGAAGATCTGGTGCTGATTTCAATTCTAGCTTTCCTCTCCTGTATTTCACTCGACCTTTAGTAAACTATACTTTCTCACCAAATGGGGTCAAGGACCGTTAAAGGTTCAAGTTGAGGCAGATCTGGCACTTTCTTTGCCTCCCCCACCACCATTTATAAATAAATAAACAAAGAAATATATATGTGTGGCTTTGGAAAAGAAAGATCGCTACCATACTGGGAAAATGAGAGAAAAAAAATCATTCTAAAACAGTTTAGAAAGAAAAAGATTGAAAGTAAACAAAAATAAATTATATCTTTTACTGTGTCTTCTATGTCTGGCACTATTTTCATAACACTGTGGTTTACCCTTAATCCATTTTTGTTAGGTTTGCATGACATAACAAAATAAAAAGAACATGGGTGGGATTTGTATAATAGGCTAGGACAGGGTCATGAGCAACTTCAGGGGTGATAAGTCCTAAGGGAGAAATCACAATTATAAGTGTATTTCAATATGTAGTATGTTTATTTCTGGCCTACCCCCAAATCCAATAAAATAGTTTCGTTTCTGAGAAAGGAAGAGTTCTTTATTGCTAGCTATCTTCAATTTATGATTGTCTAAGTCATGAATGCAACTCTAGGTGACCCCCCAACACATTAAAAACAAAACAAGACAAAACAACCATGATACAAAAAGCATAAAACCCTTCAGTGGTGGCAGAAAAAAGCCCACTTTTATATTTCATTAGAGGGCATTCTTTAATTGAGGGGGACCCAGAGTGTGCCTCTCCTGTCAAACCTGGTATAACAAGTGCAAACAACTGGAGAGATACAGTCTTGCAAATAACTGATTCCATGCCTGAAAGGTCTATATTGCTGACAACCAATACTTTGAATTCCACCCAAAAACACCCAATGCAACGCATAGACCAGAGGGATAATATGATGCACCCATCATTACCCATGCCATTATATGCTGGACTAGTTGCAACTTCTGGAGAGCCCCAGGCAAACGTCATTGCAGTAATCCACTGCAATAATCCACTGTGGAGATGACTAAGGTATGAGTGACTGTGAGCAATGCCTCCAATTCCAGAGAAGGGTGCATCTAGTACACAAAATGAAGTGATGCAAAATTCCACCTGCTCTTGAAACAAAAATTGTGAGTCCAGATGGACTTATATATTGTACTCTGGTTCTGTTAGGGAGAATGAAACTCATCCAGATCCAAAGATGGATGATCATTGGATCCAAGGGGGCCTAAAACCCAAAACTATTCCATCTTTCTTGCCAAGGTTGATCTGAAGACAGTTTCCCCCCCAATCCAGACTCCTATAGCTTCCAAACACAAAGGCAGAAGGTCCACAGTATAATTTGGTAAGTCCAGGATAAAGATGTAGAGTTGGCTATTATCAGCTAACCCAATGCTATCAGATGATCTCACCCAGCAGCTGTCAACCTGTCAACTTTAAAGTGAACTTGGCTGATTCACACGATAGAGGGAGGGGGGATTTATTATTTTGAACAATAAAGTTTTCCTGTGGGAACCAAGGACATTCTGACATGTGGCTGCCCAGAGGAGGAGTGAAGTAACCTAGCAACTAGCTAGCAACTGGACTAGACAGCTTGACCAGTACTTGGGGGAAAGGGGAATATTTTTACTTTTAATTAGGTGAAAGTCATGGGAACTTTTAGAATCAACTTTCACCAGTTGTGCCAATATGATGTATCCAATAAAACTGTTCTTTGAGGAACTTGCCTGCCTCCGAGTTCTGCTTTCTATGGATGCATTACTTGGAACGCTGGCATCAGCTTCATATAGATGTTAAATAGGAGTGGGGAAACCACTGAGACCTGAGGGACTCCATGGAGAAGGGGCTGTGGGCTGGATCTCTCTCTCTCTCCTCTCCATCGTCAACACTGACTGCACCCAGGGAAAGGAGAAGAACCAGCCTCCTACTGCTAAACTTCAAAGCCAGGCTACAAGGTTACCACGATCAATGGTATCAAAAGGGGCCAAGATATCAAGAGCATGGATGGATGCACCACTTTTATCCCTCTCCTACTAGGTCTGAAACTCATCTGAAAAGGGTCCAGATAATCCACTTCCTCCAGGATCTTCTTGCAAGATTCCATGGCAAATCTTCTCAACCACCTTGTATATAAAAAGAAAGAGTTGGGAGATGAGATTAAAGTTATCCAAAATGGCGGGATCCAGCTATTGATATGGTGTCTCAGACAGATTATGCATGTACTCTTAATGCGCAAATGTCTTAGGGATTTTATTAGGGAAATACAATGCTATGCTTCTATTTTTTAATGTTCCTTTAGTCTGTTTTTAAATATGTAACACTAAAGACACTTTTTGCCTTAGAAAATAATATAAAGATAAATACTGTGCTTCTGAGATATCAGAAGATATACATCAGAGGCAAGTTTAATAGTGAAGTTCCAAAACTCTAAATATGTCTGATAAATGATAAGCTAAAACAGAATCATATTAGATTATTTTTTAAAAAAAATAGAACAATGATTTACTTGAGGCCCCTCTAACAATTGCTCCTAAATTATAATATAATAAAGGCAAAAGGCAAAAGTTGCTAAATATTGACGGTATCTAATTAACTGAATTAAGTGTAATTTCAATCAAATCTCATTCCATTTCTGTGCTCATCCCACCCACTCCTGAAGACAAAGCTTCTCAAGGCTCACACTTGGCTCCCAAAAAGGAGTATACACCACAGGGATTGCCAAGCCACAATCTGTGATCCAAACCAAGAAAAGTCCATATGGTATCACAACACAGTGTGAGAATCCAGATTCTATAAATGAACATTATGGGTGATTTAGACCTCTGGCTCAATCAATGATGCTAATGCTTTGCCTTTAATAGCCTCTTGCATTACAATTTCTATATGGGAATTGTGGATGCCAAGATCCTATTGTAGCTTCTTTTTCACGGTTGGTGTTAGATACACCGTCCTCGTCTAACTGAATTGTTTTCTTCATGGTACTGAATAGAGAAGAGTGTAATCTACTGGTATAATCTACTTTCTATCTCTGTTCTACTGCTATGTAAGGGGTTAAAAGATGGAACACCTAAAGGCAACCCTTTGGAAGAAGCTCATGCTGATTACCCACAATATTATTCCCTGGCTCTGAAAAATTGTGTAGTACAAAATCGATTGTCCTTAATAAATCCTCTTTCATTTTATCATGGACTATTGCTTCTCTCTCCCTGCTTGTTGGTCCTGTTGGGCCAGTTAACAGTTGTTGATGTTTAATAAATATTTGCAAGTTGAACTGAGAGCCGTGTGCTTGCTCTGATTGGGATGTAGGGATTGATCAAGAATGTGCTGGGTGCCAACTAAAGTTGAAATTTGCACACAGGATTGTTTCAACAGCCAGCAATTCTTATTAGTTTTGAGGAGCTTCAATTGCTTCGGCAAACACCAAATCATTATTAGTATGGGGATATGAGGCTCCTAAAGGGATCTTCAGGTTGATAAAGCTTTGCTGGAAGTTTCCTTTGAAAGAAAACCTTTAAGCTGAAGTGGTGCTTCAGGAGATTTGAGCCCAACCCCCACTTTGATTCAGATAAGAATACAGAATAATAGAGTTGGAAGGGACCTTGGAGATCTTCTAGTCTAACCTCATGCTCAAGCAGGAGACCCTATTCCATTCTCGAGAAATGTTTGTCCGATCTCTTCTCCAGTGATGAAGCACCCACAACTTCTAGAGGGAGTTGTGTCCCACTGATTAATTGTTCTCACGGTCAGAATTTTTTCCCCTTCATTCTAGGTCGAATCTCTCTTTGTTAAGCTTCCATCCTGTGACTTCTTGTCCTGCCTTTAAGTGCTTTGGAGAGTAGGTCGGTCCATGTTCTCTATGACAGCTCCTCAAATATTGGAAGATTACGATCGTGTACCTAAGGGCAAATTATGGGTAGAGGCTCCTTTCCCTCCAAGTGAAGTCTGACCGCATCCAGCTCACTGGCCAATACAAGGCTTCAGTGGGGAAGTATCTTGGTTTTCAGAACTGACATCCCCTAGCCAGGGCAAAGCAGCTAATTGTGATGGTCCAATGGCCTAATAAATATTGCGGTTATCTTAATTTTTAGAAGGGCAAGCATGTCTCTGAAGTAAAGGATTTCCACAACTTGTAGCTGCTTGTGTTAAATGCAACACATGCAGCATTGCACATGATATGCTCTGCTCCTTTCTGTATGCTTGTACAAAAGGGGGGGGCTTGTGTCACAACACTATTACACTGCTTGTATCCTTCTCTCCTCCCTTTCACCCCCAATGCAGATACAGCTGTCTAAAGAGAAGCCTGCTGCAAAACGTTTATCACTACATGATATCTTTCCTCTTAAGGATAGAAGAAGATTATATAGCTTTGCTGGATCATGGCCAGAGAGCTAAGGAGCAGCAACAAAGACAAAGAGAAAAAGATTGGTATAAAGAGACCAAGTGGAAAATAGCAATTTCTTGACTTATAGGGAGGATTCGTGGCAAACTAGATGTCCCTGAGGGAGTAAGGATGACATTGCGGCAGAGATTGGTGGCCAGATAGCAAATTCTAGCCAGCAAGGTCTCTCCAGAAAAGGAAAGATCCATCCATTTGTATTCCAGACAGTTGCTTCTGATGAGTAGATTGTAGGAACTGAGGTTTTTGCAGTTGGCTCATAAATTGAGCAGTTGTGAGTCAAAGGATTTCAGTCAAGCTTTATAATATCATCACAATCTTCTTTTTTTAATGACCCCATAATTCCTTGAGGGATGGAGTCTGGGCAATTGAATGGAGCTAGCAAACTATTTACTGGCCGGATGCCTTTCCTGTCACCAATGCGGAGTTTTCTTCAACGGATATATTCTCATTGTGCCCCCAAAAAGAGAAATATCTGCCTCTGCCTAGGATCGAACTCACAGCCTCCTGATTGTGAGGCGAGAGCTCTACCTCTAGGCCACCGCACCATTCCCTTATAGTCGTAATATAGCTTATCTACATTTACTCTCTTTACATCTCTCTCTAAGAGGTTTAGAGAATCAGCATATTCCCCTGCAACAATATAGCCTTGAGGGTTATAAAGTTTGCTAAACCTCATTTCTTAAATCATTTTTGGAAATTGCTTTTTAACTGCTTTTCAACTATTGGGAATCTTTTGGAGCAACAGGTTTTATAGCATCAAGTGAGTTTCCTTTAATCCTGAATGGATGGAGATTTACAAAATAAGTTTAAGGGCTTTTAAAAAAAATCTTTTTTTTTTAATAAACAACCAAAGGATGATCAGAACATTGATTTTTTTGGAAAGGTACAAATATCAATAGCATTTAGACTTATATACCACTTCACAGTGGTTTTTACAGCCCTCTCTAAGCGGTTTACAACATCACCGTTGTGTCCCCAACAATCTGGATCTTCATTTTACTGACCTGAGTCAACCTTCAGCTGGTGAGATGGACAAATGGACTATGGATCCAGGTAGATTTGAAATAACATTTTCAATTATTTAATAAGAATCTTTCCCATGGAGCAATGCTGTTTTTTATTTTTTTTAAAACATACTAAGATGGGAATTTGAATGTTGGATATTAGAGGGAATGAGAAAGATGTAAAGATTACCATTAAAGGAAAAAAACACTTAGATTTGACTTACTAATACAGAATGGAACCAAATACTTTAACACTGAACCTATTGCAGGATATCTATGAACAATGGACCCAGAAGTTAATTTTCAGGGTGTCTGTCTCTGTGTTTAAAAATGTTATGACAAAGGAACAAATTTTATTGAAAAAGATTGAAATTGATTTAAAAATAGATTTTAAAATGACAAGCTACCAGAATGATATGGAAAAGGATACTATATACAAATGAAACTGGCTGATATCTTATAATTAAAAGGAATATACAAATGGTAAACCGAACAACTTGGCTTGATAACTTTCTTATACTGGATTTACAAAAGAGACCTTTTAAAGTTTTGAAGCATTTGTGAGAAGAGACAAAGAAAAAAATGAAATAAAGTTCTAGGATATTATTTGAACGGATTTAAGATCACAATTGTTAAAAGTAAAATGAAGGACTACGAAATTGACTTATTTGATTTAACGTTAAAATAAATATGTTATTATCTCTGGTCATCCTTAGTGGGTTTTTATTTATTTGTTTGTTTGTTTGTCAAATAAGTACAAGATAGCAGGTATAAGTATGAAAATAACATGAGCAAAGGAAGTAAATAGAGATAATTGGGGACAATAAGACAGGGACGGTAGGCATGCTGGTGCGCTTATGCACGCCCCCCCTTTATGGACCTCTTACACGGTAGACAGTTTGAGGTTGAAGCTGTGAGGGATTGAGGCTGTAACAATGGAGTTGGATAGTTGACCACTCTGTTGCTGAAGTCATATTTGAAGTGGTTTACTTTGAGTTTCTATCGATTGTTTGCCCATGTATTATTGTGGTTGGAGCTGAAGAAGTCATTGACAGGTAAGATGTTGTAGCAGACAATTTTGCGTACTATGCTTTGATCGGACTGCAGGCGGAACAGTTCCAGATTGTCCAAGCCCAAAATTTCAAGCCTGGTGGCATAAGGGATTCTACTATGAGTAGAGGAGTGGGCACCAGGGCTGAAATAATAAGATTTTAAAGATTAGTTTGTAGATAAGAGCTGGGATATGAAAAGAAAACATCAGTTATATTTTAAGAGAAGGTGATAAATTACTAACATTATTTATATTCATGGATGAAGTCATTTCTTTATAGATTTCTTTTCATTTTCTTTGGTATCTTCTTTTTTTCTATTATTCTTTCTACATTTCCCAGCACTTTCTAGTTTTACTCTTTTATTTTTTATAGTTTGTATCAATTTGTATTCTTTTCATTGTTATGTTTAATACAGTTACCATAAAAATAGTGATTTCTTTATTCTGACCACACCATGAGCAAAGACAGAATGTTCTGTTTTTCCTTGTGCTTTTCAGAGGAATTTTGGAGAGTCTGTTTCTTTGGGATTTTAAAAAAATGGTGTTAAGTCCTTGCTATTTCAAATTTCAAAAACATGGGACATTATGTAATGGGACAGATGTGTTGAGGAGGCTCCAGAAAAAAATTAGCTCAAGGAACGCATGCCACCTGCTACCATAAGTTTTCTACCTTTTCTTTGAATGTGGTTTTATTACATATCCTGTAGTTGATTTGGTTCCATGCAGTTTACAAACTCCAATGGCTAAATTTATAATCACCAAGGTCTGATTAATGCGTGATCGAGCCACATAAAAGTAACTACTTTAAAAATATTCTGCTGGAACTTCTAGTAGAACTACCTGTAAGCAGTGGTGGGATGTTGCCAGTGTAACAACCAGTTCGGTGATCATGCGCTTTGTGCGCGCGTGCACCAAACACCCACTGTGCACACGTAAACTGCTTTCTGAAAAAACTTATGTGCTATGTTACAACTGGGGAGTAACACAGCTGAGGAGCAGCAATCCGCTCTGCTGTGCTAATCAGCTGATAGGATATAGGTAAGTACAGTGCAGGGGTGGGTGGGCAGGCCGACACATTCGTCCAAGTGAACTGGTTCACTGCCAGCTGATCTTCAGAGCTAGGGGTTCGCCCAAACCGGTCTGAACCAGTAGAATCCCACCCCTTCCTGTATGAGATGACCAGGCTGAGCCCGAGGGAAGGGGTCAAGCACACCATCAGTCTTGTATCCCTTCGCACCCACAAAAGTCTAAATCCAGCTCACCTTGAATTCTGTTGACTCTTCTGTTGACCACCAATTCGTTTTGACTATTAGTTTAGATTCTTGTAGAGAGTGTCAGCATGCAATAAACCCAGGGGTGGGATTCAATTTTTTTAACAACTGGTTCTGTGGGTGTGGCTTAGTTGATGGGCATGGCTTGGTGGTCATGTGACTGGCTGTGTGTGGCCAACTCAACATCACTCACATCAAGGCACGCATCTCCTCACCTGGCCTCTCATGACCGTGGGATGCTGCAATAGTAATAAGTGTGAAAAATGGTCATGTCACTTTTTTCATTGCCATTGTAACTTTGAATGGTCACTCTACACAAGCAAAGTACCAGCAAAGGAGGGGAAAAAAACTCCAGAGATGTTCCTGAGACAGGAAGTCTAGTCCTGCTAAGAATGTAAAAATGTGAATGGAAAGGCAGTTTCTGTAAGCAACACCAGAATGTTTCCTTCCTGCCTTCCTTACAGGATTAGACCAGTGATTTCTTTTAACAACCGGTTCTCCGATAACATTCTGCTTAGAATGTTAACAACCAGTTCTAGTGAATAGGTACAAACCTGTAGAATCCTACCCCTGAGTAAAGCTGAAGTCATTTGAATCGCCTTGCTTCCTTATATCTTGCACCTGGTACTAGCAGGGATTGAAAAGTTGAGGACACCCATTGAAGTCAGTATTTGAAAATGGTGATTCTATATCAAAGACGAACCTTCTCAGCTGAAGTAGATGGATTGTATTGTCAAAGATGGTAGGTACTGTGGCCCAGCAGTGGGTGAGAGTAATCTTAGTTTCCTGCTGAAAAATGTCCCGTTGCTGGTTGAGGGATGATAAGTTCCATTTTACTTCTACGCTCTAATATTTGAGAAACAAATGTCCTATTGCATTAGAGATATGAATCCTATCTATCTAAACATGCAAAACAACTCCTGCAGAATCCCGCTGTAAATATTTCTAGTCAAAGTCTCTGTTGAAACCCAGAGAATAATTACGGAATTACTTGCAAAGATTTTGGTCACAGAAGCTAACTTCCAACTGGTAAATGTAGCTGTAAACATAGTAAATTACCTCCATGGACAACACACAACAAATACATAATCCCAAACAGGCAAAGTGAAATTAAAAAACGGTTAAATCATACACTTGGAAACAGATCTTAAAATAATGGTTGATGGCAAGTTGAATCGGAGCCAACTGTGCGATATGGTTACATCAAGAAAAAAATAATTTGCAAGTAATGGGAAATTATGGTTCCACTTTATTCTGCATTGGAAGGCTCCAGATCGAATATTCTGTCCAATTCCAGGCATCAGACTTTCTGTAACTGATCTGAAAGTAACTGAGACTGAAGGGCTTAGAGAGGTTTAGACCAGCAGTCTCCAAATTTGGCAAGTTTAAGCCTGGAGGACTTCAACTCCAAGAATTCCCCAGCCAACTGGGGAATTCTGGGAGTTGAACTCCACCAGGCTTAAAGTTGCCAAGGTTGGAGACCCCTGATTTAGACTTGAGAAGACTGGGGTATGGTCTTCAAATCCCTGAAAGAATGGCATGCACAGATGTTCTAGACGCACAGATGTTCTTATTTTTGATTGTTCCAGAGTGCAAATAATGGATTCAAGTTTCAAGGAGACAGACTGTGTTTCTTTTTCTAAGAATAAGAGGAGTTTGACAGTGGAACCAATCAATTCATTCGATTCCGTGGTACATGACAAACTACTCCTAAAACTAAAATCTTATGGTATCTCTGGACAACTGCATAACTGGATAGAAGCATTCCTGTCAAACAGACAACAAATGGTCAAAATTGGGAGCGTCCTATCAAATTCTGTACCTGTCAGTAGTGGTGTCCCCCAAGGCAGTGTTCTAGGACCAACTCTCTTCATACTCTACATAAATGACCTTGTGATCATATTAAGAGCAACTGCGTTCTCTTCGCTGATGATGTAAAGCTGTTCAATACTACAGACAATACTGCTACCCTTCAAAAAAGACCTTGACTATGTATCAGAATGGTCAAACAAATGGCAACTTCAAATCTCAACAAATAAATGCTCTGTCTTACATATTGGCAAAAAAATCAGAAAATAAAATACAAGCTGAATAGTCAAGACCTTGTTGATAATCCAAGCTCTGTAAAGGACCTTGGAATACTCATCTCTAATGATCTAAGTGTTAGAGCCCATTGTAACTACATAGCCAAAAAGGCATTAAGAGTTGTTAACCTACTCCTACGTCGCTTTTTCTCTGGTAATATCACACTACTAACTAGAGCATGCAAAACATTTGCTAGACCAATACTCGAATACAGGCTCATCAGTCTGGAACCCACATTACATATCTGATATTAGCACAGTTGAGAAAGTCCAGAAATATTTCACAAGAAGAGTTCTCCACTCCTCTACTTGTTATAGAATACTTTATGCCACCAGACTTGAAATTCTAGACCTAGAAAATCTTGAATTACACCATCTTCGGTCTGATCTAAATATGGTATATAAAATCATACATTGCAATGACTTACTTGTCAATGAATACTTCAGCTTCAACCATAACAACACAAGAGCACACAATAGTTACAAACTCAAGGTTAACTGCACCAAACTTGATTGCAAGAAATACGACTTCAGCAACAGAGTGGTCAATGTCTGGAATACTCTACCTGACTCTGTGGTTTCTTCCCCAAACCCCAAAAACTTTAACCTTAGACTTTCTACTATTGATCTTTCCTAAGAGGTCTGTAGGGGGCGTGCATAAGCACACCAACGTGCCTACCATCCCTGTCCTATTATTTCTTTTATTTTTCTTATGTACCCATTTCATGTATTCACAATTATGTATATACTTTTACCTATTATCTTGTAAGCGATTGACAAATAAAATAAAATAAATAAAAATAAAATAAATAAATAAACCATACAGACAATGAACTCCTTTGCACTGGATATGTTCAAGTGCCAGCTAGCCATCTGTCAAGGATACTTTAATGTATCTTTCTGCATGGAATAAAAGGTTGGGCTTGCTCGCATAAATGATTGTTTGCAACTTGTTCCTTCTATCTTATTATCCATGCTGTAATTACATCATTAAATTATGTTGTAATGATTTCTAATGGAATGAGATTATTAGATTATTTCCCATGGTTTCTGGTTGCAGATTAAATTCACAGCCACACAGTTTAACAGTGATGAAGAGGTGACATATTTTAGAAGCAGCTTTAAAAAAAAAACCCTTGGATTTTCTGGGATTATTTGAAAGATTCTGAACAGATTACTTTCAGTCTTGCAATTGCAGATATTGAGAATAGAAATGTCATATTTTACAGGCATGCTGTTTTGGCATTAAAAGCAGTGCACATACTTTTCCTAGCCTAATGATAGAATAATAAGGAAAAGATCCCCTCTGCTTTCTATTAGGCTCTGAGCCAGAAAAAGAAATCCTTCAATGTATTAAGATACATTTAATTAATGAAATATGAATATGTATTAATTGCATTTCTGTCTGAAAGAGGCTCAAAGGCAACAGACAATTGTAGCTGCTATCACCTGCAATTTTGTCAGGAATGTTCTTACATGCAAATATTGAAGAGCAAAAATAGACTGAGGTCCAAGAAGGTTGGTAGTTCTGCTTCCTCTGTTGTCTGACTCTTGGGTAACCCTAAACTTGCTGCCAAATTATGATATTAAAAACTAGAAGGATAGGATTCCGCCCCAACCCCACCCCACCCCCAATTACATAACTTCCATATTGATCAGAGTCTGATCAGAAAGTCCAGTAGCAGTACTCAATCAAAATATGGCAAAAATACTTCAGCTGACTGAGAACCCACATAGCTGGATCTTCATATTAGGCAACACCATGTATATCCTCAGGATAGCTGGCAAATGGCATGATGGGCATCACAAAAGTGGAATTGAATTTTCTAATTTTAACTGTGGTTTATTGACTAAGCCACAATGATGTGGCTTGCTGGGTTTATATAATGCCACTGAGTTTAATGTCACGTGTGAATCTTCATGTAGTTACATTGTGAAAGGCCATAACGTGTTTCTTTGATTGGCACTATAATTTGTGGTTTATAAGCTGCAGTTCAGGATTATGTATAACAGTGATTTATTCAAATAAGCAAATAAACTTGACATAGCATTGTATGCTATCCAGTCACTGCATCCAGCTGAAATATGGTGGTGGTTTTTCTTCGCCCACGGTGAAGTTGGTTACTAAGTCTGGCAAATGTACTTCCTTGCCTTCACCACCATTCGGTTGGATGAATATCTAAATAAAACCAACATAAAAGTTGGGTTTCATTCTTTTATCTATAGAGCCATCATGATCAATACCCCTTGGTTGTTAAGCTCTGAGAAAGTATCAGTGAAAACGGTGCATTTAGTTCAATAGTTATAAGAGGAAATACTTTGATCGTCCTTGGCAGTAGATTTTTCCAGTACTTGGAAAAGAAGGAAAGAAGACCATTTGAAAGGCTTCTGGTAGTTAAAGCTACTGTCAATTTGTCTCAAGCAGAAGCCTTTCAAACCTGGCTTGTTGGCAAGAGAAGCCAAGCACAAAGGGTTTCATAGCTCCTGCTTTGTTTCACAACTGAGTAATCCTGCCATCAGTGTATGACTGCACTTTGGAAAGCTTTTTTTTTTTTTAAAGTCATCATATGGTTAAGCTAGCAAAGAGGATTCTAGTAAACAACTAAATGCTGCAGGAAAATGATTTACTGTCAAACTCAGTAAATCAGGAGTGGGTGGGTGAGGGGGCTTAGACTGCTCTGATCTAATAAGCACACCAAGGGCTCTGTAGGCAGGGCTGGGAAGGCATCTTGGAAAGCAATAAGGAAAATGCTCTTATGTACTGCAAGCTGCACTAAAACCACTCCCTGCGAAGGGAAAAGTTAGGGCTGATCCGTAAAATGCAGCTGGCCTTCAAGAGTTGGGCAAAGCTACCAGTATAGAGGAGCCTTGAACCGTTGGAAATGAAGGAATTTAACCTTCCGCTATTCTCATTGAATAGTACTCACTTGGCTTTTGCCACCTTAAGCTGGGACACTTTCTTAGCCACCTAGGTTTACAAGCAGAGTTAAGATAAGGAACCCCCTTCCGCTGTCCAAAAAGAGAGTGCTGAAATGGAGTTTCAGTAAAATATGTAAGATGCGAGGAATTCATTGGGTCAGAACCATTGATGAAACATGATTGCACCTCCTTTATTGCCCAAGATTAAGAAGTGCCTAGTATAGATAGTATTTAATCCCAGAGTGGTCAATCCAAGGCCTTCTAGATGTTGCTGCTGTATCACTTCTGGCAAACTCTATCTGTAGCCATGACCAACAGTGAAGTATGATAGGAGTTTAGCAAAGTTAGAATAGCCATCTGTTTGCCATCCTCATTTTATCTCAGAGTTGACCTGCAGTGGTTTTAACATTAAAGGCCCCTTGAATGACTCAAGTCTGACTATGATGGAGAAACTTGCACTACTTACAGTTGTATGTGCAGAGATGCTTTTAATATAGACATGATGATAATGATGACGATGATGGTATGATGATGATGATGATGATGATGATGACGACAGTGATATGTATTTATATTGAGAAGCCCTCCAGAAGTTACTTCATTAATAGACTACTGCAATGCATTGCAATGCAATGAGGCTACCCATGAGGAACCTACAACTACTTCAGAATGCAGCATCACAGTAGTCACTGGCATGACTTAGCAAAGTCCATGTGACACCAGTCCACTACACTGCACTGCCAATTGGTTTCAAGATGCAATTCAAGGGTTTAATTATAAACCTATAAAACCTTTTGAGGCACAGGTTATCCGAATGACTCCAATGTCCTCTACTCAACCCTCTTGACTGGGAAAAGTGGGCACGACCAACAATGTCATTTGCCAGGATCTAAGCAATATGCCTTACTTGTTGCAGTGCTCATCATCTGAATAGCATCTCACTAGAGAGTTGTATGGCTCTCGTTCTGAAGCCTCTGGAAACCCTGTTTGTCTATGCTATAAAAGATATGGGGCATCTCTCATGATGCCACTTCCTCCATCTTGCCTTTTTGACACATTCCCCACCCCATGGATGTTACTGGTGAAGACCTATTCTTTTTATTTGAAAGGAGCAACAAAAAAATCAGCCTATCGGCTTCCCCTTTCTAGTTGTCCTCAAGAGCTTGTTTTTCACTGTGAGGCTTAAACATGTTTAGATTATGCTCAGAAGGTTGAGTGAACTCATATCAGTTGCTTTGTTGTTCGTTGGTTTGTGGTTCCTGGAAATGTCTATGCAACACACAGTCTCGTACAGTAACATACTGGCTGTTGCAGCTGGTGCATGTTTCTATCATTCCAACTTGTGCAAAACCAGATTAACTGAATAAACCATGATTCAGTGACTCACCCATGAGTGTGAAGCATCTTATGATACCCCCATCTCACTTCTAGTATCAAAGACATGCAGGGAAAACTGCTTAAAAGACGCAGCATGCAACAAAATAAGGTGGAAGCAGAAATTGAATTTTTTTCCATATATATGTGGAAAGAAATTCAATTCCTGCTTCCACCTTATTTTATTATATCACACACACACACACGATTTCCACCTAGGCCTGCTTTAATTCCACTTTGTTCCCTGGTCCTGGATTTCAATCCTTGGGGGTGACTGTGCTTTGGGCTTCCTTATCACAGAATTGCAGTATCTGAAATTCTACTTGATAGACCCAGAATCAGGGAAAGCAACTTTTTATAAGACCCAATTCCAAGCCACACTGCAGGAGAAAAGCAAAATCTACCCTTATCCCAATAGACAGAATTTCCATTTGCTATGGAGTTCTTTTCGGCCATGATTTATATTTTTTAACAGAGAGTAAATTTATTAGAATGAATCAGCTTTTCAATTCCCACTCCCAAAATTGACTATGGTTTGTTAAAAGCCTGGGTGCTTCCCATATTGCCTTGTGATACTAGTTCAACAGAAGAGGGAACAAGGTTGTCTTCTTAGCCGTATAGCTAACAGCATTGCTCAGTTTATCTGGTGAAAGCTTCCAGAAAGAAATTACATGACAAATGATAAGTAAAATGAAATATTAATCACGATTAAAGGAAATCATAGCTTCATGCAAGCTGAGAGCTTAATGTTCTTTCCTTCGGTTAATCCAGTTCAAAACTGGATTAATTTTTAGAAGGAAAAATTAATGACCTCTCCTGATAGCATAAATGTTGTGTGAAGCAGATGGCTTGTTATTTAGGGGAGAGAGGGGATGAGAATGGGAGGCAAAAAGCTTGTATTTCATTCGTTCCTAGAACAACAACATGAAGAAAAGCCCATTCAATAAGCAACAAAAGTTAATTTCCTAAAGTTAGTTTAATTTATGGAGGCTGCAATGCTGTCGACCTGGGAGTTGGTCAGTTGTACTTCATTCCGAGTAGACTTCCAGAGGATGGTGGATCCTAGAAACCCCTTGAATTGCGGAGTACCTGCAAATGAGGACCCTCTTCGTTGAAGATCTGTGACAAGTGGATTATGTCAGGGTCGGCCATGATTTACTAGAATATTCCATGGTTCTGATCATTGCATAGTGGCCAAGTCAAAGGGTCTACACCGGGGTGTCAAGCTTGATTTCATTGAGGGCCCCATCAGGGTTGTGTTTGACTTCGGGGGAGCCAGGGTGGGCATGGCCAGCTCGACACCACTTGTGTTGGGGGGTGACTGTGGTGGCCCAAGAGCTCTGCCAGGAAAAACAGGCTCCCAAGCTCTGTTTTCAGTTGCAACAGCCTCCTGCAACCCTCGGCCAGTGAAAACGGAGCTTGGGAAGGCTGCACGTGGGCCTCCCAAGTTCCGTTTTTGCTGGCAGAGGCACCATGGGCTGGTCCTTTGCTGTTTCCGGGGTGGCCCCATGGGGCAGATCTAAGCACCCCACAGGCTGCATCTGGGCCCCGGGCCTTGAGTTTGACACCCCTGGTCTACACAGAGATCTGCTTAAACACAGGTAAGATGGAAAACATGTTGCAAAATATTTCAGCAATGATACTACAGAGGGGAGGATATTTTTGCTATTCTGTCCCACCTCACCAACATTAGGATGCACATCTGTGTTGCCACACATAAGCAACCTTTACAAAAGTTAGAAACCAGCAACAGATAATGCATGCTAGAGCTGATAAGCACACAATCACTTTTTTAAAAAAGCACCTGCACCTATTCTCAACGATTTGTCCTTAAAAAAATACTGCAAAGGCATTTCGGTCCCAGGATTCTCCACAGTGTCCTCATTATGCAGGAACGCCTGTAGCTTTTGAGATGTTGTTCAGTTTTAATTCCCAGGACACTTCCAGATTAATAGCTTTTCTGTCTCCAAGACTTCTGATTCCAGTATAAAACATATCCAAGATTGATCTTGGCTGTTTTGACTGCTACCTGATCATCCTTGCAGCTCTTCTCATGCATATAATAATCCAGGTAAAGTCAGAGGAAAGAAACGGACCAATGTGAAGCAGAAAAAGGCAAGGTATTTAAAAAACTCAGGTGTGGTAATATATCCATCATATTCTGCAAGTTCTTGTACAGCTTTGT
>NW_020769315.1:20798805-20818416 GCF_900518735.1 Pseudonaja textilis | reverse complement strand
ATCTGCAAACAGCGGCATCTTTTGATTTTTCCAGCATATTGGTCCTGGCATAAGGGTCAAGACATTCTTTACTCGGGACCTGATAAGGATATTATATCTTCAGCCTGTGCTACAACTCTGATTCTGTTTAATGTTTCTGTTTCAGACTATGGACAATATTGGTGTCAATTGGAGTTGCCTAAGTTACTTTACACAACTTCTTTTTCCATTCGTCTTATGCCTCCACGGACTCTAATGCGGAGGCGGAGAGCTGCCATTATCTCAGAAACTAGAGACCTTGGTGATAATTTATGGAAGGAAAATTCCTACATCAAGGACGTTCGGATTGCAGCAAAGAGTTTAAATGTAACTAATTGTTAGCTTTGTATGCATGTACCCACCTTTTGGAATAGCTATGAACTATAGAGATATTCATATTTTAAATAATTTTACTGTTGTTATGTTTTATGATACTGTTGAGAATATTAAGATGTTAAATGAAGAAGTGTCTGAAATTCGCCAAGTTACTTTATGCTTTAGATATAATGTTAGGAGTTTGTGCTTTAATTCATTTACATTGTTGTGTTTTTTATACATAATTATGAGCCTAACATTACAAGAACTGTTCATGATATGGAAGACCGCATAGCTGAACACGAAGCAGGAAAAGATGGCTTCAATAAGTCACTTTGGGCTTTGCTATGGGATTGGCTTCCTGACAGCTCATGGTTACGTTTATTGCTTCAATTAGTTGTAATAATTGTTATTACACTTATTATGTTATGTTGCTGTATTCAATGTATTCCTAATCTATTTCAAATGTGTGCCTCAGCCTTAAGTGTACGAAACCAAGGTTTGCGAGGGAACTGTGTATTATGCCACTGAAACACCCCCTATCTTTGAATAAATAAAAAAGGAGGGAATGTGGTAATATATCCATCATATTCTGCAAGTTCTTGTACAGCTTTGTAAGATCTGGGGGTATCACAAACGCTCCTCATGAGGGCAGTAGTGTCTTTATGATGAGAGTTTGATCCTGTTATCTGCAAAGCTCAGAGGCCAGGAATTTGTGTGGGAGTTCACAGTATCTATCCGAGCCATTCCCATGAGACCTTTGATGCCCTGCTTTCTCACGGGAACTTTATCACCTTTTGCCAAGGCCTAGCTAGATAATGTTGCTGAGCTAATGTTGAAGTCATTGTTTTGATTTTGTATTTGCATTTTCTTAATAAATACTGCTACTCGAGGGCTCTCGGGGCTGGCAGTTGCTCAGACGTCTTCTCTGCGTCTCCCATCATTTTTCAATTGCCAGTCCACCACACTCAGGCTTCCTGTTTGCGGGGTAATGGTTGCTCATTCTGAAGAAAAACCACATGGATAGGAAAGCTCCCCATTCATAGAAACAGTGGAGACAAATCAAGACGTGCCCATCATCCGACAATCACATGTCAGATTATCAGATTGTCACAATCACACAAGATTGTCCCTTCACCTCAGAACTGTTCTTGCTCTCTTAATCCCCTTATCATCTATGGATTCTCCCTACTGAAATACATTTTGTTGGAACTGATATTTTCAAAGAACAAATCGCTGTACAATTAAATCATGACCATACTCCATTTTCTCTTACAATGACATAATTAATGGGAAAGTCCAGACACAATGCATTATGCCCCAGCTTGCTCTAAGGCCCAATGCATGGGTTAACATCTTACTAAATTTATATATCATGCCTTTACAAATCACAATGGTTCAATACATGCAACAAACCAAACAAGTTATATTATCTGCTTGTTTATTAAACACATTTTTAGGCTGCTGAAATTCAACAAAAGTGGAAAGGAAAGAAATAATGCTTTTACTTTTTAAAAAAAACATTATCCTTATTGTTGCGTTTATGTTTCTATTTGTGTTTGACATTCAGATTTTATTGTATAATGGGCGGCAGCATAAATCAAATGAATCACTTAATTAATCAATCAATAACTGACTCTTGGTAACATACCTAGAAACGATACCATTTAAAACATGCAGTCAAATATCAATCATAAAAACAAAGTACAACAAAGAAGATAAATAAAAGAATAAAAGATACATTAAATTCCTTAAAAAAAAAAACCAAGACAGTTACAGTAATATTGTTAAGGCACCAGTTACTAAAAGTCATGACTATTGATAAGATTTTTGTTACCCTTTTAAGAGGTTTTTGGAGATTCAATCATATAGAAAGCTAGAAGCAGAGGTGATATTCATCCAGTTCTGACCGGTTCTGGAGAACCGATAGCGGAAATTTTGAGTACTTCAGAGAACCAGCCAATACCACCTCTGACTGGCCCCGCCCCCATCTATTCTCTGCCTCCTGAGTCTCAGCTGATTGGCTGGGTCTTCTTTGGTTGCCCTGCACAGGAGAACAGAGCTGGAAAGAGGTTAGTGGGGTAGGGAGGGAATGGGGATTTTGCAGTAACCTTCCACTGCCACGCTCACCAAGCCACACCACGCCCACCAAGCCACGCCCACAGAACCGGTAGTAAAATAATTTGAATACCACCACTGGGGAGAAGTAATGTCTTACTACAGAAGCAATTAATATCACTGACAATTGTGGTTATAAATTTGATTATCACTGTATATATAATGGAGATTTAAATAACAGATGTGATGCAGATTTAAGCACAGGCTTAGATACCAAAGACCAGAGAATTTGGCTGTTGTCGCCCTAATAGGCATCATGCCAATTTATGCCAGAGTAAAAAGTCTCCCATGAGGAAGAGAAACTAATGAGATCCATGAAGAACACGTTAGATATTAAAAATATCTAGGGATAGTCCAAGAAGCGGGAAACCATTCCACTTATAGTAAATATGAGAAATATTGGCTGTGTCAGTTTTCATGTCTATTTGTGAGTCACAAATCTTCTGCTTTAATTCAGCAAGAGTTTCACCAGGCCAAGAGCAGAAAGTGCCGGCAAAGAAAGGCAACAACATGCCATGCCTTGTTAATGTTGGACCAGGGAAGTCCCCTCCAAAACTTGCTTCAGTCAAAATTTGAGTCAGTGGACTTTTAAGCCAGCCTCAAAGGTGGTATAGATTACTGGTAATTCTAACTGGCTTAAAGTTCAAGTAGGCAACTGAGGGATTGTGTTTTAATTTTTAATACTTTTGATTGGATGATTTCTAAGCTTGGGACATCTCAACCCCATACTTTAGCTTTAAATAATTTCATGGCAGATGGGACATCAAACTGACTGGCAAATTTAAAAGTCACAAAGGGATGCTTTGGGGGTTCTTATAAGCTGCTCTCTATACCTCTCTTCAATTCACCAACTGGTAGAAAATTAAAGCTGAACCTTTCCCCGGATCTGTCCTGCAAAAAATCCTGATCATTAGAAGGCAGCAAAGCACCTGAAGGCAGGACAAGGAGCAATGGATGGAAACTAACCAGGAGAGAAGCAAACTAGAACTAAGGAGAAATTTTCTAATGGTGACAGGAATTAACCAATGGAATAGCTAGCCTGACTGGAGGCTTTCAAAAAGAGACAACCATTTGTCTGAAATAGTATAATATATAGGTCTCCTGTTCCACCAGAGGGTTAGACTAGAAGACTTTTGAGGTCCTTTCCAACTCTGTTATTCTATGTTCTACATGCAGTGAATGCTAACTATTTATTGTCTGGTAGCTCTAGCAGAAGGGCCAGCAGAAGTCTCTTAACATTGTTTTGGGACTTGACCACGACAATTTTTTTTGATAAATACTGACTGAATGAGCATTTTCATCAAGGCTCTGGATACAATACTGCTCCCAAGAAGTTCTTGCAGTAGCAAGATGCAGCCAATCTTAGGCTGAAAAAGGGAAATGAAGAACTTGGAAGAAGTACAGGTAGCCCTCGGTCCTGACAATCACAATTGACCCAAAATTTCTGTTGTTAAGCTAGACATTTGTTAAGTGGATTTGGCCCCGTTTTATGACTTTTCTTGCCTCTGTTGTTAAGTGAACCACTGCAGTAGATAAGCTAGTAACCTGGCTGTAAAGTGAATCTGGCTTCCCCATTGACTTTGCTTGTCAGAAAGTCTCAGAAAGTGATCACATGGTCTTGGGACACAGCAACAGTCATAAATATGAACCAGTCGCCAAGTGTCTGAATTTTAATCACATGTCTCAACTTGCAGATTTGCACACAAACCACAAACCACCATGCAGAGCAGAAAGCAGGTTTCAAGGGTTTTTAATGTTAAACAACAAATTTTCCATCTGACAAGAACGGTATCCCAACGGGTCTAGGTGAGCACTGGAAGCTTCTGCCTTACAGTGTTATTTAAAGGTATAAACACACCCACCTAAATGCTTCTATCTCCTATCTACGCCCCTAAATATTCCCTTAATCACCTCTTATTCCCATCATCTGGTTTACCTAATAAGTCCACTATTTCCTTCCCTATCACCTATCCCTCTCTCATGCTTCCTATCAGATCATCTATCATCCCTAATGGAGCCCGACAACATGACTGGGAAAAACGGTCATAAATCACTTTTTCCAGTGCTGTTGTAACTTTGAACAGTCACTAAATGAATTGTTGTAAGTCGAGGGCTACCTGTAGTTTATCTTAAGACCATTTTCTGTGGTGACTTCATCAGAAGTTTTTTTTAAAAAAGGACACATTCCAAGTTCTGTGACAGAAACGTTTAGTATATTATAAAGTCCAATTCATCCTGCCAACATTCTCCTCAAGAGGTTATGAATGTTTGTGCATAAATTTGATCCTTACTGTTTGAATACAGATGGTCTTGACTTACAACTATTTGTTTAGTGACTGTTTAAAGCTACAATGGCACTGAGTGACTTATGACCATTTTTCACATTTACGGCCCTTGCAGCATTCCCATAGTCACATGATCAAAATTCAGATGCTTGGCAACAAGTGTTGCAGTAATTAAGTGCAAAAGAAATAAGATTTTAAAAAAGGCAAAAAAATAAAATTATACCCCTGAAATCCTCTTTAAGAAATTAAAAATTATTTAAGAACTCAATATAAAACATCAGATTCCATGCATGTTATGTAAAAATAATTCTGAGCTCTCGCTGCAAACAAAATTATCAGGCTCCAATCTATATACAAACACTTATTAATATTTCTATAATTGGATCATAAGCAGAAAAGGCTAAAATTAGGAAGGGACACTTACATTGCTACCTTTATTTGTTTACAAAGCTAAATCTGAAGCAGAAAGTCTTATGAAACCACAAAACATCATCAAAAATATCACTAAGCTAACATATACCTTGAAAGTTATGCATGTTTATGCACAAATTTGATGTTTTGTGTTTGAACACAGGTAGACCTCAACTTACAACCCTTTGTTTAGTGACTGTTCAAAGTTACAACGGCACTGAAAAAGGGTCTTATGACTGCTTTTCATACTCATCACTGTTGCAGCACCTGTTTTGATCACTGCGGTCAAGTGATCAAAATTTGGATGCTTGGCAACGGATGTTTGTGACCTTTTGACAAACGAAGTCAATAAGGAAGCCAGATTCACTTAACAACTGCGTTACTAACTTAAGAACTGCAGCGTTTCATGTAACAAATGTGGCAAGAAAGGTTATTAAATGGGACAAAACTCACTTAACAACTGTCCTGCTTAGTGTTGTGGTTAGCTGGCAGCAGATGCAGATGGCTGAGGAGGGTGAGGACTCTGATGAGGGACCAGGACCCTCAGGGAGTGGTCTTCAGAGATTGTGGGGGCTGGCAGCAGTGATGAGGAGGTTCCCAAGGAGCCTGTGCCAAGTGCACATGCAGGAAGGATTACTCAGAGGAAAGAACAATTACAGCAGCACAGGCAACTCGCGAGTAAGGCTGCAAGCTAATGGCCCCTCCCTCAAGAGGATAAAAGCCAGGTTTGGAAATGTATTCTTTGCAGACAGCAAAGAAGCTCTGAACTCAACTGGTTGACATCTTAGTTTGTGTTTGGAGAATCTTGTATGTTAGTTCTTATCTCTGGGTTTTTGGTAGCCTTGACAAACAACTTGGCAAGGCTCTTTCTTGTCAGAGCTAATTGTTGGAAAGCAGCCTTTTATCTGTAAAGGAACAGAATTGTGATTAGACCTTGAAAGATGGGGGCTGCTGCCTTTGTGTATGTTTGCTCTCTGGGAACCCAGTTGGGTCAGAACACTTTGCAATGGAAATGTTGGTCTCAATTGTGATTGTAAGTTGAGGACCACCTGTACTTGATATTATTTTATGTAAGCTTGAAAATAGAGATTTTAATTACTGATGTCATGTTAAGCTCTTCCTTTCATCATCTCTTCCATGCCAATTACATCGAAAAACATTTATTAATGGGGGGAGAGAGAGAGAGAGCACTCAAAGAGCATGCAGTGCAAGCAATCGTTCTCTTGCATACAGTATATCTAATGAATTATAAGAAATCAATTACATGGTGGTCATTAATACTATCCTTGAACTACTGTCTAGATGGATATTTACCAGACCTGATTACAGCCAAGACAGAGGCCGATGGAGGAACCATAGTGACATGGCTGTTTGCACAGAGCATAAATGGATAACTCACAGCCCATGGTCTGGATGCAGCAAGGTAGAATTCACTTAATGCCGTCCAAAGCAACTTTAGTATGGTCAGAAAAAGATCTTCACACATAGCAAGGAGAGTTAACACACATATTGTGTCTATTGAATACCCCTACTCTCCAAAAGAAATTGTAAAAATGGTTTCACACAATTTGGTGACATTATGGCATCACTCTTTCATGATCGTTACAATGCAGTAAGAAATAAATCAGAATAAAATGGAATAAATCAGAATAAAATAAAGTAGCAGGGAGTGGAAATAACCATTTACATATAGTATAATGTAGGATGTGGTTGCGGCTTCTTTCTTTATTTGTTTGTTTATTAAATTTATAGAGCCAGCCATCTCACTGCTGTGGGTTACAAAGCTACAAATACAAAAACAAACAAAACCACTTGCAAAAAATAAATAAATATTAAAAACAATTTAAACCATAAAAAACAACCTCCTGAAGAGCATAACTGATTTGCTTAAAAGTTGTCCCATTTAATGGGGTCTCCACCAAAGTCATCAGATTGCCAGACCAGATAGCAAACCTTCAGACTCTTCCAGAAAGCCAACAAGATCAGTGGAACCACAAGTGGAAGCAATATGCTCCATCCCATAATTGGGCAAACCAGGTTGCCCCGATAGATTGGTCTCACCGGAAGAAACACTAAACCTTTCCCCTGGTATAGCTGACAAAGCAAGGAGAGCCCATGGCTTAGAGGTTAATACATCGACCTAATATGCAAGTAGCCCGGATTCAAATCCCGGAAGAGTCTGGCTAGCTGGTGAGAACTAAATAGCTTGAAATAGATCTATACTAGTCTCCCTTTATTTCTTTGTCAGTAAATGTAAATTCAACACAAAAAATAGTTTGTTGCAAAAGCGACTTCCTGCGAAGGTTCCTGGATGGGAGCTAAAAGGTAAAAGCAGAAGCAGTACTCTGTGCCCCATAATTGGGTAGACCAGGTTGCTGTGATAGACCGGTCTCACTGGAAAAAGACTCGCTCCAAGAAGATCAGGTCAACAATCTCACCTCAGAGGGGAATGAGGTTGCAAGGCAGAAAAGGCCTTCCGCCTAGGTCCCATCAGATGACATTCCTTTGCAGATGGGACCCACAGTGTGCCATTAAACAAGAGCCAAGAAGACCAGGGTCAAATTTACTCTCAGCTCGTTCGGACAATTTTGGCCAAATCACTCATCTCTCACTGGGGACTTTGGACCAGTTGTTATCTCTCCACTAAATTCATCTTATAAAAGACAGAAGTGCTACCAGCTCTGAAAATGAATTCCTGGAGAAAAGGCCGGTTATACAATCTAATGAATAAACACACTAATACTAAATGGCAGCAATAATAAAAAGACAAAATTTGCATTCATTTTGGAAACAAACCCAATACAATGGTAGTGAAAAACATTCCACAGCCCTGGGATAATATAAACCATGCCTATATACTACATTGCTATGAGGAATTCAACAGGGTGGGTGTGCTTTTCCACTCTATATTTGACCTAGGAAATAGCACTAGAGTTGTTCTTAGGTTCATATTCCTTGGTAACTGCAGCCCAGATAAACTGGGGAAAAAAACCCATGGTATTAGCCTTACTTGATCCCAGAAACCTTTCTAATGCAATCTTCTTCATCATTGTTTAGTAGAAAGAAGCCCAAGTTCCAGGGGCTTTGTTGCTGTTGGCAGTCAAAATTCAATGGCGTTAACACTTCATTACTTTATTGCCGCAGTGGCACAGTGGTTAGAGTGCAGTCCTGCAGGCTACGTCTGCTGTCAGCATTCTGCCTGCAATTTGACAGATCGAATCTCACCAGGCTCAAGGTTGACTCAGCCTTCCATCCTTCCAAGGTGGGTAAAATGAGGACCCAAATTGTTGGGGGCCATATGCTGACTGTAAACCGCTTAGGGAGGGCTGTAATATAAAGCAGTATATAACTAAATCTAAGCGCTATTCCTATTATAACTGAGTAGACTTCAGAAAGAGAGTTAAGAATGTACTCTGGGCCCTCTCTTTCACTGACTTCTCTTTGTCTAAGATATGGCTAATATCAAGTCATTTCTTTCTGCTACCTTGTTTCAGTGGACAGAGAACATGGATGTCTTGATTTCTCCACACTTCTTAAACCATTTCAGAATGGCAGCACTGCTACTGAAGTCCAATGGAAGGGTTTCCTTCATGATGTTAACCTTTGGATTTTAAACAAAGTGTTGGAAACCAGATAAGGTACAATATTAATACACAATATAATATTAATACACAATGAATACACCAATAATTTTCATTGCCTCATAACTAAGCATAGGACTGAATCATCTGAGAGCATGGAAATCAGCATTCAGTGATTTGCTCCAATCATATTTTTTTATTTATTGATGCACTTGTTTTGATTCACTCTGAAGAGTTCAGAGAGTGGAGAAGCGGAGTGTGTATATGTGTGTGTGTGCGTGTGTGTGTGTGTGTGAGAGAGAGAGAGAGAGAGAGAGAATGGAAATGTGATAGGACCACCATTACTGTCCTTAGATTCATTTAGATTCACGCCATGGTATGTCAGAATTGGTATATCTTTACAGAGATGTTAACCTTTTGGGGCCTCAACATTTCAAACTGCAGTGGAATGACCAGCGGGAGATATAATCAAATTCTTCTGGTGATGCAAAGGATTGACACAATATATACTACCAAGTCCACAGCCGGCATCTTTTTTTGCCCCTTATGTTCTTCTAGATGGGAAAGATCCTGAGATACTAAGATCCTATTATGTAAATTCTGGCAAGCCCCAAGTAGTCTTTTTGTGATCAGCTAATGCAGGGTTTTTCGTGGTTGCCGTTTGGCTTGTCAGCTTCAAAGTTATGGGCCCTTCCTTCAAGGCCATACATAGCACCTGATTGCCAAGGGGATTTCTTCACTTAATGCGATAAATGATTTGCGTTAATGCAATGAAATTAAACTTGATTATTTTGCATCTCAATCTATGTAAATTCTGCTTAATATCACAAGCTTGATCGAAGCTGGAATTTGATTAGACCAGAGAGGAGACAATGCAAAAGCATCATACAATCCTGCCCTTGAATGGAAGGAGGATAATGGGGGGAAAAGCAGGCAGGATGATATCTCTGTCCAGCACTCGGCTGAAATATAACAGCAGCCTTAGTATCACTGATCTTAAAGTGTTTGTCAAATCGCTACAATGGCAGGTGACTTTCCAACAAGAGCAGGCTGCCAAAAGGGCGGCTTTTGTTTTTTGGAAGGTTTTTTTTTTCCACTGTAGCTTTGTATTGGCTAATAATGTATGAATAATAACTCATTATGCTAGCTAGTGTAAAAGCTCTAAATTATACAAATTATTTCAGGTAAGCAAATGCTAAAGGAGATTGCCCCATCTGGATGCAATCAATCAGCGATGATAGAAATTTATCTGTACCACAAACAATTTGCTGACTGTGAATGAGCAGAGGTGAATGTCAGCAAATGGGAAGTTGGCTAATTTAGGGCACAATCATTCTCTATATGAAGAAGGAGCGCAGCACACTTTTTGACAAGGGCATATAACCTAACTCAGAAGGGTTATTATTTCTTGTTTTTGCTTTTCTCACTGCACATCCATGAACACTGCAGCACATCAAGATGTTATGTAGGATAAGAGAAATCTGCCCACTGGCCCAATCGTTAATCCAGACCACCCTTCCAGTGCTTCTTAGAAACCTAGATTCTGAGTCATTTGAAGCAGCGAAGAAAGGAGAAGGGAAAAGTAATAAAGAGGTAATAAAAGGAAGCCCAATTTGATGCTTTTCTATAATCTCTAAATTAAGCAAAATTATAGAAGGGAAGAAAGGGCTTGCTAAAAGACTTGTTTTCAGAGCAAAATTATGGTGGAGAGACAGCAGTGGAGATTGGGGCAGGCATCTTTGGTCCTAATGCCACACCATGGCTTGATTTTGGGATTTGTTCAGACCGCAAGAGTTAGTTCAAACATTAATTACATAGTTTGGAAAACTGCCCATTTTAGCTCAAGGTGACTGAGTCAGAGTTAGATTCAAATCTTTTTTAGAAAAAAAAAATCTTCATGAAATCTGCCATAAACTAGCAATTAGTAAACCATTATCCTTTATTTTGCCTATTTTGTTTTTAATTGGATGACATTTTCAAAAGCAGTAATTGTGAAAGGTTAATGTGTACCAAATCCAATAGATTCAATAGATTCAGAAACTCTCTCCCCCTCTGTGTGTGTGTGTGTGTGTGTGTGTGTGTGTGCAAGCCATATTCATGGCAGAGCAAAATAGTTGTATATAAAACTCATTGATCTGGGGACTAGATATTCCAGATACCATTGGAACATTTGGTTTTAGGAAGTTTTCTGAACTGGAAGTGATTGGTGATGTTCCAGAACTAGCTAAGAATTTGGAGGAAAAAATATAAGTAGGAACTATGCTGTAAAAATTTGGAAAAAATCTCTTCACATTTAGATGTATGATTTCTTGTCTAGGAGTTATTAATAGGTTACACTGTTGACTATCTCTATTCCAACAGTGCTGGGCAGCAATTCTGTTTCAGATGCTGTTCTTTCATACTGCTTCAGATTGTCCATGTAAAGGAGGTAAATGTTAAGAATAGCCATGGCTTGACTTATTCATCATCATTGACCAAGAAAACAATGCAATGGCAATGCAATAGTGAGTCTTCGTGAAAGATTCCTCCCTTGATGTTAGTTTCTCTCTAAATTCATCTTCAAATTCACTCATCCATCCAACATTTTTATTATAGTATTTTGAGTTTCCTACAGATCTTTCCAAAATCTAGAATGAGAGCTAGGAATTCAGTTCTGTTCAAGCAGAAAGCCTGAGAGAAAGGGCATCACCGTAAGAAGTTTACACTTCTATTGTGATGGCTTCTCCGGATGTTTCCCCAGACACCAGTTCAGAAATGGAAGAGCTGGTTCCAGGGGTGTTGGGGAAGGGGAGGAGAGACATGGAGGAACATCCAGTAGTTGCCAGAAGCTCTGAGCTAGCAGCAGCAAGGCTAAGCACAGTGGAGCGGTCACAGGAGGAGCAACTAGAGGAGTGGCCAGGTGAGCTAGGGACAGGAGAGGCACAGCTGCAGCTGGGAAGCCCAGAGGTTTCAGGTGGAGAAGGAATGCAGCTGCACCTGGCTAGTGGAGTTGAAGAAGGGCTTCCTTCTCCTGATCTGAGAGCGCATAGGGCTGAGAGGAGGCAGGTGCAATGAAGCCACCTTCAGTCCGATCTAAGTATAGTATATAAACTCATGCATTGCAATGTCCTACCTGTCAATGAATACTTCAGCTTCAACCATAACAACACAAGAGCACACAATAGATACAAACTCAAGGTAAACCTCACCAAACTTGATTGCAGGAAATACGACTTCAGCAACAGAGTGGTCAATGTCTGGAATACTCTACCTGACTCTGTGGTTTTTTCCCCCATACCCCAAAAACTTTAACCTTAGACTGTCTGCTATTGATTTCACCCCTTTCCTAAGAGGTCTGTAGGGGGTGTGCATAAGTGCACCAATGTGCCTACCGTCCCTGTCCTATTGTTTCTTTTTATTTTTCTTATATGTAGAAAAATATGTATCCATTTCATGTATTCATAACTACCTATTTTCTTGTAAGCGATTGACAAATCAAATAAATAAATAAATAAATAAGATCAGCCAGCCCATTTCCTTGCTGTGCATTCTTCAGCGTCGTGATTCGTATCTTGCTACTGGTTTCTACTGGATTTTGTTCCTCGAACTTTGAATCCCAGGGGTGAACTCTTGAACTCTGGACATGACTTGAGGGCTTGCCTTTGCCCTGTGGATTTCTGCTGGGGTTTTCCTGGACTAGACTATTGAACTCCTTGGGGGTTGCACGGTGTTGGTGTGGGGAAAATTTGTGGGAAGACTATTCAGGGCTTGGAAAGCCTCAATAAAGGCTTCTAACACCTATGTCAAGTGCAAATTTGAATGGGATAGGACACCTATCGTCTTCGCTACAGCATTTCCCTTCTTTGGTTAAAAACAAGTATTACAATTCTGTGTGAGTCATGGTAAGTCTATGAAAAAGCTAGGGCACGGCTTGGTATTTGAGAAGTAAATCAAAAGGATTACAATTTGAATGAGACTTGTTAAAAGGAAAATATTAATATATTTTGTTTCAAAGAAATACACGAACAACAGCATGCAATTTTGCTGGTAAGGTCATTTTAGGCAATTAGGCTCAGCTATTCAATAAAGAGTGATCACAAACTGAAAAATTATAAACAAGTTTGACTTCTTCCTTTCCCTAGCATGCTAAAGGAATGGCCTAAAAAGGAACCTTTTGAGGTTGTTATTGAAACCTGAATACTGAATAGCCATTTTCTTCTGTCAGGCTCCTAGTCCTGAGAGGCAAAGGTCTCCATCTACACATACCTTTCTGTTTTAACATTTCTATGGCAACAGAAATATAGCATCCAGATTACAGACAGCACTTATGGGACACTGTAGTTTTGTTTCTATGGCCCTTATTCCCTCCATCACATTGAAGCTTCCTTTAAGAGAAGGGAATAAGGGCCATAGAAACAAAACTTCCTTTAAGCCTCAATGGAACTGAGCACCTTGATATTAGCTTTCACATTATATTGACTGTAACTGCTTGGCATTGTATACAAGAAAATAATAGACAGATCATCAAAATGATAGAGTCCTAATCATTTTATTTATCTCATGGGATACTTTTGAAACTGACTGCCATGGTACAGCTTTTCACATACAATAGATGGATTTTGTATTCCAACCAAATGCTGTTTACTTTTTCTTCAGCTCTTTTGATGAATTGGGTTAGACACATTACTGATTCTGAATAGGTTGAGGGCAGAGTTTTCCGGCCAAGAAAATAGCTATTATTTGTACCAGAGGCATTATATGATGAGAAGAAACTGAATCAGAAGGTTGAATCTTGAACGTTGTACAAAAGGGATAGCTGAAGATTTCTGTTTACGTTTTCCATTTGAATCTATTTCTCAGGTACTCAAAAAATCTGGACATAAGAATATTATCCCAGTCCTGGCTAGAAAGATTTATATAATTGGAAAACAAAATAGAAAATAAATTATACAGAAACCTTTATTTATATTCAGAGGTCAGTTTAATATTTTATAGATACATTATCTGTCTGATACCTGAGCTAGTTCTAGAATATTACATGAACCTTTCAGCCAATAATTAAGTTTTTATTCTAATGTTGCTATATTTAAAAATAGTAAAAATCAGCTTTCTGTGGGATTTTGAAAATTGCAAAACATTATGGCCCAATTAAAGATTGCTTCATTATGGACTTAAGGCTTGTGTGCACAGATTTTACTGTCCAGGACACAGAAAAGGAAAATCCCTGACTATACAAATTTTCTGGGTGGATGGTAATCCATCTTTTATTTTAAAACAAGCAGGTAATGCTCTCCATTTAAAATGTTCCACATGTCTAATTCACTTGGAGATCTCAGATAGATAATTTGTAGCCACATTTCGCATGGATCTGTTACTGGAGTGGATAAACATGAGGAGGTGGAGTCTGTCCTTTTGGAGGTGAGATCCAAAAATAAGTCTGTTACATGAAACCTAGAATAGATTTAATATAATTTAAAAACAAAGAAAACTACCTCAGATTCCCACTCCAAACCTGGAAAATGGAAATTCCCAAATTACCCAAATACTGTCACTGACCCTCCTATTTTAATAGCCTCCACTACATCTGACATCTCTAAGACTGTATACCCCAAATTTATATAAGACCAGGCCTTTGCCTGAACAAGTGAAGATTCAAGGAAGGAAAGCAGGGGTGCAGAACCATCCTTCTGGCAGCAAGTCTGCAAGCTTAAACACAAATTTAAGCTTTCCATCTGCTGCAAAAGCCTACTTTACTTTTCTTTAGACCTCTTGCCTGTAAATGCGGAAATTGGAAAGAAGTGGAGGGGAAGTTGGACATCTCCCCTCTTTTAATTTCCTATATGGCAGAATGGATGCTAGAATTTCAGTGCTGGATTTCTCATGTTGTTTGACAGGCAGTACTGTTAATAGGTAATCTACAAACTGTGTACCTTTTCTCACAAGACACTGTAACAGGGAAAGGGAATTTGCGTTGCTAATTATGACCCTCTTTCATTTACCTAGGACTAAGCCATTTTCTTGCAGTTCCATTCCTAATTGCACCTCTGCATTATCTTTTAAGGCAGTGGCCCCAACCTTTTGGGCGCTAGGGACTGGTTCTGTGGAGGTTTTTCTGTGGACTGGAGGAGGCGTGGTTTCATGTGCTGTCTGCATCCCGTGGATAGGGTTTTGCTTGTTTGCATGGCCTGGTTGCTGGCGTGCCACAGACCGATGCCATCCTTGGTCCGAGACCTGTTTTAAGGCATTTGATGTTCTGAAGTTGAGAGTTTATCTTCATTTAATACAATTCAGGTGGTGTACATATTGTTCCTGCTTCCTGTTTTTCTCACCACAGCCTGGTGAGGTGGGTTGGCCTGAAATTGTTTAACCATTTTTAATGTCTAAGGAAGGGCTGTCACTCAGTCTTCTGGTTTCCCATTTAATATCTTAACCACTACACCAAACTGGGTTGAGACATTAACAGCTTGAAATGAAAAGACTTTTGTGATGACATAGGATGGAAAACACTATTTAATTTTGATGTGGATATAAAGCAATAGAGTCCCACCGCAGAACTTACATTAATCAAATGTAACAGATTCCAATGGATACTCCCCTGGAAATGAGTAGAAAAAGACTTTTACTTGGTTCAAGATTCTGCTTCTAGATTTGCCATTTACTGGACTGGCATCCAGTAAAGTGAGCTGCTGCTTATGAAATGTTATGCCTTTTAATAAAATGTTTAGTTAGGTCCTGATCTTTGGCTAACATATCTCTCCCTCTATAAGATCTTTATTGAATTTTCTTTCTCTCCTTTTGTGACACAGATAACCTGCCTGTGACGAATGTTTACCTTAGTTTTTTATATATTTGAACTGACAGTCTATTAAGAGGGTTTATACTTCTGACTTCTAGCTAATGTTGATCTGCTTATCTGCAAAATGAAGAACTGTTACTTACAAAAGCAAACAAGAAATCAGCTACTCCTTTTAGACTTTTTCTGCACAAAACCTGTCTTAGACTCTCTAAAACCCGGGGTAATTATCCCAGGCAATGTTGACATATAGGCATGGATTTTATCAGCCTCTGGATCATGCTCTGCTCTTTAAGGGCTTTGCATTCAAGAGAATATGTGGTCCTTTTATTGAAGAAGCTAGAGTTTCTTTCCTTGCAAAATCAAGTCAACAACTGGAAAATGAGTGTATTCGGTTCAGCTTCATTGCTTCACATGAAATTTCTGTAGAGCTCCAGCAGACCTCCATGGATTACCAAAATGCACACAAGTCAGTATTGATATTGGCATTGGTGTTTTAATAAGTAATTCTCAGTTACACAGATACAGCAGCACACATGATGTTTCATTTACTATTTTTTTTCTAATTATTGTTTGGGTTTTTTCCACATAGCCTGAGAGCAATATGCTTAACATCTCCTCAAGTTCTGAATATTTTTTAGGATACAAGACTTTTTGAGTTCAATTCCTTAAACACCATCTTCAGGGGCAGAACAATAACATTTAAAGGTGGACAACTGAGATTGCTACATTTTTTCACAGACTGACTTTTCTCCCCAAACCTTGAGTTCAATGTAACCCACAATTTAGTTAATCACTACTGACTGGATTCATGCCACTAAACTAGATTCATGCAAACTAAACCATAAATCTTTATGTGTAAACCACACAGCAAACTTAGCCAAAATGTGGTTTCTTTGGCTTTGACCAAAGAATGACAGAATTCAGTTAAACAAAACATGATTTGCATAGAATGGACTGTACAATATATTAAGCCAAAATAGAAGAAAAGATTATGTGGTTGACTATATTCTTAGTTTATCTGATTTTATAGATTTGCTCAAGACAGTGTCTCCCATGTTGACTGAAGTACTGTAAAAATTGGTTGTCCAACATACCTGGAGGATACCCAGTCGGAAAAAGATATTATAAGGGTCAGATTAGGAGGTCACTCAGAGTAAGAGGCATTTTTTGTTACAGTTTGATTTTTTTTTATGTTTTGCAACTGCTCCAAAGTGTTCACAACATTTATTTTGCAAATGGAAACAAAATTAATTTGTGCAATAAGTCAATGAAAAGAAAGAGAGGACCTCTGGGTTAAAAATAAATGCATGATAATCCAATCCACTTATTATTTATCAGTTTCCCCATTGTCACTTTTTCCTCCCTGTCAGTATTTTACCCTACTTTATAAATCCTAGCTGAAACAGAGAAAAAAGTGATATTAAAAAGAAAACAGAAAAAAATGATATAAAAAGGAGATACTTTGCTAGAAACAATTTATAAACCTATACCTAATGATACTCAAACCTTGTATGTATAACATGTCAAAACAGAAAGTAAAAGATAACGTGTTTCTTTAATTGTGTTTAACTTGGGGGTTTCATAGATAGCCCATGTTTGACTTTTTGACAATATGGAAGTGATTTGCCATTGCCTTCTTCTGGTAATTCTTTTTGTTTTTTTAAAAAAAAATCTTCAAAACAAAATCTTTAAAACAAAATCTTTTTTAAAAAAATCTCTTTTTTTTACAGAATTTTCAAATTTCCATCTGTATCAAGGATTTAGACAGGCCATTAGCTTTTTTAAAAAGAGTTTACTTAGTTTTTTAAAGAGTTTCAAACATCTTTTATTTCTTGAACATAAAAAAGGTGAGTCTAATATATATATATAAGGCAAAGCAAAAAGCAAAAAGCAAAAAACAACGCATTTCCATGAAAATGTCTCTTGGGACAGTTAAAGTAAAACTACTGGGCCAGAAAGCTTTTAAGGAAATGTAGAGTCAGAAAGGACTATTGACTAGAGTCAGAAAAGAATACAGAAGGAACAACTGGGCCTAAAAATCTAGATCTACCCTGGTTGAGACTATCCAAGGTCGGGCAGGGACTGTCATCTATTGTGGCAGATCACAAGCTTACCAACTACTTTTGCAGCTATGATTTCATCCTCCATGGTTAAAATATGATTCACCATATCAGACAAACTGAGGAAAAACAGGTTGAGAAACCATGATTCTACCCCTTGTGAAAAACAGTTGCAGTGAACTAACTATGAAGGTAACTTGCTTCCCTAGAAAATTCTGATTTCTTAATTGATTACTTATGTTCTAAAAATATGTAGTTTCCAGTTGCTCTGTTTCTTTTTAAGGTCAGTTAAAAGGTAGCCTGTGCCATTTCCCCCCCTTCTTTTGGACAGACCCAGTTATTTTATTAGCTCCTGTCAAGAGAGTAGGAAGAGAAGGCTGTGAACAAAATAACACATAACACAATTAGGCTACCAAACCGGGGCTTCAAGAATACAGATGGTTTAAAAAAAAAAAGAGGTAGAATTTCCTCTTTTTACTTTTCTGCCACGGATTGGCTGCCCTGAGTGTTTTGTCTTTTAGTTAACTCCTCATTTCTAGGGACAAGCCGCCACCACAAGTTCCTCAGCGCTCCTTCGTTGCTTCACGCATCTGCTCCGTTCATTCACACCGCAGGCGAATTATTATATTATTATTACTATTACTATTATTGTTGTTGTTGTTTTTCCCTTTCCTTTTTCTTCGGGGAAAAAAGTAAAGCCCGGGAAAAGTAAAGCACACGGTTTAACCTCAGAGGCGGCGCTGAAGGTGGAAAAAGAGAAAGCGGTGCAAGCGGGGGTAATCCTTCTTCCAATAGCAAGATAATCGCCCATCTGCTCTTTTGCAATACCTGCCGGTCCGCTTACTTTCAAGATTAACTCTCCAGAAGGCAGTTTTAAGTTATTTCTCATATTCGGTCAAGTCATTCTCTCAGGCTGTCTTCTGGGCTCCATCGGCCCGGACGGTAAGTTCTTTTTTTCTTTTTAAATGAGGGGAAAAGAATTGAAATCTACTCGAACTCTATTCGGAAACAATGCAACCCACCCCCACCCCCACACGCGGCGCGCGCTCTGCGTCCCGTTCTCTCCCCCCCCCCCCCCCCCCCGCTGCCAAAGCGGCCGGGCGCGAGACCACAGACCCCGAACGCATCTCGCGCTTCCCACTCTCCCGGAAACCAGGCTGCTGAGGAAAAGATAGAGGATAGACGAAGGCGACCGCGGGGAAAGAGGGGTGGGGGGGAAGTGTTCCTTCCTCCGTTGATTGGTCCGCACTTCGGGCTCCCCGAGAGCCGTAAGCGGCGGCGATTGGCTGCTCCCGCCTGTCAGTCGCCGAGGGCCAAGTTCCATTGCTGTGGCTTGGGCGTGCGGTGGGAACTGCTGCTGCTGCTGCTGCTGCTGCCGCGGCGGCTGGTGCAGCTGCGGGGAGCTGGCTGGCTGCGGGGCTGCTTGATGGAGAAGTGATGCTGGCTACACGGAGAGTCGCGCAGCGCAGAGGCTGCGGGAAGACAAAGGCTGGCTACGGGAGCCGGAGCTCCGCTGAAGCCTCGGCGCCGCTAAACCAGGCGAAGGCAGCCCAGCCCCACCGGTAAAAGGTTAGCTCCGTGCACGTTACCCGCCTCTCGCTTTATGTGGGTGTGTGTGTATGTGTGTGTCTGTACGCGCGCGTGTACGCGACGGGTCGTATCCTTCAAAGCGGTGGTGCGTCCGTAGAGCCAGAAGGGCTGGACTGCCGGCGACGCAGGGCAGCGGGATCAGCTCCCTAAGGAAGGGGAAGCGTTGGGGTGAAGGAGCGGGGCGAGAGGACGCGGCTGAGGCGCCGGCCAGGGACTCGAGTCAGTAGTGACCGCTGCCGGCCATGTGCACCTGAAGGGTCCACCACCCCCCTCATCACACACACACACACACTTCCTCCAGCATTGTCTTCGGCTCCGATGCCCTTCAGGAAGCCTCGCTGCAGAGAAGCGAGAGCCAGGCGAGCGCCACCGCGGCGCCCAAAGCCCCAGGCGAAGCGAATCCACACCAAAATTATTATTATTATTATTATTATTATTATTATTATTATTATTATTAT
>NW_020769315.1:20744049-20798795 GCF_900518735.1 Pseudonaja textilis | reverse complement strand
TATTATTATTATTATTATTATTATTATTATTATTATTATTATTATTAAATTTCCAGAAACCCCGGCCGATTAAACTTTATTCGGCCTTAATTCAAACGAGGGGTGGGCGCTTAGAGAGAGGATCGGGGGTGGGTGAGGGTTTTGTGTGTTGGAGGGATGCGCTTCCTCGCCCAGCTGAGGTGAGAGCGCTTGGCCCCCGGGTGAGGAGGTCGGGGCTGCCCCCCACCCCCGTGATTTTCTCGCGGCTCGGAGCACCGAAGAGTTTTGCAAGGGGAGAAATCAACGCCTTCTCCCTGCTCCGGGGCTCCTTTTCAGCTCCGGGGTCAGGGCGGCGAGTTTGCGGGCGCTCCCGCGAGTGGGAGAAGAGAGTTGGGTGAGGGCGGCGGGAAGAGTTTTCTGGTCCGAAAGGGGCTTTTTTTTTTTTTTTCCTGGAGACAACTAGGCTTTCCTTGCCTTTCGTTGCCTCCAGGAGGGGAGAAAAAAAAAAAGCACCTTTGGGACAAGCGTGAACCTGGATGACTGAGAATCTCTACAGAAGAGTTTTCTTGCAATGCCCCGATGAAGCCCGGGCGGCTTTTCCATCCTTGACCTGTCCATTATTCGCCCCAGGTGGGGGATGCCGCCTTTCTTTCTTTGCCAGACCGCCGGGCTTGACTTTCAAAGTTGTTTGGATGTCGGGACAATTTGACCCTTGGCCGTCGGAGAGTTAGATGCTAGGCAAATAGCTTTTGTTTGCTTGATTAATTTCAAGAAGGCAGATGAAGGAAATCGGTTGAACTTCTTCCCCATTTCCCTCCTTCTCCCCTCTTGAATATCATCCTGCAGGAAGGTTGTTAGTTGGTAATGATTTTTCCCTCAGGAAAGCTCACATAAATCCGATTTTGTTTTAAATGTTGTGCAAAGGAGTTATTGGCGGAGTTGTAACTCTGCAAATGGGCAGGGAGGTTTGCCATGGTGGTTCATTTTTTTTTCTGAGCTGAAAGACTCAACACCTTAGAGACGGATCTTTTAGGGCTGTGTGTGTGTGTGTGTGTGTGTGTGTGTGTGTGTGTGTGTAGAAAATTTGCCAAATGAATCTTGTAGGGCTGTGGAAAGGAGTAGATCTGTTGTGATGCTCTCGAAGCTTTTGAGGGCAGCAAATCCACACGGTCTTAAGTGTATTCATGTGGTGGAAGTTCAAACGGATTTGCTGTTGCTCAAGTTGGATAGCATCTGTAACCAGACTCCTAGTGTTGATTCTGGCAGGCGAGAGGTTAAACGGAAGGAATCATTACTCTTGTTGTTTTACTTAAGAGGTTTGCAACCTAATTGTAAACATTTCTCCTCAAAAGTGAATTCAATTTCATTCCACGAAACTTATTGCTGTATAAATCTAATTGGATATGCAGATTGAGTCATTTAATTACTCAGCATTCTTTGGGGGTGAATGGGAAGGCTAGTGACAATAATGAAGAGGGGGGAAAAAAACCCACCCTATTGCATGAATATCCGGAAAGGGGGAGAAAAGCAAGTAGCAGTCTAAAAAAGGTATGTGTGCCCAAGATCTGTAAAGGAACTAGCCACACTATTCTAGTCTTGGTGGCAAAAATTTAAAGAAATTTTTGTGCCCTTGACTTGCTAACAGTGAAACAGAGTGTAGTTTTAGACTTTTCTCAGATGTAAGATCTATTTTGTTCAAAGGGAGCTACTCCTGTGCTGCATTAAACGCTTCCAGAATACACCCAAGAAACATTAAGCCAGACCAGCTGGACTCATGTTTTATGGACATATTTATGACCATTTTACAGAGAACAAGCAAAAATGTAGAATAAAACTTCTGGAGAATTTCTTGTGTGCTATATTTTTCTAGTGGTTATAATCCAGTGCATATTGACTAGGAATTTACCCCAATGAAAGCTTACCTTGAATAAATACATGTAGGAGAGAAAAGTGGATTTTGGATTGGTTTGAGGCTTTATGTTAGCTTGACTGTTTTTTTCATTGCTTTCTAAGAATGAATAACTTCATGATGAAAAACATTAACTCTCCAGTGAAATGCTAAACTTCATAATTATGAGATGAAATATAATTTTATGGACCAAAGTGTTTAGGTTTGATAAATCCTTTTGCCAGCGATGCAGTTCGGATCAAGACTGAGTTACACATCGATGCACTGAGGAAAGTCTAATATATCTGCAGTCTTGCAGCTAATGTCTAATCTCTATATTATTTCAGTGGTTTATTAAATGAGAAATTGTGACCTGCAGAAGCCTTGGCCATACTCTTTTTTAAAATTATAAGCAATCTGCATGATTGGTTTGTTTCTCTATCCTGCAAATGTATCCTGAGTGTATATAATCTCATTCCATTTTGCATATACCTTCCTTCTTTTTTTGAAACAGTTCTATCCATATTTTGCCTAGTCATCGGACTAGTACAGATTTTGATTAACAAGAGTAATATTTATTTTTTGCTAATCAACTTCAAGTCGTGATTTGGATGATAGCCCAGGCTCTAATTTGCCTATTTTAGATTAAGATACAGGTGCTCATCATTTAATGGCTGCATTGGCTGCATTGTTTAGCGGCCATTTGAAGTTATGATGATGTTGATGATGAAAAAGTAATGTTATGGCTACTCCCTGTATCAGTGTTTCTCAACCTTATCAACTTGAAGATATGTAGACTTCAACTCCCAGAATTCCACAGGATTTGAATTCTGGAAGTTGAAGTCCACACCCCTTCAATTTGCCAGGGTTCAGAAACACTGTCCTACATTTATGACCTTCACAGGTCTGTAAAGCAAAGGAATGCTAAAGTAAGATCATAAGCACAGTCAAGATTTCACTTAGTGACTGCTTCACTCAATAACCAGGTGTCTCAATTGGACTACCCGCCTTGCATTAGACACAGTAATTCTGGTATCAAGGAACAACTATTACACAAGAAGGAAGGAAGGAGAAAAACTCACAGTGCACAGGTAGTCCTTGACTTACAACTGTACATTTATTGACCGTTCAAAATTTCAACAGCACTGAAGAAAAATGACTTATGACCATTTTTCACACTTACAACCATTGCCGCATCCCCATAATCACGTGGTTAAAATTTGGATGCTTGGCAACCACTTCATATTTATGATGGTTGCTGCATCCCAGGGTCACATGATCCCCTTTTGCGACCTTCTGACAAGCAAAGTCAAGGGGAGGGCATGTTCCCTTCACAACCATGATACTAACTTAACAACTGCAGCGATTCCCTTCACAACTGTAATAAGAAAGGTCGTAAAATGGGGCAAAATTCACTTAACAAATGTTTCACATAGCAGCAGAAATGTTGGGTTCAATTGAGGTCATAAGTTGAGGACTAATTGTAAACACTGAAATTGTAAACACTAAAATCCTCATGTTAGCTCGAGTTTATAGCTCATAGTAATTGATAACATTAATTTACAAAGCTGGGTCTACTCAGAAGTAATCCCACCTGAGTTCACTAAAACCTATTTCCAGATAAATGCATTCTAGAATACTGATAGCTGCTCTCTATTGACACTACTGAATTTTGAAACAATCCTTTGAAATATGGCAGGGCAAGCAGTCAAATTGCCATTAATATTGCATCACTGTGCTTTTGTACTAATGATGCTTTTAAAGTTGGATTGTAAATATTAAGAGTAAATTTTAATCTTGGATGTCTAAACTTTACCCTTACTATTTACAGTCCAATTTATGCACAAGGAATTGTTAAAGGAGCACGATCGGTATGTATCTATCGGTATGTGTCTAAAATACAGCTCCTAATGGAATAATCTAACCCTTTCCCTTTCCTTTTTTTGTGCCCCAAATCAGGTCTAGAAAGTTGGGGACCTGCTATGTCATATTTAGGCTTCAGATGAAAGGTACTGGAAGTGAAAGGGTTAGAAACCCTGTTCAGTGAATGGAATTCTGCTCACATAATGTTGGATGTTTGAAAATTCTGATTTAGCTTTTCTGGTAGTAATCAGGTGCGCTGAAGGATTATGCACATCTTATATTATTCCTGTGTCTATATTATTTTCTCTTGCCCTACACACAGTGTCAGATTTTCTAATGATTTAGTAAATGAGCCTTTCCTCTCTCCAAAAGACCAATTTCTCTTATGCTTTTCCTTATACATTAAAATGACATCTGTTTGAGCACTGTCTTTTCCTATTAAGAAACTTATTTTTCAATACGATTATTCTTATGAATAGAGATACATGGCATCCCCAGTTACTCTGTTTTTATTTATTTTGCTAATATTTGTTTGGCTTTTTAGTCTCCAAAAGCCTAAAGTAGCCACTGCAATTAGGAGTCAAAACATAGCAATAAAACCATCAATTGAAACAAAAGCAATTCATGTCCTAAAACCTTACAATTTAAAAGTCTCATGATGATTTTTTTTTAAAAAAATCCCTTCACTAAATCAATCAATAAAGTACCGTAGGTTTGATAGCTGACAAAAGTCTATTAAGAAAAATGATACAAGGAAGGAACATCACTGAAAGATATCTCTTCTTTCTGATGTTCAGAATATACTGAAATTAGGTGGGTAGGCAATGAATACAGAATTTCAGTCTTACATTTTTTTTTACAGATCAAGTGAAAGGCAAAAATACTTTATGATTAAAGACAGATTAAGACAGCTCTGGTAGCGCAGTGGTTACAATGCAGTACTGCAGGCTAACTCCAGGAGTTTGATCCTGAGAGGCTCCAGGTTGACTCAGCCTTCCATCCTTCTGAGGTCAGTAAAATGAGGACCCAAATTATTTGGGTCAATATGCTGCCACTGTAAACTGCTTAGAGAGGGCTGTGCAGCGGTATATAAGTCGAAGTACTATTGCTTCCGAGGTGAATAAAATGAGGACCCAGATTGTTGGGGGCAAAAGGCTGACTCTGTAAACCGCTTAGAGAGGGCTATAAAGCACTGCGAAGCAGTATATTAAGTCTAAATGCTATTGCTATTGTTATGATAGTGTACTTACCTTTTGTATTTAAAGTTGCTGAAAAAAACCACCTGAATTAGCTGTACAATATAGATATTGTATATGGAAAACTGACTGGGTTTTTTTTTAGGGAAAAGCACTCCATAAGGAACAAAAAGTTAATATGTTTATTTGATTTTGCACTTTCCTCCATAATAATGAGGTTGGTTTATTTTACTTCTATGACACTTTGTATTTCTTAACATGGCATAACCAGTTCTATTTTTTAATGATATACAAAATAATACATATGTGAACGTCCTTGGATAATTTGCAAACTGCTATATTTATTTTAGAACAAAACTTCAGCTTTTCTGGATTATGTGCACTTTGTTGATTTGTGCAGGAAGGAGCTTCTAAACAGCTCTAGGTTTTTTGTTTTTGTTTTTGTTTTAAATCTGGACTGCAACCGTCATTCTAGTATATGCCATCCTGCTGCCTGACTTAATTGTCCAAATAAAGATTATATCACAGCACTAAAATATCACTGGTGGAATTGGTAGCGATAAAGTGACAAGCATGCAGAAAACAAAAGCTGAAACACGATGAAATATAAAAGGTTCATCAACACGATGAAATATAAAAAGTGTTCCTAAGGAATGTATCACAATTTTTGAGGTTTGGTATTCTTTTTTTTTTTTTAAACCAAATCCATTCATGTTTCCCATTTTTATCACTTGCCAGCAATTCTGACCCTGATAGTAGGGTGAAGTAGTTTGGGGACGGGCAAAATATGACTGAAAAGACCAAATCAGAGACTGCTTAGTCTGAGCCTAAGAGGGACATTTCTTGAATGGAAAAATTTCCGAGAGATGGAAAAGTCCTCCTTTTCCTGCTCTCCGATGTCAAAAGAGGCAGCAGAAGAGCTTGAATGGAGGGTAGCCTCTCCAGTATTTGCTGAAGAAGAAGTGAAAATTCCTTTTCCTGCTCCTTCCAAAATACCTGGACAGGAAAAGGGAAATACAGAGAAATTTGGAGGTGAGGAGAAGATGGAAACAGAAAACCTTCTGGTTGCCTTTTATCTGAGAAATGGAGGATCAATTCCCTCAGTGGAAGTAGAAGAGTACTTCACAGCAGAGGTAGTCCTCAGCTTATGACACTCCCCCAAAAGGTACTTATGACCTAGTTCTGGAGTTCTGACTATTGTCCCTCCAGTCATATAACCACATATCAGGTGTTCAGCAAGTGGCCTGCATTTATTATCATTTGTAGTGTTCTGTGGTCTACCTCTATATTAGTGACTGATTTGACTGAATGCAAAGTTTTCAGGAATTCTGTAGCGGTTTTGGATTTACCATGATCTATGATGGTTGTTGCTTGCAGATGTTTCATTGCCTAACTAAGCAATATAATAACGAGAGCCAGTTTGGTTTAACGGTTAAGGTACCAGGCTAGAACCAGGAGTTCAAGTCCTGCCTTAGCCATGAAAACCATCTGAGTGACTTTGAGCCAATCCTTCTCTCTCAGTCCAAGCCAAGAACAAGGGTTGTTTTTTATGTGGAAGAATAGGAGGAAGGAATATTGTATGTGTGTTTGTTGCCTTGAGTTATTTATAAAAATAATAAAGATGGGATATAAATAAATAAATATCATCAGTACTAATAAGCGTGGTGATTGCTCTGTTTATATACAGTAGCATGCCTGCCAGTGTTGGTGGGGTGTGTGGCTTTCTTCTCAGTAGTTCCTTGATTAGGATATTGTTTTCTTTTTGATGGTTTGTCTGGGTGTTTATTGCTAGAGAGGATTTGTTCTGGCCCTTTTCTTTCTGTTTTAGCTTTTTATGGACTAATTTGAATGGTATGTAAATGTGGTTTATCTCTATGTGTCTATTGATGGCTAATTTGTCTGAAGCCAAATTTTCAGGAATTCTGTAGTGTTTTTTGATTTAGTTAGTTAGCTTGTGTTATTCCTGATTCTTCCAAACTCACAGTCACCTGATTTCTCATGCATCTATCTTATGTAGACCTTAATAGGTTTTGCTGAAAGTAAGTCTTTTCTTTTGGGTAAGAAATATCTCATATTTTTTCCCCCTGCAGTGAGGAGATAGCCATCTTTATTTAAGGCAGCAGTAAAAGCTTTCACTCTGGAAAAGGTTTACAAAAGTGCTCTGCTTGAGGTTTCATGACATAAGTGCATGTTGGATTTCTCCAGCTATGTGCAATTTGGTAGCAGTTCTCCAGCAAGAGAAGCTGTTGTTCCAGTAAGCCATCCAGAACAAGATCCTTGTGGAAATGATTTTGGCACACAATGACTGTAAACATTAGGAGTTCAGGCTTTACATGGGAGTTGAGTTGAGGACTCTTGACAAATCTGCAACATTGTCTAATGTGACACTATATTTACAATTAAGCATTGCAAATTATGGAATGTTTCTGTGAGCTGATAGAATTATGAGGTATAAAATGCATATAGTCCTTGTCTCATGACCAAAATTGAGGCCAGAATTTCTGTTGCTAATCAAGACGATTGTTAAGTAAGTCAACTTTACAACCTTTTATTGCCACAGTTAAATTGTTAAGTAGCATGAGGTTGTTTAAGCAAATCCCCCATTGTCTTTTCTTGTTGAAAGCCAGCTGGGAAGATCACAAAGGGTGATCCAACCTGGTCCTCGGATGCGGCAACTATCATAAATACATGCCAGCTGCCAAGTGTCCAAAGTTTGATCACATGACTACGAAGATGCTGCGATGGTCGTAAGTGTGAGGACTGGATGTACGTCACTATTTTCAGTGCTCTTGTAACTTTGAATGGTTGCTAAATGGATGGCTGTAAGCTGAGGACCGCCTGTAGGCGATTGTGTAAGTAAATAAATAAAAGTTAGGTTTGATTTATTTACATCACTGTAACTAATATATAAATTGCTCATAATCCTTAATTTGCTTTTATTAACGCAGGACCAAACTCCCTAGCTAACTCCTGCTTCTTTCTGAACTTCTTCTCGCCTCCTTAAGATGTGGGCTCATTCTCCTGTTGATTGATTAGAATCGCGTTTCATTACTGTGCCAAACAATGCAGAACGGGTTCTTTGGCAGATGAATGTTTGGGGGGGGGGGGGGGGGCAGGAAAGCACTTCTCTGAAAGTTCCATATTGAAAAAAGTGCAGTATAAAATGCAAGATGCAATGACTGTGCTAAACTATGATTAAAACAATGGTTCAACCAAGCTTGTTGAATAAGACATAGATTATGGATTCACATAATACCGCTAAGCCCATTCTAAGCCCAAATGCACAGTTACACCCTTTCTTGGACCAATGATCCATATTCACAGTTACTCATGCCCTACTCACTTCCCGGCTTGACTGTTGCAGTGCACTCTACATGAAGATCATCTGAAAGTTCCAGTTGGTGCAAAATACAGTGGCCTACATGGTTTTGTGCAAACCTCGGTGTGCACATGTATCACCTCTCCTGCAAGAGCTGCATTGGTTGCTGATTTGCGTCCAGGTGCAATTCAGGTGCTAGTTGTCATCTGTCAAGCCCTTTGTGGCTTGGGACCAGGTTATCTGAGGGACCGTCTCTTGCTGGTCACACCTACCCGACCCATCAGAGTGGGAAGGCAAGGAATGTTGCATGTCTCATTCCCCTAGGGAGATACACCTCATGGAGCCCAGAAGAAGGTCCTTCTCCGTGGTGGCCCCGTCTCTTCATTCCTGCAGAGATTATAATAGCCCCCACTCTGTTCTGGAAGGTGCTGGTTTTGCCAGTGGGCCTGGGGAATGTAGAGCAGGATGGAGCCCATTAAATGGCTCATATGATGTGTTGTTGCTGGGGTGGGGGTTTATTTTATTATTTTATTAAATATGATTCTCTCTTTTATTAGTTTTATGGTTTTTTATATGATATTTTTATATTCTTGTAAGCTGCCTTAAGTTGCCATGTGCCAATAGGCAGCAATATAAATCTCCTATAAATAGATAGATAGATAGATAGATAAATAAATAAAAAACAAACAAACAAACAAATAAACAAATAATAAAAACTGCATTATGGTTTGTGAATCTGGGCAACGTCATTTAGGATATTGGACAGCTCGTTTGCTCATGAACATCTTATCTAGTTTCCATAGTTATGAAGGTCAAAGTTAACAAATTCAGTTTTGGACATCTATTAGTTTGATGAGACAAAAGGATATATAGGTAGTCCTCAACTTACAATCACAATTGGGACTGGAATATTGATCATTGAGTGAAGTGGTTGTTGAATGAGATGTCCACATGACTGCTTCACTCAGTGATCACATCCCAGCACTCCTGGTTGCAGTTGTTAATTGATCTCCCAGGTCATTAAGCAGATAGAGCAAAAGAGAACAGAAATCCTCCTAGCAGGCAACCCATTCACACTCAGATGTTCCTGCACCCGCCAAAAGGTTTCAGTGCCCTTCTGTGGACTCTAGTTATGGAGCTGAAATCTTCAGGATTTCAGCTTCATTTCCATAGCCTGCCAAAGGATTTTCTCTCCCATCCATGCATGGAAAGGAAATCATTCCTTGGGGATGCAGAAATGGAGCTGAAAGCATCACAATTTCAGCTCCATTTCTGCAGCCTGCCGAAGGATTTCCTCTCACCTCCATGCACGGAGGGAGAATCCTTCATCGGGATGTAGGAATGGAGCTGAAATCCTCAAGATCTCAGCTCTGTTCCAGCAGCCTGCAAAGAGACTTCAGCTTCCCTTTTTCTTTTCTGCTTGCAACCTTCCCTGCTGGCTTCCTCATTGACTTCGGGAAGCTGGCAGAGATGATGGCAAACAGCGATTACATGATCATGGGGCACTTGACAATTAATCATAGATGTAAGCTGGTTGCCAAGCACCCTAAACAATATTTTACAACAGCTAGAAGTGCCTTACTGGCCTAAAGCACTCTTTCTGATGTCACCATAAATTTGAACAGTTATCAAACAGCTAGTCATAAGTCAAGGTCTACTGTACTGATATTCACTTGGAAGATAATGTAAATCAGCCTTTGGTTAAGGCCAGTCTGAATGAATTTCATATTTTGATTCAAAATATGAAATCAAGCACATGACATACTATAATGCAGTGGACAACATAATGCAATTCCTTTCATGTTTATGGAGAAATATATCAAAATATCTTCACTACAGCTTCTTACCTAATAAAATATCTCTTAGCCTAACATCTTCCACATGTTCTGGGTGAAGTAATGGAGGGGATTATCGGGCGGAGGAAGACTGTCCTAGCCAGTACATTGTAGGAATGTAGTATTAGAAAATATGGACCAAAACTCTGACCATTCAATGCCTGTCCAATGACAGAGGAGTTAAAAAGATCAAATGAATTAATCAAGAAGTTAAATTTAACCACTGAGAATTAAAACTGAGATTTTGGTTATATTTTTCCCAAAGGAATTTACTTCTTGTAATAGGAAAAGAAAACCTGGACAAAATTTCTTTTTTCTTTTTTCTAACTGGTTATGGGACTAACTTTATCTCATTATTTGTAAGGTGTTTGGATTATAATGTTATCTGGATTAATATTTTAATTCAAAAGAATCGGTCCAAGAAGATTAAATGAACTTTAAAAATGTCAAACAAGACAAAAATATTTGGCTGATAGGTACGTCATTTATCTTTATCAGGCTACACCCACAAAGCTACATTAATGTATCTTCCACCTGACCTTGAGATAGGATAAAAATATTATAGTGTAAAACCACAGCTAATTTCACTTCTTTTTTTACCACATCATAGCAATGAATCTGATAGTGTTCCTACCCTCCAGAATACATAGTAGTTTTCAATAAAACAATTAATAAAGTCCTAGACCTAGAATACCTTTAAAAAATATCAGCTTTGAAGCATGCTCCATTCCATTCTCACATGAAAGATGCCAGAAGATGCTTACAGATAGCCCCCAAATTACAACTTAGTTACAAGAGATCCCCCAAAAGCTATTTATGACCCAGATTTTTATTGGCCTTTTTCACTGTGTCGTCTTCTTTGGTTTTATCATGTGTATCTTATTTATGGGAGACGCTATTGCTTTAGTTTTAAACTTAACATAGTTTTCCTTACCTCAATTTTGGATGATGGATCCCTTTAAGTTTTGTTGGGGCTGATGAATTTTTTTAAATTTGCTGAGTGTGGGGGAGTAGTATTCTGTCTTACGATTGACTTGTCTATGAGAAGCCACAGTGTGACCTTATAAAATATCTGGAAGTTGCAGTTCCTACAAAATGCTTCTATTGAAAAATCTCTACTGATTGCCAGTGGCTTTTAAACTGTAATTAAGGTTACTGGTGCTACACAGAGTAAGCCACTTAAGACTTCAAGGTTTATCAGAGGAACCACCTCCTCATAATACCGTTGTGAATCCATGCAGCCAGTAAGAGCTTCCTGTTAGCAAAGCTTTGTGTATCTGACGTGCCGTCCTGCCCCAGGCTACAGAAGTCATGTGTGTTCCCCATTTCTTTCAGAAAGCTCGGGGAAATAATAGCTTCCCTTTCTCCCTTTTCCCTTTCCCTTTTGTGTTTGCCACAGCAGATGGCAGCACCTTACTGCCCTTGGGTGAACCCCAATCATGTAAACAGGGTCCCAGCCTGGTTAGCACTTAGATAGAAAACTGCCATAAAATCTCAGGGGCGTGAGTTAGATTGGCACATTTAAAAAGCAACCTGAAAGAAGGCAGTGCCGATCTACGCACCAAAGACCAAGCTTAATATGAGGGAGAACATTTTAATGGTTTTGCTTGTTTTAAACAATCAAACTGTATGGGAATTTTCTCATTTAAAATTGTCTAATTGCTGTCTTCCAGCAGGAACAAAGTAGCAGATCTAGATATAAAATTCAGGATTATTTAATATATTACGGGATGCCATCTGCACATAACTGCAGGCATTTGGGGGCAAGGGCTTCATCTAGAAAATAAAACTGATTTCTGGTACTTCTAATACCAGTGTCATAGTTCTCATGTATGTATGTATTTCAGCCCTAATGTAGAATTCCAGTCATCCAACTTGTCTATGGAGATCGTCAGCCATAAATGTCTCAAAGGTGCTATTTTTTCTTCTTCAAAAGACTGATTTCTTTGAGGAAGAGGAAGAGGATGTTTCACTTCTTATCCAAGAAACTTCTTTGGTTGTCATGGTGAGGGGATGGAAGGATTAGTTCTGATAGAATGGTAAGGAGGAGATGGAAGGATCATACTTCTTTGCAGTCATCTGGTCATTAGCACTCTCTCTGAGAGCTTTTGAGGCCACTTGGGTGTTTATCTGTGCCCACAGCTTCATCTGAATCAGAGTGCAACTTTCTTGGAACTGCTGAAAGGCTTGTGTTGTTGACAGGAGATAGTCGTATTCCTTCCCCTCTGTTGAGAGAGGGCTGTTCAACCTTAATGTAGATGGCCTCTTTGACCCATCTTTCAAGCCTCTCGATCCAAAACGCGGACTTTGCTTTCTTCAAAAGAGTAGCCTTTGTCATTCAAATTCAGATGGACTGCTGACTCTTGTCCTGATGGGCTTGATCTCCTATGTCGTGCCATGCACTTGTGAAGTGGTAGTTTTGTTTTGTTTCATCCAACAAGGAGAAAAAGATGGGAAAAGAAATAATTTTTGGAAGCAGTGGTATACTTGGAAGTATTCCCCTGCAATTGACTGTGGTCAGTGCCAGTATATTTGGATCGTCGAAAGCATCTTGTATTTTAATTGTCTGCCTGAAATCATTCAAATGTTGGATCAACTTGAGTGATAATCTGGGTCTCCTCTATGTCTTGTTTGCTTTCTTGTTTTAACTACTAGATGGTACAAAACTTAAAATGCCTATATAGTCCTACATCAGCTGAAGGATGACATGTATTATACATGACAGGTGTGTAGGAAAGGATAACATTTAACTTAATAAAAACTATGATATGCTTGAAAATGTGATTGTTGATACATTTTAATGTACACATGGTATTGATTTTGTTCTGGATGAAGAGCTGGAAATAGGGCATGACATTTTACACAGAGCATTTGGTGAAGTTTACTAAACCACAGCAGGAAAACTAATGAAATGGATTGCCTAATCATCTTGTCCTTTAATAAGTTTTACAATTACTGCAAAGAGATTGGCAAAATGCTTCACACATTTCAGAGGATATCAGCAGGCAACAAATATTATAGATTGATTCAGTGTAATTTGCTTTGCAAATCTGGAATTAATTTAACATTAATATATGGATGAATGTATGAAAACAAGGCATGCATCAAATTCAGAGATTTGGCCATCAAACCTTTTAAATACCATCTCAAATCCAAAATGTTTTAAGTACAACATAGAATCCAGACAATAATTAAAACAAATAATTGAAACAAAACATGTGTTTCTTTGCTAGCAGATATTATTTCCCCTTTGCATTGTCCTCAAATCTGCTATAGATTAATTAATGAACCACTATAGCCCTAGTAATTGCAAAGGGGGAAAAACAGGGATTTCTTCTGTTGAGTTGCATGTAATCAGGCATATTTGGAATACTATTTTGGAGAAATCTGCAATTTTCTTCCTTTGAGAAAAAATTATTGTCATCAAAAATAAAATGAAACAAGACCTAAATTGTCTCATAGTTACATGAAATAATCATATTGGGAATATAACCTTTTTCTTTAAAATCATACATTATTGAGAATCTGAATAACTTCCATAATTTAAATTCATATGGGAAATCATTACTTGCTACACACTCACTGGAATGACTACATGACTGAAAAACAGTGAGAGATAGCATTTGTGATGACAGTATTTGTTTTATGGAAGAATTGGGTCTATTTATAATTCCAGGTATGCTTAAAGGGTGAGGGGTCAGTGCCCATAGAGGAAGTATATTAATGATTCAATTGTGGTCCAGTTTCTCTTAACAACCACTGAATATTATTTTTCCTTTCTGCACATGGCTGACTTATTGGATGTTTTCCATACCTTCTTGTTTATTGGTTTAAAATGGCTCCCCCTTCATCCCAGTATTCCTGCAGTTATTGCTTCAGTCTTTGCTTTCAAGGGTAATTGTGCAAGAAAAGTCTTTCTTTGTAGTAGCATCTTGTTTCAGAAACTTTTCTTAAAGAAGGCTTCTTGGCATCCAAATCGACGTCGTTTTGGTTTTCCAAATATTTTAAACATTGTAAAAAAAAAAATTGGAGACATATGACTTGTTTCTTTGAGGTAATTTTCATTCTATTATTTTCTAAGAATATGGATTATAATATTATAGTAAGCATAACAATAATTGCAAATTTTAAAAAATCAAATCAGTGATATTAAAGAATAATACATGAGTTCACATTCTAAATATTCTAAACTGACAGGTTTTAAATTTATTATTGTTTATGCTTTATTGATCTCTAACAAAACACATTAATTTTATTAACCATGGTAATTCCACATTTTTGTAATCAAATACTTACATTTTGGGTTTTTATGATTTTCAGTTTGATCAATGTTAAGGTGACCAACCGTCCTCCTTTGGGGAGGACAGTCCTCCTTTTGTAAGTTATGTCCTCCCTGGAAAAGTGTCCTCCTACATGTCCTCCTTTTTGGTATTTGAAGACTAATCTGTAAATCTTCGTATTTGATCGATGCCGATCTGATCTGTTGTGTGTGATGTGACGTGTTTGTATTTGACATGACGATTCATCAAGGCTCGGTTCAGTGTGGCGAGACGCGATTATGAGACGCATGCCCTCCACATAGGAGAATTGTTTTGAGAGAGTGTGCCGCATGCAACAGGGCACTGTGTGCAAGAGTGCGCCACGTGCAAGAGTGTGCTGGGCAGAAGACTGTGCCCCGTGGAAGACTGTGCCATACGCAAGTGGCTTTGTTTTTTTCCTTCAATTTATTTGTGTCCTCCTTCTCCTTGTAAAAAAGTTGGTCACCTTATCAATGCTAATTTATAGTAATACTGTTACATGATGTTTTACAGATTTTCAGCAGCATAGAAGGAACATTTTAGGATTTCATTATAATAACATTAATCAGCATAATAAATTATATTTCTATATTATCGTGCACTGAGAAGTATTAGACCATCTTTACTGGATTTCTAGACCTGGATACATATTGGAGATTTATTATGATTTCTGTTCTGTTATTATAATATACCTACTTACCCTTAGGGAACATGTTTCATGGAGTTTTTCGTAAATACAGTATAATAAAAAAAAACATTTCCTTCCTTACTGCAGGCATTCTTCTGCTCCAATGGAAACATTCCAGTCCAAATAATATCTTTGTCCAAGGATTTTTCTTCAACTATAGAGGGTGAAGAGTTAAACCCTTTTCTATATCTGCTGCAAATCTGAAAATTAGTCCTTCTAGCTGATGCCATCTCCCTCTTTCTCTCTCCCTCTCTCTCTTCTTTTGAATCATGTTAAGTTAAAAGGCATGTTAAATTAAAAGAGCCAGGAGATAATATTAGCACAAAGAAAAGTATGATGAGACTGTATCAAATTCATATAACATTACTACCCCTTTTATTAAAAAGCAGAAATTCACCAATTACAGCCAACCTTAGATAGCGTCTGGGAAATAAACTTGTTATTCTCTCTCTCTCTCTCTCTCTCTCTCTCTCTCTCTCCCACCCTCTCCCTCCCTCCCTCTCCCCCCCTCTCTAACTGTGACTGACTGACTCTAGAATTCAGATATATACTCTGAGAATGTGACCAGAATAGATGCCAAAGTTAATAAAAACTCCTACTTTTTCTATGAAAAAAATGTTTTGAAAAAACTCTACCCCGAACAGCTGTTAAAAATGAGGAGATATCATAAATTTTACATGTCACCATTGTATCTCTGAAAAAGTTGTTGGGGTGAGGAGTAAATAATAAGTTTAAATTTTTTTTAAGTGATTCCTTTTTTTTAAAAAAAAGAATTTTTATTTTTAAAAACAAACATACACATATAAAACATAAAAACATTCTTTTATAGTCATTTACTCACAATTTATATCAATTTTCACATTGTTGAACTAACATATGCTTGTATATTTATCAGTTATTAATCATCCATGACTAAACTATTTATTCCATCATTTTATATGAGATGTTCCAAGTTTTACCTTAAAATTTATGTTATACTTTCAACCAATGGTTATATATGTCTATATTATGTCTTATATCAATCTATTAAATTTCTATCACAAAATTATCTAGTCTATTACATTACCATGTCTATTTGTCCAACCATTGATAAAACAAATCCCATATCATATAAAATAGTTTATCTTCTTGTTCTCTAATTTCAAATGTCAATTTACTCATTTCAGCACAGCCCATAATTTTCTTAATAACTTTCTCCTGCATAGGTATTTTATCATTTTTCCAATTCTTAGCAAATACAATCCTAGCCATTGTTAGTACATTTACAATCAAATATTTCAACTCTTTGTTATATATTTCCGGTATAATTCCCAATAAAAAGATCTCTGGTTTAAAGTCTATCTGTTATTTTATCATTTTTTCCAACCATGTGTGGATTTTAGTCCAATATTTCTTTGCGTCTGAGCATGTCCACCACATATGGTAATATGAACCAAGGTATCTGATGACACTTCCAATATTTATCCAATTTATTCTTAAACATTCTCGCAAGTCTCGTCGGGGGTAGATGCCACCTGTAAAACATCTTATACAAATTTTCTTAATATGCAGTTGACATTGTCATTTTATAATTTTGAGACCACAATTTTTGCTATTTTTCTAAATCAGTCCCATATCCAAAAATTTTCCCCCAAGCAATCATCGTTTCGTTAACTTGTTCCTTCTCCAATTTAAATTCTAATAAGTGTCCATAAAGTTTTTTAATTACCTTTTCATCAGTACCCATCAAAATCTTATCTAAGTCAGTTAACTTATCATAAATACCTTCTGCTACATCTTTGTCAAATCTAGATTGTATTTGCAAATATGAAAACCAATTCATTTTTACACCTTGTTCTTCCAACACTTGCATAGATTTAAGTTCACCCTTTTCATTCAATATCTCATCATATCTAACTGTTTGTTCCTTTTTATATATTATTGGATAAGAAAAACCTTCAATGGTAGATATCCATAGTGGAATTTTTAAATAATATTGTCTTTTTATCTTCTCCCAATTCAAAAACAATGCCTCTCAAATATAATGTCTTCCAAAATAACCCTGTGTTTTAGTTCCCTTGTACCAAAGGAAGGCATGCCATCCCAACAGCAAGTCATGCTCTTCTAAGGTCAATAGTCTATTGTTCCTTAATGTTACCCATTCCTTTACCCACATCAAATTTGTTGCTTGGTAATACAACTCCCAATTAGGCAAGGCAAACCCTCCTCTTATTCTTGCATCTTGTAACAATTTTATTTTTATTCTTGCTTTTTTGCCCTGCCAAATATATTTCAACACAATTCTGTTTAAATCTTCAAAAAACTCCTTCCCTAATCAGATTGGAATTGTCTGGAATAAATATAAAATTATAGGCAATACATTCATCTTAATTGTAGATATTCTCCCAATCAATCTGTCGCAATCTGCTGTTTGAGTTTAAAATAATTATCCTCCTTCGGTGTACTACATCTTGATGTAATGTATATCCCTAAATACTTAACCTTATTTGTGACCTGTATTTCTAAAACTTCTCCCAACTCTTTCTTTCGTTTTACTAGCATATTCTTTGTTAGTATCTTTGTTTTATTTTTATTTTCAAACCTGCTACTTTTCCATATTCTTCTATTTTTTCTATTAATTTAGGTGCTGTTTCCAGTGGGTCTTCTAATATAAATACCAGGTCATCTGCAAAGGCTTGCAATTTATAATCTTCCTTTTGGATTTTCATTCCTTTTATTTCTTTATCTTCTCTAATATTCCTATTCAACACTTCCAATATTAACACAAACAGCAGGGGTGACAGTGGACAACCTTGTCTTGTCCCTTTTCTTATATCTATAATTCTGTTAGTTCTCCATTTACCATAACTTTTGCAGTTTGTTCATAATATATTGTTTCAATGGCTTGAATGATATTTTTTTTACCAAAGCCCATTTGTTCCAATTGCAATAACATAAATTGCCAACTCACATTGTCGAAGGCTTTTTGTGCGTCTAAAAACATCAAAGCCATTTGCTTCTAAGGATGTGCCTCGTAGTATTCCAGAGTATCCAAAAAGAATTCTCACATTGTCTTTGATTTGTCTCTTTGGCAGGAATCCATTTTGATCAATATGGATAAAATTATTTAAGTATCTTTTTAGTCTTTCTGCCAAGATTGAAGCAAAGATTTTATAGTCTGAATTTAATAGGGATATAGGTCTGTAATTTTTAACTTGCTGCAGATCTGTATCCTCCTTTAGTATAATGTAATATATGCTTCTGTCCATGTTTTGGGTATTTTTTTCTTTAACATAACTTTGTTCATAACTTCTAATAGGTGAAGATTCAGTATTTCCTGAAAGGTCTTGTAAAATTCTACTGGTAAGCCATCTGGACCTGGTGCTTTTCCAACATTCTGTTTTTGTAAAGCTTCTGTTAATTCCATCATTATTATATTCCCTTCTAGCATTGTTTCAATATCTTTAGGTATCTGAGGTAAGTTTGTTTTCTGTAAATATTGCTTAACTATTTCTTCTTGAATATTCTCTTGAAAATACAATTTCCCATAGTAATCTTGTATAATTTTTTTCTTCTCCTCATTTCAATAACATGTATGTCCTTCTTCATTTATTTGTTGGCTAATTCTTCTTGATTCTCTCTTCTCAATTTATAGGCTAGCCATCTGCCAGGTTTATTTGCATCTTCAAAGTAATTCTGTTTAGCGTTTTTAATTTTTTGTGCTAGTTCCTCTTTTTCTATTAGTCCCATTTATGTTTAATTATATCCATTTTATTTTTAATGCCTTTTTTTGCGGGGACTTCTTTAAGTCTTTTTCTAGTTTTTTATACTCATCCTCTAATATTTTGAAAGTCTTTTTCTGTTTTATATTTCTTTTCCTTGTATAGTCTATTATCAAGCCTCTTGTGTAGGCCTTCATCGTGTCCCAGAGGTTCTGTAGAGATGTATCCTCTTTTCTATTTTCTTTAAAGAAGAAAGCAAGTTCTTTCTCTATTTTCTGTTTAAAGTCTTTTTCTTTTAATATCGTATTATTTAAGGTCCATCTGGATCTCCTCTTGTACCCTCTCCAAGTAACTGTCATTGAGTTATGATCTGCCCAAGTGCTTGTTTCTATTTCTATCTCTCGTATGTTAGCCAGTAGTTCTGCTGACATCCATATCATGTCTATTCTAGACCATGAAGCATGTCTGTTTGGGTAAAAGGTGTATTGCTTACTCTCCACATTTCTCGCTCTCCAAGCATCTTTTAAGTTGAATTCTTCTGTTATTTGAAAGAAGGATTTTAGTAATATCTTTCTAGCTTTCTTTGTTGATTTCTGCATTTTGTAATCCAACCAATCATTAAGATCTCCAACTAACCATTAAGATCTCCCATCATACAAATATTAACATAGTCCAATTCCCTCCCTCCCTCTCCCCCCCTCTCTGTAACTGTGACTGACTTTGACTCTAGAATTCAGATATATACTCTGAAAATGTGACCAGAATAGATGCCAAAGTTAATAAAAACTCCTACTTTTTCTACGAAAAAAAATGTTTTGCAAAAACTCTACCCCGAGCAGCTGTTAAAAATGAGGAGATCTCATAAATTTTACATGTCACCATTGTACCTCTGAAAAAGTAGTTGGAGTGAGGAGTAAATCATAAGTTTAAAATTTTTTATTGATTCTAACACCTTAATTTTGAGCAAAAGCAACTGACTCTGTATCACCATAAACATAATTTTTATTTTATTCACAAGGACTGCTGCTCTATAGTGATTCTAGGCTGTATGATAACATCAATCATTAATATGCAGGTGAAACCACCAAATGTCTGGAAGATGAAACAACCATTTTAAAACAATAAACTGAAGTATGGCTTGTTTCTTTGAAGACTGTATGGTTTGTTTCTTTTGGGTTAGCACATTGTGTGATGCCAACAAAGTAAATAGGTTATATGTGTCCATTCTATTCCTACCTATGTGCATTTCCAAGTAGAATACTTTTTTTAAAAATAGTTTCTCGGTTTCATTTAGTGAAAGTGTTTTTTTAAAAAATAAATGGTATGTTCTGCAGACACACAAAAGTTCAATGAAATGTGTGAACAAAGTTGAAAAGGTATTTTTTCCTCATTCATTATTTAACATTCAGGAATCAAAACCCTTGCCAACTGAAAGAAAATCACTTCTGCCTCTGCCTATCAGCATCCATCGGTATTCATCTGGCTAGCGTCCTGTCAGTGTGTGAGAGAGTTGAGGGCTGTTTGGAACCTGAAGCAGTATTTGTTGTGTGAGCAAGAAGGAGACAGCAAGGAGCTTGGGCATGGCTTAGCTCAACTGTTCTGTACTAAAGCTGCTTGGTGTTGTGAAACTAAAACTGAAAATCTTCTCCTCTGCTTGTGTTTTGCATTTGGAACAGATTTTTTTCAGGTGGGGAGGGGGAGTAGAAGTCCTTAGCATCAGAGCATGTTAATAATAATAATGTTAATACGAAATACTAATGCTGTGATGGTCATTTTGAAAAATCCTTTCTTAGTGAGCACCTAGAAGCCAAGAGGAACATACGTGCCCAATTTCAAGTTTGTAGGCTTTACGGTTCTGAAGATTTTGTGATTGATGTGTAAGTGGTATTTTACTTTTATATATATAGATAACAAAAAAAATCTGAAAATCCACTTAAAATGTATTTGAGTTGTTTGATAAACATAACAATATTTGTTTCTTTGTTTGTTTAATTAATTATTTATTTTAATTTACATGCTGCCCACCTTGCTATCCAGAGCAGCTATGTTATTTATAATACAGAAGTAAACAATACAACTATTGTTAAATATTCATTGCTTTCCCAGTCATGTGCCTACATTTTAATGTTGAGTTTATCTAGCATTCAGACTTTGTGAAAGGCTACTTTACTTTTTACGTTCTATTTAATTGGTACTTTATTCTACCAACTAAATCAAATTTCAGTTTTCTTTGCTTTATTCTTGAGAATCAAACTAAAAGGATGTCGAAGCTTTATTGAATTAGGCATAAAATAACTGAATGAAAAAACGGAGCATTAGGGTCTTTGAAAAGGGTAAGAGTGGCATGTTTCCTGTTTCTGAGGTCAGAAACTAACCCTGCATATATTCTCCTGCCATCCTTGGGATAAAGCAGAGAATCAAAGCCCCTGCAGTTTTCTTGCCAAGTTTTTCAGAAGTGGTTTGTCCTTGCCTTGTTTTTAGGGCTGAGAGAAATCATTGGCCCAAGGATATCCAGCTGGACTAGAACACCCAGTCTCTTGGTTTCTAGCCTGATATCTTAACCATGAAACTGGCTCTCATTAAAAAATTAAGAGGTGCTAAATAGGAAATCATGGAGCTGCTATGTAAATCATACAGGATTATCTGTTATTTTTAATTTTACCCATAATAGGAGGGTTTAAAATGAATGAATTGCATTATGATGTAGTGCAGAGGTGTCAAACTTGCATCGTCAGGGTGTCGTTACGTGACATATTGCGACTTTCCCCCCCTTTGCTAAATCGGGTGTGGGCATGGCCAGAGTGTGACACATCGCCCCGTGAGCCTCAAGTTTGATACCCGTGATGTAGCGTATATTGTTACATCTTCTAAAGAGTTTGTTAATATAACCATTTTATCAGAGGTGGTATTCAGCAGGTTCTGACCAGTTCTGGAGAACCGGTAGCGGAAATTTTGAGTAGTTCGGAGAACCGGTAAATACCACCTCTGACTGGAGATTTTACAATATTCTTCCTCTGACACGCCCACCAATTCACACCCACAGAACCAGTAGTAAAATATGTTGAATCCCACCACTGCATTTTATCTAAATAAACAATGTCATTCTAAACCGGAAAGGATGTTAACAGTTTAGGAAATATATGGATAGTTTTATTTTTGGCTGTTGAAAGTTATAGTGTCTGTAGAAAATGCTGTTTGCAAATTAAGTGATTTTTTTCTCCTTACAATAAAGAGAACAATATATTTTTTGTATTTTAAAAGATCATGGTTCTACATAATTAAACTTAGTTTGTAAACTGAAGCCAAACATAGATGGAAAAACACAGTAAAAAGAAAGATATGTTGTTTGGTATGGATGGGCAACCTATTGTTCCACAAGGTATATCTGTTCTTGCAGACTTCAATTTATGAATTCCGGAGTATCTTAAGATCATCTCTCTGAAATTTGGTGGCCAATGGTGATTTCTAAGAATATAATTTCTGGTAAAAAAAACAACAAAAAAGTCAGAATAAGCATTGGGCATGAAGTCATGACTTCCCTGAAACTGCTATGGAGTGACAATGTTTAGTCTTACTCTGCAAGTATTGCTATACTATCACACATGCCCCTTCTGACCCAGAGACTGAAATAAAATCAATGTATGTCCCTCTGTCTGTCCCAAATACAGATTTTGCTCTTCAGCAGATCATTGAGAAATATATCAATGAAAGAAAGTTGATTGCATTTTTGTTGATTTATGCAAAGCATGACTAGAGTTGAAGTATAAAATGCTTTGTACAAATAAGGAGTTGAAAGTTGATTGCTGAATATAGCAAGAGTGGCATATGATAGAAGTAAAGTATAAATATAAGAATAAATTGAATACTTAGGGGTTCAACCGCTAAGGTTCAGCAGGAGTCAAAACTCTGGGAATGAAAACATGTGTACTTTGAAATGCAGGTAGTCCCATGTTTTTTGGCTGAGAACCTGAGTGATTTGCAACAAAAGTTCCTAAGATTGTATGATGGAATGAGGAATATAGATCTGAAAATTAATGTATCAAAACCAAGGTAGTTGAGCTTGCCAGGGAAAAGAGAATGGACAATGGTAAGGGATACATACATAAATGGCAAAATAAAAATAAAAAATAAAAGCAGGTATATATCTTGGTAGAAAAGTCTTTTTAAAAAAAAATGAAAATAGAGAGAAAAATTTAAACATGGGATAAGTGCTTGGATTTTACTATCTTGTGAGGAATAAATAATGAAAGAAGCAAAAATAACTTGCTTTTGTCACTTCGCTATAGGGAACTCAGAGTTGAATATGTCAGAAAAAGCATTATGCATTAAGTATTACTGTGGAAGGGGAATGGTGTGATTGCATGTCCGTCATTTCAGGTGATAGCTTTTCATTACCTGTGACACCTACATTTACTTAAGGCATTTCATAATTCTCCTGTGTTATATTCTTTGCATTATGCTCCTTCCCCAATACATTGTTCCAGGTGTTCCAGCTGATGATACAAATTGATTACATGAAACTAGAAAACATCTGGAGGAGGCTATTTCCAAAGACGAGTAGTGTTGGTAGTGGAATGCAGAAGTCAGGTATACTCTTATCCCAAGTAGAAGTGTGCTTTCAACAAACCAACTCAGAGTTCTAGGGAATGCGCCCTTATTCATTATTATGTTAAGTTCATTAAGTACACTGAGCCACAGTGGCACAGTGGTTAGAGCGCAGTATTACAGGCTACTTCTGCTGACTGCTGGCTGCCTGCAATTTGGCAGTTCGAATCTCACCAGGTTCAAGGTTGACTCAGCCTTCCATCCTTCTGAGGTGGGTAAAATGAGGACCCAGATTGTTGAAGGGGGCAATAGGCTGACTCTGTAAACCGCTTAGAGAGGGCTGCAGAGCACTGTGAAGCGGTATATAAGTCTAAGTGCTGCTATTGCTATATTATATTAAAGTTATGCTTCAGATAGTCAGAAATAAAAGTACAGGCAGTCCTCGACTTAATGGCCACAATTGAGCCCAACATTTCTGTTGTTAAATGAAACACTTGTTAAGTGGGTTTTGCCACATTTTATGCCCTTTCTTGCTACAGTTAAGTGAAGCAGTGCAGTTGATTAATTAGTAACCCAGTTGTTAAGTGAATCTGGCTCCCCCGTTGACTTTGCTTGTCAGAAAGTCTCAAAAGGTGATCACATGACCCTGACCATCATAAATATGAACCAGTTGGCAGCATCACGTAACTATGGAGATGCTGCGAAGATTGTAACTGTGAAAAGCGTAACTGTGAAAAGTAACTTTTTTTTAGTGCTGTTGTAATTTGAACAGTCACTAAACGAACTGTTTGTAAGTCGAGGACTATCTGTATTTTTGTAAAATAGCAATTAATGAGATCCAGGCATTTTCTCTTGGATTAAAGCTGTCCCTGTAATTCCATGGTGAATCATCAGATTTAGGTCTTTCAGGGCAATGGCTAGGCTGCCTTGAATTGAACAGATTGATTGTATTCATTGTTACTTGGTCTCAACAATCTGAAGTAACCCACTTATTGTGCTCTAATTGAACAATTCATAATCCCAGGAGCAATTCCTGATAAACCCATAACAGAGAGTCTTGAAGGCCATTGGCCTTATAGTCCCATTGTCCAATTAGTAGCCCAGCCAAGAAGCAAATCTACTGGATTTTTAACTGAATGGGATGATCCTCAAAAATGCACAAATACGTTGACTGTAACTGGGAATCAAAGCTGTATATAATTCTGTTACAAGCTTTGACTAAACATTTGGTGGTGATGTCATTCACATAAAGGCATAAGCTAGGATTTTTTTTCAAGCATCATTTGTAGGGTAAACTACAATGACTGTCCATTATTCTGTGCCTAAAATAAATATATATTGCTATAGCATCATGTGTAAAGCAAACAACTCTTGCTTTTTGCTCATGTTCCCTGGGTCTCTTACTATAACATTCTGTTCAGAATGATAGAGGTGTAACGCATTGTTGAAAAAAATGCTGAAGATTAGGGAGTACAGTTCAAAACTGTACCTTTATCCCAAACGTGAATGCCCACATAGTTTGTATAGCAGTTAGCTAACACGTGATTATACATTAATTGGGGCTTTTGGTATTAAGATAGCATAGAAAATGTTACTTTAACAGGCATGAGACAAAAATAGCATCCAGATACCAAGTTGTAATTGTAAATATCATGAGAAAAGCATCTTGCTTGAATCACTTGCTTTAGCAATAAGAAGTAATCATTTAAAGAAGCAAATGATCTGTCTGAAATATTTGCCTAATGTTACTTACCTCTGGACATTTCAAACTCTTTGACAAGCTTTGAAATGATAGTACCCAGTGTTATTTGATTAAAGTTCATTTGAATAATTAAAAGGGAAATTGGTTTGTATTTAGAAATGCACTGTGTGTACTGTTAGGATCTCTGTTCATTAGGCCAGCAATATTATAGAAAAAGCTATTGAAAAAAACTGTATGATGCAAGGGCAATTAATATATATATAGACACACACACACACACACACACACACACACACACAATTGTCTGCATGCAAAAATTGTGAAATGACAGTTATGGGACGTCACTTGAAAGAAAAAAAGGAAACAAGTAATAAAGATGGGATAAAAATATATATTTAAAAAAATGAAAAGAACATTGCCTTGTTCTAATCAGCCAGTAATCCTTTGGGGTTGTGGTCATATAAACCAAACCTGTTTTCTTTGAATGGTGGTGTGCTTTATGTTGTTTGTGAAAAACTATGTGAGTAGTAGAGAAGGTTGAAGAAGTTTCACTATCTTTTCAGTTTTTTCCTCCCTGTTTCTCTCAACATATTTAAGCACAAATAAACTTAGTGTTTCTGGCAAGAATATCAGCAAGCAGTTCAAATAGTATCAGCTCGATCTGCCTTCACTTAATCTTGTCAGACAGATACTGCACAAGGCCTGAAGGATCCTGAACAGAATTTCCAATTTTAAAAACAAGCAGGTTTGAATTAAATCAATTACTTGATGAAGCAGAAGCAGTCAAATATAAGTCCAATAAACCTACTATGCTGTCTGATGTTGCTCCATTTGAATCCAAGCATGCTGCTTTTATTTTATTTTTCATATTTCCTAGTGTTCATTTCCAAAATCCATATCTCTCTTTTATATCATCTTCTAATCTAGGGAGAACTGAATTCTTCTTTTTAATTATACTCTTGTAAAACTATACCATTATCTTTTAATGACCCAATAATACCTTGCGGGGTGGAGTCTGGGCAATTGAATGGAGCTAGCAGAGTGTTTAATGTCCGGATGCCCTCCCTGTCGCTAATTCTCATTGTGCCTACCGCGGATCAAACTCACAGCCTCCTGATTGTGAGGTGAGAGCTCCACCTCTAGGCCATCACAGTGTGCCACCAAACAGAGAGATAGTTTAACAAGGATAGTTTAATTTAATGCTGTTTCGTCAAAGCATGGAGAAAATGAGGTTGATCCCATTCCTACATGCAGGCTTGTTTTGGAATAAGCTATGATGAACATGCTAACATGTGCTTCTCAGGAAACTATTCTGCTAAATGTCACTGGGTGCCTTATACCTCCAGTCCTGCATTTTCTTATTGTCACAGTGTAAAGAAGTTCAGAAGCATCAGGTACTTTTATCTTGAAGGAAGACCTATAAAGAAACATTACTACAAAGGAGGTGATGAGTCAGATCTTGGATAGCCACGTTATTAGCATCAATAGCCAACTGTACCCCAAATATGTGTAAACAAAGGTCATAAAACCTAACCTTTCCATCACCCATAAGAAGTACCCAGGCATTATGGCAAGTTGTGTACCTATTTATACTTTAGTTTCAGATTTATGGATGCTCTTTCTAGAATTGAGCAGACTGTGGTATTTAACCAAGACATACAAAGGGAATTGGATTTTAAATATGTAACATTCACTGTAAATATTGTATTGTTGACCTGAACTCTTAGATGATTCTTCGAGGCAAATCCTGACCCTATAGAAAAAGATGTTTCTTCAGGTTTGAGAGGTGTTGAAGGAGTTGCATGAAAAGGAGAAATCCATGACATGTGAATAAAAGTCTACTGGTACAATAGGATTTTTTTTCTTTTCCTTATAGGTTTTGTGAATCCACTTCAGATGACCACCAAACTCCCTGGAAAGGATTTTGAAAACGCACAACAGAGTTGTGCAGTGGGGAAGGAGAAAATCAGTCTTAGTGTTCTGTTGCAGCTCTATTGAGCTGTAGGACTAAATATAATTGCATATTTCATGTGTAAACCATCACATGGTTTAAACAAGAAGCTTTAAATTGTGTTTGAAATCAGTATGAAATAAATGATATTTTGTTCATACTAAACTACTATATTTTCTTAAAAAAAAAAGAGGAAGAACAGTCTGAGCCCTCTCTACAAGAGACTAAAGAGAACAACTTAAAATTCCTAAAATTCAGACTCATTCCTTCTCGCTGTTCTTGCCTCTCCCGCCGTTTGCTTATTTGTTTATTTACAATCAGAATAGAGCTGGAAGGGACCTTTTATTCAGTTATTCATTATTTATTCATTCAATTTTTATAGCCACCCATTTCAGACAAGTGACGGTGGGCAGCAAACAATAATATGTTAAAATCAGTACAAGCACCATAAAAAGTAGGTAGGTATATATGCAGTGTGTGTGTGTGTGTGTGTGTGTGTGTGTGTGTGTAAAATGCATAGGTGGAAAGCCCCCCCCCCCCCATGAATGAAATATTTTGGGAAATATTTAAAAAGGCAGAATATTATATACTCACAAAGAAACAGGTTCTTGGAGGCAGAAAGCAGCCCCCAGTCTTTCTTAATAGCCCATAGCAGATACCAGCACTTAAGGAGATAAAGAGCTTATTGAAAGAGGAAGCCAATTATCTAGATGGCTCCATTCATAAGCAAAGCAAATACTGCCAGCAGAAGCCCATTCAGGGCAGGATATTTCGAAACTCCTTGCAGCAAAGTTTGACAGCTAACAAAAGCAGAGTGATAGGATTAGAACAAGCAGGCCCTCACCCAAGATCCAACACAGGACGAAAACCATTAGCCACAATTGGAATTGCCCAACACCCTTTCAGAACACAATTCCCTTCATTGCACAACCCGCAGAACAGTTCAAACTTCAGTCACAGAAACCTATAAAGATTCTATCCACTCATTCAACCACTTGGTCAACTGCCACAGAACCACAAACCCTGGTGGTTCTGTTCATCAATAAATGGACCTTCTTTCCAATCAGCCTCCATTTTATTTGCAAGTCTTTCTCCTGGCTTGGAACTGATCCAGATGGATTTTCCTCCCAACACACACACACACACACACACACACACACACACACACACACACACAGGGAGAAAGAGAGAGAGAGAGCGCTTTGCACAGCTTTTTCGCCTGCGTGCTTTAGTTCTAAAGGCTTATACATTTTCTAAATAGGATTATTGGATACTAGTACAGTTGCAAACAGTAGAAAAAAGTTGAAACAGAAAAAGTGAAACTAATCAGTTCTGAAATTAGGAACTCCAAAATTCAAATAAGTGTAATATTAAGCACAACTTAAGTGCTTAAATAAGTGTAATAAATAAATAAGTGTAATATAAGCAAAATGAGCACAAATTTAATTTTATTACCAAATAAATTTATTTCTATTACTAGTTCTTTCCTTTTGATCAGGGTCCTGGGATTTCTCTTTTGTTTTTTTGTTTTTTTAAATTAACAAATTCTGCAGTAAGAAAAAAGGTTTTTTTTTAAAGAAAAAATCCTGCTTTAAACAATAGAATACAAGAAGTAAGCTTCTGGATTAATGCAAAGTCCTGTGTATTCTAGCATTTTGTTTCTATGAAGCCAATCAGACACTTTGCAAAGAGAATAATCAGCATAAATTCCCTGGAAATTGGTGAGAGGTAATACGTAGTCATCAATTAATTTATATCTGATCCAAAATACCATCTAAAGTACAAATCTTCATTTGTGTGTCCCTATATGATTAATCTTTTATGTTTCTTTGAACAGCTCATTAATTTAATGTTGTTATGATGGATTTTGTACCAGCATTTTATTTCTGTGGAGGATTAGCATTGGCAGCTTTGATTACCCACCCTTCTTTTCTAAATTTTAGGAAGACATAATTTTAATATAATTTCCCTTTCCTCTTCTTTGAAGTGTACAATAATAGCAGTTATAAACTGTTTATAATCACCAAGAGGCAAATAATTTCCTAAGAATTTATGACAGCTTTATAATTGATATTCACCATTTGGTAATATTTTGTTCTTCAGATATTTCAGCTGAAACAGTAAAGGAAATATTAGCATAAATATTTTAGCACAAAGGTCTTGTGTAAGTTCATGTTCATAAGTCCTAGCACAGAGTAGATTGCACTCTTAATAGTGCAATCTTATTTAGAAACCTACTTAATTTGCAGTATGGACTTATTGCTATTGGGTACTTTGCTGTAAGTCCAAATATCCAGGTCTTAGAAACAAAATCACCTGCTTGAGTACTCAGATTTATTCAGACGGTCTATCTGACTTTTACAAAAAGATTTTCACAATATTTCCTGTAACCATGCTTGAATTTTCAGTTTGTTATATTTTCTGGCAGAATTGTAAAGTACAACCCAATAGAACTGCTAAAACTAAAGGTACGTAGCATGTACAGTATTATCCTAGACCAGAGGTCCTCAAACTTGGCAAATTTAAGACTTGTGGACTTCAACTCCCAGAATTCCTCAGCTAGCTATGCTAGCTATGCTCAGCTGGCTATTGCTATTCAATCTAAATGTATGTACAGCTCTTCTTTGGCTTCACTCATTGGGTTAGGGCAGAATTATTTCTTGCTTCTTTCTAGAATAATTGCTCTCTGATATATAAAGAAAATTAGCAGTCCTTGCTTATCAATGGTAATTGGGAGTGGAATTTCTGTCACTAAGTGATGTCATATGCAGGGGTGGGATTCAAATTTTTAACAACCGGTTCTGTGGGCATTCCTTGGGTGGTGGGCGTGCCTTGGTGGTCATGTGACTGGGTGGGCATGGCTTGGTGGTAATGTTATTGGCTGGGTGTGGCCAACTCAATATCACTCACATCGAGGCACGCATCTCCTTGCCTGGCCTCTCATGACTGTGAGGATACTGCAACAGTCATAAGTGTGAAAAATGGTCATAAGTCACTTTTTTCAGTGCCATTGTAACTTCGAATGGTCACTCCACACAAGCAAAGTACCAGCAGAGGAGGGGGAAAAAACTCCAGAGAAGTTCCTGAGACAGGAAGTCTAGTCCTGCCAAGAATGTTATAAGGGTTAACGGAGAGGCAGTTTCTGTAAGCAACACCAGAATGTTTCCTTCCTGCCTTCCTTACAGGATTAGGCCAGTAATTTCTTCTAACAACCGGTTCTCTGAACTGCTTTGAATGTTAACAACCGGTTCTAGCAAATAGGTGCGAACTGGTAGAATCCCACCCCTGGTCATATGGCTATGCCACTTACAACAGCAGTTCCAGCAGGCCCTGGTTACCGTCATTAAGGAAATCATTGTGGGTTGCTAAGTGAGAACCTCATGTAATGGAGACTTTCAACTTCCTGCTGGCTTCCCCATTGATTTTACTTATAGGAAGCCAGCATTCGGGAAGTTTGAAGATTGTGATCACATGACCACAGTACATTGTGGCCATCAAAAATCCAAGACGGTTACTAAGGGCCCAAATGACAATTGGGTGACAGTGGGGATACTGCAAGACCAGAACCCTGAGGACTGGTCTTAAGTCCCTTTCATTCAGCACCATTGCAAAATTCCAACAGTTGCTAAACCCATGGCCATTAATTAAGGAGCACCTGTATTATGTTTAGTTGTTTTAATTTAATATCTATCTTATTAATATGTGTTCATCAACAATTGGGCTAAATGATAGCTTTTATCAATAAATGTAACTGCTAAATTCAGAGAGAGAAAATGTGAGAGAAGGAAGTGTTAGTCATTTAAAAAAAAAAATCTTTGAAAATTAGTGTATTATTTTAATTGATTAAATGCACATATTTTAATAATCTCCATACTTGATCTCAGTGCATGTAGATTTTGCAGAAAAAAACTTTTGTGTGTTTATATAAGAAAAACTGCCTGTTATAAAATAATTCTTAAAATCTGTGATTTGCATGAAGTATTTAAAATAGAAATATTCTCACTTACATAGAAATAAGCCCCAGTCAAATAAATATTCTATACTCCTAACTGGATACATATATTGTTTAAAAAAAAATTTGTGTACATTTTAGAGGTTGCAGGTATAATGTATAATTATGTAAATAGATAGGTCCATCCTCCTAAGCTTATATTGGTCCTCCTATGGCAAAAACCATAATATGGTGACCATATTAACCTTAACTGTTTAACTAGCTAAAATATTTGGTAAGAGATCCATATTCATTATAATGCATATAGAGATTTTCAGTGCATGTGGATTTTCGCTGTATGAAAGGATCTCTGTAATGCCGAGAGCATTGTATTGCAAGTACTTGGAGGGATCCTTCAGACCAGTTTGCATCTAGTGATCGGACGAATATGACTGTCCCTAAATCATCATCCTGAATATGATATGTGGCTCCTTTTATTAAGATTTGCGCTCCTCTGTTCATTGTCAATCAATGGACAGTTGCACTGGTCTTCTTCTTTGAGGCCAACTGCTAAGCTGTTTTGGCTTGCTGTGTTAATTTGGCTTCTGTAGTGGATGTAGTGTGGTTTGTGATTTAATTATTGAGTATTATTTTTCCACTGTCCATTCCATCTTGTACTTTCTTTTTTCCCGATACAGTACTTTCTTTGTCTTAATTGACTCCAATTATTTTAACAGCCTGTTTCCAGCCTAGCTACATGTGCAAGCAGCCTCAATTTATTCACGGCATTTAGAAAAATATATCATTGTTCCTTGAAAGAATGTCTTCTGTTTCCACAGCTGCCCTTCAACCTGTTTCTCTGCAATAATGTCTTTGATGTTCCTGAAAAAGAGGTACTCTTAACTTGCAGACATTATCAAAAATACTGCTTCCGGATAGCTAAGATTTTTAAAGCAGCACAGCTCAAAAACTCTGGGATCTATTGTCATGAATCTTGTTATTCATTGAGATCAGGTTCCTCTGTAAGGATAAGATTACTGCTGAGAACAACATACCTATAAACTCCACCAGTCGGAAATTGACTACAAAGCTAGGCCAAGCCTGCTTTTAAAGCTCAGATAGGTTCATATACAGTAGTTGAAAGCACAATATTCATTCAGCTGTGTTCTCCTAAGTATAAACATCATGGGAATCTGCTACCACAGTGTTGTTGTTTTTTCTCTACATTCATATATCTCAATCTTTTTCAGCAGAATATATCTGCTGGAGAAGAAAACCTCCATATTGGCGATAGGAAGGGCATCCAGCCAGTAAAAACTCAGATCCATTCTGTTGCCCAGACTCCAACCTGCAAGGGATTATGGGGTTGTTAAAAGAGGAGGAGGATCTTGAAGAACTGACAGATAAGAACTTTTATCTCAACAATCCAGTGTTTAGGCTCTCTTTTCCATTGTCTGAGATGTTGCCATTTAACAAGGTCTATAGTTTTATGTGAAAGAAGATATGTGCCAAAACATAGTGGATTTAGAAGATACATATTGATATCTAAATCTAAACTTGAAGTCTAATTAAGTCAACATTATACATGCGTTTTTAAGAGATATTGAAACAATAATGGGAAGGCATTCAATTACTGTGATTTAATTCTTCGGTTCAGGCATGGTTAAAAAATAGTCACAATATTGTACATAGATAAACTAATTAGTGATTTTTTTCCCCAAAAAATAATTATAGAGGTCTCTTAGGGATGCCATTCCCCTTCAGTTCAGTTATTCTTAATGTGAATGGTTTGTTTTGTTTTTGCACATATGGCGTAGCTACCCCTTTATAGCACAACAAAAAGGAGGAAAATTTTTAGTAACTTTATACAAATGAAAAAGAAAAGTTTGTTAGTATTGTGTCATGCTTTCCTAAAAAAAATGGGAGGCAGTCTATTGTCTTTAAGAGTTCTATTTTTGAAAATTATTTTGGGTGGTTTATGTTTGATTATTACAGAGCTTCCTTTATCCAGATGAGGGAGTTTCATCTATCTTTTTTATCTTTCAAAAGGGCAAAATCTCCATAATAATATAAAATAATAGGAACTGAGATGGGGAAGTTGGAGAAGGGTAAAGAGCTATTATTGTGATAGAGCAATACGGGGTTATTTTGTGATAACCCCGGCCCCTCCTGTTCTATTTTATTCATTCTTCCATCATGTTTTCAAAATATTTTTTTTTTCAAAGAGGTCTTGAATCCAGGGCCAACCCAATTAACAAATTAAAGCAACTCAATTGAGACAATTAGCTATGCCTACTTTCGAGTGACGGAGCTATGGGTGCCTTTGATAATTTCTTCCAAAACTAGTTTGCTGCCTTAGTACAGCTGGAATCCTTGCCCAGAAATAAATCTAAAATGCAATCAAAATTTGTCTTTGGAACAGAAGGAGTATCTTGGGCCAAAATTATTACATTTTAAGAAACTTTTGTTGTTCCCTCAAATAGTCCCTTGATACTATCACCTGCTATGGGGTTCACCTACCGTATCAATGGCAATGTATTTCCTGACAATATTTATTTATTTGTAAGATTTATAGGACCGCTCACCTTAAGCAAGTGTGGGTGGCTCAAATGGTACCTGAATGATTGATTATCAATCAGATACTATTATAAATTAAAATGATTGATTGATTCTGCCATCATAACAGAGGGCTGGAAATTTACTGACATTTGTTGAAGTCTACTAAAAGCTTTTTTCCCCCTTCTCCTTTTTCTTTTTTTTTGGCCAAAAACTTTTTCACAAAAATTGACTGTATCCTTTAGAGTCTGCCCTATTCTTCTGGGTTCTTCTGTTCTATATATATGGGTGGTTGCTTGAGAAAATATAGGGGAGAAAAAAATTTACTCAAATATACCAGGTGCATCTGTAGCATGTATCTGTAGCATGTACAAAGGAAAAAGTGAGATGATGAGCACAATCTTTATTTAGATTGTGAAAAACTGTCATGGCCAAATTTGGCAGATACCAAATTCTGCAACATCATCCTACCTCAAGCCCTCCTTTCCTCTCCTTTCCCAAACAAGGTCACCCAGAAGGTTTTGAGTGGAGAAGGTAGGGCCTTCCCTTGAGGTGGCGATTCTTAATTAGCCATTGGCAGGTCACAACTTATTTATTAAATTTTATGTGGTAATTAGCACAAGTTTTCTTTCTCACTGGAGCTATCATGAGTTCTAAGAACCAGACGGTATTTAGGGAGATAATAAATAAAAGATGAAAAATATACCAGAGTTAACTATTCACAGAACATTCCAGACATTGCAAGCATTCTTGCATTTAAGTATGCTTCATGCATTTTTTTTCAAGGCATTCTCCAGCCTGTTATTCCTTATCTTGTATCTGGGAAGTTGGCCCAATGCTTCTGGAAGGTCCCCCATTGGGCAAATCTAGTTTGCTGTGAAATTTTAAACTTGGAAAATCTGATTTCTTTATAGAGGCATGTTCAATTATTTTTTAAGGCAGAAAGTCTTCAATATTTGTCTCTTTTAATGATAAAATTACAACAATGACAGCAAATGTGATGAGCTGTAACTCTTCATTTTGGCTAATATTAATTTTAGTTTGTGGATGAGGCATTTTCTTTTTCATATTAAGAGAAATGGAAAGAAATAACCCGTTGTTTGTCTTGACTATCTGTACTCTAGAAAATGTTCCAGTAGTCATTAAATACAAGTCCAGATTTAGAAAAATCTATATTGTTTTAGGTGGTCTTTTTAATTAATTTTGTGATCCATATGATTGGGGCTTGACCTAAAATCAAATAATCAATAGCTTAATTTACAGCTGTGTATTTTATAAGATGTTTAAGCATTATCTAGATACATTCTGTAGAAAATGAGTTTGGAAAAATAACATGGTAGAGGTATTTTAAGAGAATAGACATTTCCAAGAAGTTTTCGAGACTACCCCATATGCACTGGTTTAATTTATATACTGAATTGACCTCTCTACAAATGTTATTTGTTATCACATTTCAAGGAACGGAATTAGTCATGTCATTTAGTACCAAATGCAGGCATCTCTTGTGTTGACAAAGCATGTGTACAAATTACAATAGTCCTCCTCTTACAACCTTTTGTTTAACAATGCTTCAAAGTTATGACATCCACAGAAAAAGTGACCTATGACTTGTACTCACAATGATGATTGTTGTAGCACCCCTGAAGTCCCAATTTGGGAGCTTGGAAACTGGCTTGCATTTATGACTGGCCTTTTGGTCTCATGATTTGATTTGTGACATTTTAGCCAATTTTCAACAAAAAAACAAAAACCCACAGCCATTGGGGACGCTGGATTTGCTTAACGAATATGTGAGTCGCTTAGTGACCGCTTTGAAAATTGTTACAGAATCATTTCCGACTTGACGTAAAACTGCAACTTATGAAAGAAATTCCAATCCAGTGGTGGTTTTCTTCCGGTTTGGTCCAGTTTGACTGAACCGGTAACACCGAGGATCATCTGTGAGCGAATCGGTTTACTCCGACGATTAGCTGCTGGGCCCTCCCACACACCCCGGCTCTATAATGACCCTTATTTTCTGCTTTTCAATCTCAGCTGTTTCACACAGCACAGCCGATTGCCACATGTCAGCTATTTTACACACAGGGCTTGCAGAAGAAGGTGAGTTGCAAACGTTGCAGGCGTGCAAAGCGCATGCTCACCCTGAACCGGTAGGAAAACTTTTTAAAACCCACCACTGTTTCAATCCCAGTTGTGGTTGAGTCCTGGACTACCTATATATGGCTGAGATTTAAGCATGCATTTTGTACACCAATACCAAAATGGACAAACATTAACCAGTCTGACATTTTGGACTGATGTGGTTAAGAACTTTTGAGTAGGCCTAATTAGCTCATTAGGGACATGATTTTTTAAGTCATCTAAAGAATTTGGGAAAAGATTCCACACATTTTGTATAGAGAAACTATCTTGTATACTCTAAATTATGTTTAGTGCAGACAAGAAACCCAGTCTTTGGCACTGTTGTACTCTCTACATTAATAGATAACACAAAAGTTTTGAAATGTAAATAGTCTGAAGGCACTTTTACATACACACAGATACTTAAAGTGTTATACAATGAAATACGCGCACATACATATATGTTTCTAATTTCCTCAGTGGAGTTGGAACTGTAAAGAGGTATTTACTGCCTCCTGGTCATGTGACTGCATTTTGGACACCTGGCAACTGGTGTGTATGAATCTATCCCATAGCAAACACTTGATTCACTTAATGAGTGTGGCATTTCTTAGTCATCACAAAAAAGGTTGTAAAATGGGATCAGTCACATGGGTGACTCAATTAGACTGTCAAGACTTATAACTGTACTGGGCAGACTCCATTATGGTTGTAAGTCAAGGACTATCTGTAAGAGAAATTGTCTTTTTGGTTCTGCACTTTTCTGAGTCATTATTCTGCTCACTTTTATATGTTCCTTAAAAGGTGGCCTAATAAGTGGCCATATCTAGCCACCCTTGGCTGAACTTAGAAAGCTAAATAGGGTCCAATCTGAATAAAGGCTTGGATGGATTTCACCAGGAAAATCCTAGGACTGTAGGGAACATTGGGAAATTGGAAAAACATCATGGAAGAAGACAGTGAAAAACCACTTCAATGTTATAGTGAAGAAAAATCCATAGATATGTCCATAAAATCATAAGTTCTGCTCAACTTGAAAGAGGCTATATTTCAGTGGTGGCTAACCTTTTTGGGCTCCTGTGCCAAAAATTGTGCATGCCCTTGCACGCTCGCACTCACGTGCCAGCACCCAGAAGGCAATGCACGCGTTCCCACGTCCACTACACATGCACATGCAATCCACCCGCCCACCGCCCCCTTACCTGCATTGCGCCTCACAGCTGATTTTCGGCCGGTTTGAGGCCTTTTTTGGCCTCCCAAAGGCTTGAGGAAGGCTTCTGCAGGCTTCTGCAAGCTTTGTAGGCCAAAGTCTAGCCCCGTTTCGTCAGTTCCGGTTTTTCCGAAAAAAACGAAAGTGACAAAACAGGGCTACATTTCAGCTTACAAAGCTTGTAGAAGCCTGCAGAAGCCTTTCTCAAGCCTTTGGGAGGCCTAAAAGGGCTTCAAACAGGCCGAAAATCAGCTGTGAGGCACGCACATGCACAGTGAGGTACGTTTTCTTGCAGCTCGCATGTCAGCACAAATGGCTCTACATGCCAACTGTGGCACGTGTGCCATAGGTTTGCCATCACGGCTATATTGTAATGATGTGTCTGCTTCTAATTTTATGTTTAGTAAAAGCAGGAACAAGTTGCAATTTGGGTTCTGTAACTAGAAATTTTCTACAGTACTTCATAGTTGTGAAAGAGAAATTTATCTATGCATTTATCCTAAATATAGAAGGGATAAAGGAAGTACACTCTTGGCCTCATCTTTGATGTCTGTGGGCTTCTCCTCAGACTCATTGCCCATCATCTAAGCCAATTAAATGAGCAGGATGTTGTTCCCTGCTGACTTTCTTCCATTTATATGGTCATTAAGTGACAAATAAACACCATTCGGGGAACTAAGTGGCCCTGCCTGGATTCATAAAATGTATTGATTTATTGCATTTCTAGCATGTTTTATTATTAGAAACAGTAATGAATTATACCAAAGTGGGATGTAAATCATTAATAAGCAAAACAGATTGAGTTTAAAAATAATTAAGTATAAATACAATGGAGCTCTTTAAAATAAATTCTGAAGTGTAGAACAACACCAGATCAGATAACCAGAGCAGTACCTCTGTAGGCAAACGCATGAGTTAACATTTTAAGCTACTGTTGGAAGCTGATGAGATTCAGCATCAACCATCTCTTAACAGGGATGGAATTCCATGCCCAGAGTATTTATATGAGGAATACTTTATCTTGGGTCATCAATAAAGGATTCTTAAGCAAACGTTGTTTCTTTAAGAACTTGGCCAATACATTGGTGGAGAGGCTCTCGGGGGTTTATACGCTTATGTATATATTTTGAATTTCGCTTTGTGTCGAACTGGTAATTCTCTTTTTGAGGGAGATAGGTGGTTCAGAAATGTAAAAAATCCAGAGTAAGTCATCTGTAGGTGGCCAAGGCTGATCAATAGGTTGGAAATCTGGTGGATTGGCTCCAGTTAATTTATTTATCAGGAGAACATCTGCATCTATACAATATCTACCCTTAAAAATGCATGCTAACAACTGAGTTGTAGTTGTGAAGATTTAAGACACCAGAGTAGGTTTCGTGAGTGGTGCGCTAATGAATTCTTCAAGGTTCTAGCATTTAACACTTTTGTAAAAATGTTTTATTACTGTGGATTTATCCAATCCTCTCAAATCTAGATTAAGATATACTGAGAGGCAATTTGGTCTAGTGGTAAAGGCACCAGGCTAGAAACCAGAAAACGGTCAGTTCTAGTCCCGCCTTAGGCACAAAACCAGCTGAGTGATCTTGGACCAATCACTTTCAGTCCAGCCACCTCAAAGGATTGTTGTTGTGGGGAAAATAGGAAGATGTATGGGTAAGAAATGTCTGATCCCCGTCTTTTGGTCTCAAGAATTGCAAATAATCCCAGAAAATCTATAATCAGGTGGAAGCTACACTGCCACTGACTCATTTCTGTTTGCAAGTAAACAAGGGTGTTGTGCATTCTTGCTGTTTTTATATCAGCTCTCGTAAAAGGGGAATATGGCACCCCACTCCATACAAGCCATTAGACCAGTATGGCAAGCTATAATAGAAGGACTTCTAAGCAATTTCTTTGCTAAATGAGACCTCTTGGATTAAATGGCTTCAGAAGACAATAGCATAGGTTGATTTTGCTCATATTGGATAAGTTGTATTAGGAATGTTTGGTGCACTGGTTCTGTGTGTAGGGGATGGCCTGATTTCAATTGCTTCAGATAGATACGGTCCCTGGCAGGTCTAAGTAAAATACCAACTAGGTTTGGCAACATAGCAGTAGATGGACCAAAACTAGGTTGGGATATTAAAGAAATAAAGTAATAAAGTAAATTCCTTTCCATATTTTCAGAATTGGAAGGAAAACTGATCCAGGAAAGAGAGACAGAGATGCTGAAAGAAGAGGAGAAAAAGAAAGCAAGACCCAGAATTGAAAGATCAGAGGTGGTATTCAACCAGTTCGCACCTACTCGGGCAAACCGGTAGCAGTTATTTGGCATGGGTTGCTGAACCGGTGGTGACCCCTGGCTGGCTATGCCCCCAACCCAGTCGCCCGGTCACTCACTTGCGATCACTCTCCTAGCTTTCCGTTCCCCACATCCTCTTTCTCCCTGGGGGGAAAGGAAGAAAGGCATGGACACTGCAAGTATCGCTTTCCCCCTGTGAGTAAAGTACCTAGAATGAGAAAGAGTGTGGTCTGACAGATGGGGTGGGGGTGAATCGAGCCTTGGAGCACTTTTGCAACATAAAAGAAATGCATTTTGGAAGCAGGTCCTTTAAAAACTTCTCCAAGGATTCCCCATGGACGCTGCAAGTATCACTTTCCCCTTGTGAATTAAAGTGTCTGGAGTGAGAAGGAGTGCAGTCTGACAGAGGGGGTGGGGGAATCCACTCCAGTCTTGGAGAAATTTAAAGGAGCTGCTTCCAAAATGCTTGTCTGTTATGTGCTGTGGGGTGTGTGGGTGTGGGTATATGAGAGAGAGAGAAAGAGAAAGAGAGAGAAAGAAAAAAAAGAAAGAAAGAAAGAAAGAAAGAAAGAAAGAAAGAAAGAAAGAAAGAGACAAAGAGTGAGAGAAAGAGTGAGAAAGAAAGAAAAAAACAGGAAGACAGAGAGAGAGAAAACTCTGTGTTATTATTTTTAATTGTTCCATTATTTATCATGTGTTAATATTTTACACTGTCCCTACACCTAGAGTGATTTTTCTGCCTTTCTTTTGCCCAGGGCTACCACATAATTTTCAGGGTTTACATGCATTCAGTGTCAATAGTCCAGAGCATAAAATACACCTGTGTTTAACAAAAGTTGAAAGGGACCTTGGAGGTCTTCCAGTCCAACCTGCAGCTCAGGCAAGAAAACTGAGGATGCCAAACTCTGAGTAGAAATCCTGGGAAAGGTGTCAGAATAATACTTAGAAGGGAGCTTGGGGTGAACCGTATATTATTTCAGAGAAATGCCTGTCCAGTCTTTTCTTAAAAACTTCCAGTGATGGAGCACCCAGAACTACTGGAGGCAGGCAGTTCCACTGGTTAATTGTTCTCACTGTCAAGAAGTTTCTCCTTAGTTTTAGGTTGCTTCTCTCTGTTCAGTTTCCATCCATTGCTTCTTGTTTGCATTCTGCTTTTTTGGCAAATACATTGTCCCCCTTTCTTTGTGGCAGCCCCTTAAAAGCCTGTTGCCTATCACACTCTTGAGTAAAGCATGTGAGCCATTTCCTCCTTTCAGTGGTCCATGAAAGTACATCTATAGTATGCAAATAATAAAGTCAAAAAAGGTGAACAACATTTTTACAGAATGATAGATAAGCTGAGGCTGGGTGACAAGGAATGGCTGGGAGGGGAGGGGCCAGGTGAGGCACCCCTTGATGTGAGTGACATTGAGATGGCCACGCCCACCCAGTCACATGACCACCAAGCCATGCCCACCCAGTCACATGTCCACTAAGCCACACCCACCAAATAAGCCACACCCACAGAACCAGTAGTAAAAAAATTTGAATTCCACCACTGTGAAAGATTGATGGTGGCAATACTGCTATATTTTTTTACTATCATCACACTGAGATGTTTAGCTGGAACTCTTCAATTGCCAATCCACAATTAAATAAGTTTGTAGCCAAAATGAGGATGGTTTGGTGAAATTCTCCTCCTGTATTTTCCTTGATATTAAGGCAAAGATGATGGGTCTGACTAGAGAAGCAAAGAATTGTGTCTGCCTGGTATTCTAGTATAATGACCCCCACGATCCTTCCTTCACAATAAAGGCACTGGTAAAATATTCCTCATTTCTCTGTGGTGAAAAATCTCCCTGGGGAGACAGTTTTAATGGTGGTCGTGGTCTTGGGTTACTGCGAATCTTGGAGGAAATTACAGGGATGTGTGGTAAATATTACATGAACTGCAATACACAAGTGTTTTCCTGTAGGTTTTCTGCTGCTGACAATTATCCTTCAAGCAGCCTTCCAAATAGGCTGAAACTGCAATTCCCAGGATTTTTAACCAACAGGGCCAGATGGAATTTTGGAAGATGTCGCCCCCAAGGCTGTCAGATGAGAGACGGCTGCTTTAAAATCTGATGAGGGTTACTGCTTTGTGCCCAATGAGATGAAACTAATGGACTTCTGGAGGGAGAGGGAGAGAATTCTTTTTTTTTTTTTAATGAGTCTACCCATCAGTGGTTTCTGCAGAGAGAGAAAGACGATAAGAACAAATCCTATTCAGGTTGTGTTGTTTAAAAACAACAGGCAGCCTCTTTATTTTCTATTTTAAGTTGGGTTTAGTGAATTCAAATAATGGAAGCATCATGTTGCAATGTTCTAATCAAAAAGGTCTAAGCAAACTTCTTCAAAAAGAAGGAAAGAGTCACAGCTCCTTCCACCTCCCACATGGCTGCAGTTGCAAATCAGCACAGTGTCATTTAATGGCAAATATACTAGGCTGATAATTGCTCTGAAGCGGGTTGAGGCTGAGCTTTACTCTCACGGAACTCCACTTGCTAGTTCAAAATAAGAGAAGGCAATATGAATGATTGTAACATGGCTAAACACACCAGCAGCCCTGTAGAAGAGACGGAGCAGGGTTGGTGGGGTGCCAACACGTTATATTTAAATGGCTTATATACAAGGCAGGAAAGCAAGGAAAACATGGTGCAGCTACTACACTGAGGTTATAGCATGTGTACTGGCTTTTTTGTTTGTTGTGAGCCTTCTCTTTCCAAACTTTTGGTGCTCATGTTTTGTTCTAGTTAACTTGACTTACTTACTTTCTTTCTTTCTTTCTTTCTTTCTTTCTTTCTTTCTTTCTTTCTTTCTTTCTTTCTTTCTTTCTTTCTTTCTTTCTTTCTTTCTTAGAAGTTTAGGAACAGTGTGATGTCAACCTTGAGAGGGCAAATTTGCTATCTATATAACAAATCTCTCCCCCTCCCTCCCCCCAAGGGTAGAGTCCTCATATATTTTTTCTGCCTTTTGCATTTATGGGTTCCAATAACCTAGCTGGGGATGGCCTGGGTTCTTTTCATGTCCTTGAGTGGCATTTTTGGAGGGTTGAGTTCAGCCAGAAGGGTCAAGGCCTTTCAGAAGCAGCTAGTGTGTGGCCATCTTGGCTCCTTGCACAATAGCGTTCCTTGATCTTTGGGATGTTCCAAAACTCTCCAGAATCCCATTTATTTCTGGTTCTCTTCTAGGTTGTCCCCAAGTAGGTGTGGGTAATGGCACAGCAGACTATACAGAGAACCCATTTCTCTGCCATATTCCATTTTTTCATTGGGCAAAACATATTTGGACTTAATGGGTGACAAAGTTCTGCCTAAGCCATGAAAGCCAGGTGGATAGCTTTGGGCCAGCCATTCTCTCTCTGCCCAACCCACCTCACAGGATGGTTGTTATGGGAAAAATAGGAGTAGAGAAGTGTGTTGGATATATTTGCCACTTTGGAATATTCATGAACAATAGTTAAATCTGGATATAAATAAATGCAATCACATTCAATAGTCCCAAGGGTGCTTTTTTGTCCAAGAGGCAACTGGACTTTCTGGTTTTTCTTTGAAGGGGTTTTGCTTCTCATCCAAGAAGCTTCTTCAGCTCTTCTTAAGAGAAATGAAATGTCTTCAAAGATAGAGATGAAGAAGCTTCTTGGATGAGAAACAAAACCCCTTCAAAGAAAAACCAGAAAGTCCAGTTGCCTCTTTGAAAAAAGCCATTCGGTACAACCATGACCTGGATGACTGAGAACCTCCCTAGACAATCGCATTCAGTGCTTGTCAAACATTGCACAGTAAATATAAGAGGCACTCCTGAATTAACAAAAGGAACATTCAGGATACTTGTTGGGCATCTCTCTGTCCTTTGTTGTTTAATAGTTCTTATATATAAGTGAAGGAATGGTGGATCTCAGATATTCTGCTTCCATGGTCAGTAATTATTATTGCCAGTCACTCTTGACTAGAAAGTGGTATTCAGTTCATCTGCAGATCTGAATAAAATTAGCTGCAAGTGATCATGACATTACATTATTATGTTCTACCTTTTTTAATACACCAGAAAGCAGAGCTGACAAGAATTAGAATCGGCTGTTGAGTGCTCCTGGAAAAGTATATAATAACAGCAGAAACAGGTCCAAAAATAAAACAAATATCAGACTTCAGCAAAACCCATCAAAAGTTTGCCTAAAGAAATATTTTTGTGTCGTATGGCATAACGCCGTGAGAGAGGCTGAGGGGCAAAATTGGTTGTCACAAAGAATACCCTTTCTCATTTCCGAAGCTGAACTTTCTGCACATCTGCAGTATAGAGAAAATCCTCATTAAACTTATTATTATAAGTTTAAGATTATGAGCAGGAGATAAGATAATGAGAGGCAGATTCTTAATATATCCTGGTCTAAAATCTTTTAGTGTTATAGAGGTTATAAATTCTCCGTTAGCTGCACTTTGCAGAAATCTTACAAGCATATCTTGTATGAAAAGATACCTAAATGTAACTGCCTAAAAGGATATTGATGTTCCTAAGTGTCCAAAAATTTTTTGAAACCTAAAATTATATTTTAAACTCGGTGCTTGGAAGCACATGAAAATGATGTATTTGTACCACACACTTTCTAAAACCTCAAGGGGTGACGTCTGTTTTCTCACAATGCTCAATGTGCAGAGATTGTTCCAAGTTAAATGAATGGAGGATGACCAAGGGAGAATATTAAACTGGCAATTCATCCTTCATCTGTCTGAAAATGGATCCTGTTGGGAGAGGAATAGCACGACCACTACATATGGCAAAAATAAAAGAATGAAAATCATAAACCTGCAGAAAATCTGTATGATAAATTTTCATCTATATTAAACCAGTGGTCCTTCCTTTTCTTGTTTTTGGTGCCTATCTTCTGTTGCTAATATTCCCTTCCTCACCCATTACATCTGCCCTGATCAAAACTTTCCCATTCCCTGCACATAATCCAACAAACCTATTTAATTCCCTGCATGGACCAGACTTTTTTATATGTTATAGTTTGTACACAGGCAATCTAAAAATAGCTGTTCTTGGAAGAGTTTATTCACAGAATATTTTTCACATCTCTAGCATAGAAGCTGCAACTATAGCAGCCCTTAGCACCAAAATGTAATAGATGACATCTATGCTTTCTTGAAAAGTAATTTGAAGCCGGAGTTTTTAATTTGGAATTGGGAGAATATATTCAATGAAGAAAAAATATTTTGTAATCTGTCAACACTCTCTTGGTATTCATTTCACACCAGATTAGTCTGTTGACAAATCTTTTCTCTCCTTCAGAATGCTTTCAGAAGAAATAGTGAATTCATTAGAAGTCTGCGTAAAAGAGTACTAGAATGAAATATTTTCATGTGTTGGAGTGTTATTTCTTTTCTAAGAAGCACTTCAGAGGAAAAAGAAATAATTAAAATAGGGCAGATGTATGGCTTTTTATTTCATTTAATTGACAAAGGCAGGTTTATTATGATATATAAAGCTCCAGGAGCTTGAATAAGTCCCAGCATTCAGCATGGTGTGTTTCTCATTGCAACAGTCTTTATCTAAGTTTTCATTCTTCAATAACCTCCTCTGAATGTGCTTTAAGCCACTATTCTAAGTGAAAAACCAAAAATTGGATCCAATTTCTATTGAAAACAGTAAGGTAAATCTTGGACCAAGACTTGAATTGTAATTGTAAGGCTGTGGAAAGTGCAATTTTCCATTATTTCTTCTGGTGACATCCCCTGGAGTCCTCTCATAATTTCTCTGTAATAGAAAATCATGTGGCATGGGGCTGTAGTGAGAGTGATGTTGAATAACACACGACCAGCACACAGATACACTGAATAGTAAAATGTAGGTTTTACTTCCAGTAAATGGTTAAGCAAAGTCCAACAAACAGTCCAAGTCATTCACGGTTAAAGCAGCCAGTTTTCAGTCCAGGGATAATCCAAATAACAAAGTCCAGTATCATAAATAGTTCAGTAAAAGACTCACATCAAATCCAAGAATAACGACAATCAGCAACAGTCAGTAGGGAAATGCAGGAATGGCAACACTCTCTGGGAAACCAGGTTTCTGGCTCCATCTTATGGCTGTTTGAGGAACCACACCCAATTACAATTTTAGCATTCCCTTAAAGAGACAGTATTAAAATGTTTATCTTGGTTTATATATTTCCAACCCAACTGTTAGGTGACTTACATTCCTAACACTCCCAAAATGAAGGGAGAGGCATTTCTCACAAGAGTTCTATTCAATTTCTCACATGGATTTCAATTTCACTTTGTGGAAGCTACACTGAATAGCAGGAGTCTTAATAGAGGAGTTCTCCTAAGATTTGAAAAATTGAATAGATTTTCAAATATGATCATTTTAAGAAGGCAAATTGTTTTAAGAAATTTATCATATGACCTGAGTCTTGATGTCAAAGAATAATAACCAAATAATAACCAAACATCGTTATTCTCAACTAGTATAGTCTCCATTTTCACTAGAATAGTTAAGAGTGTTGATTCCTTGGCCTTTTATGTGGACTCTTATATGGAAAACAGAGTCGTAACTGTATAGTGATTCCTCAGCATCAATTATGTTCACCTTGACAAAATATGTTTTTCTTTTTAATGAGCAGGCATCAAGTTTGTACTATTATACGTAGAGATCACATGATCTTGAAATAAATTGTTCCTGGTTCATGTTGATCTTGCCTGTATCGTACAGTAAATATATTCCTCAGGCCAAGTCATCCACTAAATTAGTCTCGTGGAGAGACATCTGTGGAAACAAGCAAGGTGGATGCGTATTGTGTTTAAAAAAAAAAAAGCCACCTTCCCAAAAGCTCTGTCTCCTTGAGCAGAGTCAGAGAGGAGCATGGACAATGATGGCATTTCTGAAACAAGTTTAGAAATAAGCTATCCAGGTATTCTTTCCCTTTAGTTTCTTTCAGAACATTTTTGTGTTACTTCTGAAGAGTTATTGCAATTTATTTATCAAAATGGCAGGCCAAATTTATATTCATATGGACATTATGAAAATATTTATATTGAACTTTATAAATAAATAAAATAAAATAAAATAATAAAATAAAATAATAAAATAAAATAATAAAATAAAATAAAATAAAATATTTGTATTCTGACCAAAAAGCATCAACATGTTACTAAAATATAGTCCTTTTAGAAATTAGGAAAATGGATGCTTGCAATTATCAATCTGGGAAGATTATTTGGAGGGGTTGGAGCTTTTGCAGAAGGACAAACTGCACATATCAGCTGTAGTAGAATAGACAAGGTTAGTTCCTCGAGGGTAAAGGTAAAGGTAAAGTTTTTCCCTGTCCCAAAGATGCTTTCTTCAAGAGGCAACTAGATATTCTGATTTTTCTTTGAAGATGTTTCACTTCTCATCCAAGAAGCTTCTTCAGCTTTTGAGACAACCATGACCTGGATGACTGAGAATCTCCATAGACCTTTCCCCTGTCCAGTCATTTCCAACTCTAGGGGACAGTGTTCATCTCTGGTTTTTAGCCGAGGGAGCCAGCATTGTTCAAAGATATTTCCCTGGTGATGTGGCCAGCATGGCTATATGCCAAGGCACATGGAATGCTGTTACCTTCCAACTGAAGTGGTACTTATTTATCTACTCGCATGTGCATGTTTTCAAAATGTTAGGTAGGCAGAAGATGGGGAAAGAATAAGAGCTTATCCCATTAGGCAGCACACCTCAAACCCAGGTGGTCAGGTTTCCAGCTGACAAGCTCAGCATCTTAGCATCTTTAAGCACTGAGCCATCGCACCCTTCCTTGAAGGTATTCCAAGTAAACTACAGAAACAGCATTACAAATGCTTCTCATTGTGATTTTACAGCCTGCTTTAAGTGCCTTTTCTTATGTGCAATTGGAATATTCTCTTTCCTGGATTTTTTTATATGTTCCATAATGTTGCATTGATGAAATCACTGAAACAACTAAGTGGTGGTTTACATTGCATGTTCTGGTGGACTTAGTCAATAGTATTTATTCCCTCAGTCCATCACACAGAAATCTTTGATGTATTTCAGAAAATACATTTATTTACTAATTAAAGTACTTTTCAAAATAATTTTAAAATTCATGTATGTTCCCTACAACTCTTCATTTTTGATAATCACCACTATGATTACCATGCTATAATGTTTTAGTTATATGCTACAATATTGACCAAATTTGGATTACTATCAAATTCTTTTCTGTTATTGTGTAAAGTGCTGATTGATCTCTGTGTCTAAGAGATACTATCTGATGCTTTGGGCAATACAGTATGAGAAATATGTACTATAAGCAAAAGGTTACTTTCTCAGAATCTTTTTGCAATACTGAAGTAATTGCAATGGTCAGTTGGAACCATGTTTATAGAACAACTATAATGTTATCTTTTCCAAGATTTAGGTGCGATTTTGATGCTATAAAGCATGGGTGTCAGACTCGCATCACACTGCCATCACGTGACGTTTTGCGATGTTTCTCCCCTTTGTGGAGCTAGGATGGGTGTGGTCTGCGCATGGCACATCTGGTCCGTGAGCTGCCAGTTTGACACCTCTGCTATAGAGACACATGTTTAGATTCTAATTAAAAGATCTTAGTTCATTTTTGTGTAATTCATATGTTTCATTGTATCCCTGATATAAGTGTCAACCCTGAAGTTGGCCATTTTCTTTTTTGTAGTTTCTAGGGAGATTTCTTTTCTCACTGCTTCAGGGCTGACCCAGCCTGGAGCGTAGCGGGCCAGGCAGGGTGGTGTAGAGATAGCTGGGGTGTTGTAGCCAAAATAAAATTCTTTACCATGTGAAACAAGGACATTGGTCCAGATGTCCGCAGGGTGGAGACTGAGGTCACCTATCAACTGGGCTGTATGCTGATTGGACTATGTGACTGAGACTCTGGGGAGGGGGAGTAATAAAGTTTTTTTTTTTACTGGGGGGAAAAACGGTGGCAACTTAGAGCCAGTTTTCCACCAGAAATATGCCAATTTGATATGTCCTAATAAAAATGTTCTTTGAGGAATTTGCTTGCCTCGGGGTTCTTGTTGAATGGGATGTATTACTTGAAACCCTGACAATATGTATATTTATTGTGTTATGCATTGAGGTTTCACATATATCTGAGAACTTCACTGATCTCTCACTGACCTGTATGTCCTAAACTGGTATCAATCAAATTTGAATGCATTGAGCACAACAAAAAATATTTCAGATATTTGAAAGAAGTCAATCTAAACACTGTAACACAGTCTGCTTTGCCATTATTTCCTTAATCATTGGCTAGATTGACACAAAATGCCAAGCCATAAATTATGGTTTACAGAGTACAGTGATCATTTTTAAATTGCACACTGACCCACAATCCTATCATGGCTTAAATGTTGGGTAAACCCAGGCATTATCACACTCTGTTGTTTTGCTGAAAATTCATTAGCAACCAAACAGCCTTCTAGAGAAAATCATTAGGAATTTTCCTGATGTATAATAGTTACTACATTAACCTAGCTCGACAGTGTGGCTGCCATTATTTGCTATATATAGTTCAATCCTGATTTGACAAAATTACTTGGATGTGTCTCCAGCATCTGAAAATAGGAAGAGCTAGAGGTTATGAAGTGTATCTTCAAAGCACAGCTACAGTTCAGCTTTGCTTTCAACCTATATGAAGGTGAGGTTTCTAAGAAAAACATTTTTGTTCCTAAGAAAATATCCTATTAGATGCACTGTTTAAAATTCTGGTTTACATCAGACTGAGATGCTAGTAAATAAATGACCATGTGATAGAATTTCTGTGTGTGGATTCAGTGAACAAAATCTCTGCCATATATAAAACTACGTCAGATGTCTTTGGTGCACTCAATTGGATTTTCAGATAAAGTCCTACAAATTCCTTCTTAGCATGCATGGTGTGGAAACTTTTTATTGGCTACTTTGTAAAAGGTTACCTCCAATTTCTCCCCTTACACTTTTTGAAAGAAGTTGAAAGAACATTTCTTTTGTCTCTAAAACATGGTTTAGAGATCAATTTGACTTTCAATATACTCTAACATGAGCATTTTATGAGAACTGAATTTCCCAAATAGTTGTAAGGGGCCATTATAATAGAATTTTTTATCTAGCTGAGCAGAATATTTTATGCAGAAAATGTGCTTGACATCTCTTTCACTCTTGTCTCTCTCCACACATATATAGCATACACACACACACATATAAACAAATTGTTATTCTGTCTTGGCTTTTAACTCTCCCCTATCTAAGAATTAATATAACTAACAAAAGCCTTTGTTCCAAGTTGGTGTTACATATATTGTTTCATGTGACTTGACTTTAAAATTAGCAATTTTCCATATTTGCTACTTCATTTACTTAAAAAAAACACCCCACCTTATTATTATCTTTGTATTCTTGTAAATCTGTCTTTGGTAAACAAGGATAAAAGTGCAGTTAACTTGTCAGGTGGTTATTTTTCTGGGTCATAGTCAGGTATATCTTTATCTACTATAAATAGAAGAGGGTGAAGATGGGGGGAAAAAAATCAAGCCATTTAGACAATCATCAAAGTATGTCTGGGGGGTAGAAAATGTATGCAGATGAGGATGCATATTCAATTTGGAAGGATGGCTCCATCTATTTTTTTAATATATTAAATAATTAAATTTGATAGCTAAAGTAGGAGGCAGAATAAATGGTGTTGGAAGGCAGGCCTTTGGAGGAAGTAAATGGCTAAGGGAAGTAAGGGTAGAAAACACTGAGTTGCATGCTAATAAGCTGGAGTCAGTGTGAAAAGATAATGGGATATGTTCTGTTGACAAGGTGAACATAACTATGGCAAGAAAAAAAATATCTAGAGTTAGAAAGCAACGGGGACATAATGGACTGAAAAGGCCAAACTAGTGAAACTAGATGATAAAGGCATTTTTAAAAAAATAGCAACAGACTCCGATAACATGGGCCTCGATTAAAATTAAGGAGAATTCAGCGGCAGGGTCAACAAAATAGCTATAGGTCATGGAAAAGTGTGAAGCAGGTTAAAAGGTAGTAGAAAATTGCTAAATCATACACTATAAGATGACTTGCAATTCCAACGGTTCGCAAGGTACAGAGTTGAAGAAATCCTTGAACTGAACTCTTGCAAACAGATGCCTATTAAATGCAACAGAGCAGATGGAAATTTACCTATCTTTCTGGGTAAATTGTTCTGCCCACAGGGTGAAAGAAACACAATGGCTGTCATCAAAGATGGATAGAGACGTGCAAGGTGATGGAAACCACCAGCATGACACATCTCATCTTCCACCCAGCATTCTCAGATGAAGCCAAGTGTTAATATTTATTTGGGAGCCCAAGCTAAAATTAGTAAACAGGACTAAATTATTAGTACAAAAATGGAACATGGGAACAAAAGGGTGGATAGAGTAACAGAGTAACAATGCCAAAAAGTTCATCTGCCTCACAAAATAAAGCCAGAAAGCTTCATCCTGGTCTGAAAGTTGACCAGGAATTTTCCTTAAATGTAATTTGAAATTAAATAGGTTGTACTCCGAAAAGATTTTTCTCCAGTAAATGTATTCCAGACCATAATGGCAAGTATGTAAAGAAGATATAAAGAGATAAAAGTATTGGACTAGTGTGGGATGAAGTTGCTGTAAAATGTCCCAGTGCAACTTCTGAATGTTTTGTTCTGAATCTCCACTAAATTGATTAGCCTGGGGACATTTAAACTGTTTGGAAAATGATGATTTTAGAATTTAACATCTGCTTTTCTTAAAAATAACGATGTTCTCTTACTCAGCAAAGAACTTGAAATAGTATGCTGTCAAAAGATTTTATTTTATCACTGATACAGTCCTCAAAGCCAGTATGTGTGTTTTCAGTTTCATCTCAGAATAAAAATTCCTGGGAAGTTTGATTTTTGCAGTTGCCATTTTAAAGTAGTAGTTTGGCTTGTTATTTTTGCCGACAGATAAAAGAAGCCCTGGATTTGAATTTTTACTGAATTTTCAATAGACCACAAAACTTAGCAATTGTCTCTGTGCATAACAGGGAATGATTCTTCCCTTAATGTCAAACCCTCTTTTTTCACTGTTTGACATCAAGAAAGGCATGTGGGAAACTAGTTATCTTTAATTGCTAGCATGTATCTGCTTTTTTATAAGAGTATTTATTACCATTAATGTTGCTGAAAATAAGTATGCTTAGAGCATACTTATTAGGAAGGGGTGAGCTCCTCCCATGTTCTCATTCAGTTTGTCCAAACTGAGGCGTAGGGTGGGAGTCAAATTTTGCTGAGAAGCTTTGGAAAGGTGAAGCCTTGGGCAGTAGCTTCTTTCACTGTTATTTTTCTCCTCTTTTCAAACTGCTTCCATTCATAAAATGCAACAGGATGTAGTGCTGGGAGGTCCAATATGGCAAAAGTTTCCTGTACCCATGAATCATGTTTTAGTTTCCTGAAAATGAGGGAAACATTGGAGTTACAGGTAGTTTACTGACCATTCATTTAGCAATTACTCAAAGTTACAATGGTGCTGAATAAGGAGACTTATTGGTCCTCAAAAGAGTGGCTATTCCAGTGTTTCTGTGGTCATGTGATTTCAATTTAGATGCTTGGCAACTGGTACACATTTACGATGGATGTAGCATCCCATAGTCATGGGATTGTAACCTTCACAGACATCTTCCAACAGACAAAATCAGGCAGAAAGTTGCCAGTTGCTATCACTTGGCACTGCGTTTCATGACTGCACCCAGAACTGGCAAAATGCCCTAGTAGGACAGAGGAGCACTGCCATGGTTTTTTTTTTCACTTTATGACTATACTTAGTGACAGAGTTGCTGGTCCCAATTGCAGTTGGTAAGCAAGAAGTACCTGCATTGGAGTAAAAGCATTGAAAAGTCAAAGGCTAAACAGATTAGCAAGTTCAAGACGTCTCTATATTTTATTTGTTTTTACTATTTTGCAATTATTAACCTAGTAGCAGGGGCATAAATGTAAAAGCACCATACTGGTAGTTACACTGGTAGGAATCTACCCCTCCCTAGTAGCATACATTAACCAAACCAGTCAAAAGTATCTAGTGCAATAAAAAGATCCTAATCCACAATATCAATATAAATTATTCCCATGGGGATAAGCATAAAGCAATTTAGTGCTTCAGAGTACAAAAAGACAATAGTTAGAACAAATGCTTAGATCACTAACTTTGAGATGGATGGACTTCAGTGCCTGGAATTCCCCAACTCAGAAGATGCTGGCTGGGGCATTCTGGAAATCGAAGTCCATACATGTTAACAATGCTGAAGTTGAGAAACACTGGCTTAGATGCATACAACATTTAAATGTATTAACACACCTGAGTGAACTGGAAGGTGTTTGCCTGTTCCTTAAGAGATGTTAGAGAAAGCACCAGGACAGTTTTGCTCAGGAAAGAATTCTTCAACTGGGACTTTCTCCATAGGAAATATTTTCTCTCTCTTAGCTACATTCCTTAACTTCAGTGGAGAACATATTTCTAGAAAAAATATATTTTAACACAAAGCTGTATTGGGGGTTATTTTCAGGGGTGGGATTCTACCGCACCTATTCACTAGAACCGATTGTTAACATTCTAAGCAGTTTGGGGAACCAATTGTTAAAAGAAATTACTGGCCTAATCCTGTAAGGAAGGAAGGAAGGAAACATTATGGTGTTGCTTACAGAGACTGCCTCTCTGTTTACCCTTATTACATTCTTGGCAGGACTAGACTTCCTGTCTCAGGAACTTCTCTGGAGTTTTTTCCCCCTCCTTTGCTGGTACTTTGCTTGTGTGGAGTGACCATTCAAAGTTACAATGGCACTGAAAAAAGTGACCTATGACCATTTTTCACACTTACGACTGTTGCAGCATCCTCACAATCATGAGAGGCCAGGCGAGGAGATGCATGCCTCGATGTGAGTGATATTGAGTTGGCCACACCCAGCCAATAACATGACCACCAAGCCACGCCCACTAACTAAGCCACCCCCACAGAACCGGTTGTTAAAAAATTTGAATCCCACCCCTGGTTATTTTAAATATTGTACATATGTCATAATGTATATATAAATAATCAATTTTAATTGGTATATGGGAGGTGCCTAGGTTGTGTGGCTATGTCCCTGTTAGGAAACCCATCCTCATGGCCTTGGTATTCTTACAGTCCAAGTTAATCATTGCTAGGTGCATGTAATCAGTTATCAGTGTCATCCTGCTGAATGCCAAAGAACGTTTATTTCAGAATTTGATTTTGAAAATCTAGAGAAGGTAGTGTTAAAATATTCTACATGTATTAAGATCACATGTCTTGTTAGTTTAAAGAGGCACTAAATTACTAGAACTTTTAAGGTTTAATGTTGCAGTCCTATTAAGATTTATAAAATTCATTTCACTGCTTCAGTAGGAAATTTCTTTGCTTGCTTATAATATGAAGATAGCTTCGAAAGTGTGCTGATCTCACAGAAATGGGCAAATGGATATTCTGTTCTAGAAGATAAATTCAAGAAGAGAGCTGGACATTGAAGATAAATGGGTGTGTTTTGTTATAATTTAAAATCAACATTGGACAATATTGGTATTAGAATGGAATTTATTTGACAGAACGATAAATGCAACCAGTGAAATTTAGTCAGTGAAAAATGACTGCACAATGATTAATAGATTTTCCATTTCACAAGAATTTAAGACAGCTTACAATAATATTAATCAACAAAAGCAACAACAATCTCAGCTGTCCAAATGAATTAGGCAGTCCAAGCTCCATCAAATGCTTGATAGAAGAAGGTTTTAATGGACCTTCTAAAGGCAAAGTGGTTGAGAGTATTCCTTACAGTATTTTGGGGACCAAGTATGTTGTGTCCTCACTATTTTACCTTTCATGGGTAGGGTCGCTCAGCACTCAACTTGATTGCCCAAGGTTGACTGATTTGAGGTTGTGGAGATGATCTTGTGGGGAAATTATGATCTTGTTTTAAAAATAAAGGAGTAATTTTTTTCCCCCTAAGATGCTTAATATCTAAAATTTGTCCAAAAGAATTGGAAAAAAAAATGAATATAAGATTAGATGTAATACTTCCTCAGGGATAGTTTGTATTTGGTCTTAGACTCCTCAATGCATGTAAAGGGTGAAATTGTTTATATTTTTGTTTAGTTGCTTGTTGCATTATTATTTTTATTGTGATATTTTCTATTGTTTGGTAATATGTATCATTTCCTATATTAAAACAACATTGTTTCTTTAAAGAAACAAACTGCTTTTGGTAGCTACAATTAGATGGAGCTTAATCTTGAGTCATGATGCAGATCTTAACAAATTAAGAGTTGGAAGGGACCTTGTAGGTCATCTAGTCCAGTGGTCCCCAACCTTTTTTGTACCAGGGACCAGTTTCACGCAGAAACACTTTTTCAAGGGGGGGGGGACGACTTTTCAAGGAGGGGGAGGAGTCCGAGTTTGGTGGTTTGCTTGCAGACGTTTCATTACCTGACTAGATAACATCTGATGTTGTTACCTAGTCGGGTAATAAAACGTCTGCCAGCAGACCACCAAGTTCAGGGAGGCTCAGGACAAGTCCCTGCAGGATGGCTGAGAAGCCCCGCCTCTCACCCCTGCCTCCCTCAGCCTCATCCCTCAGGTGTCTCCCTCCCTC
>NW_020769315.1:20689544-20743649 GCF_900518735.1 Pseudonaja textilis | reverse complement strand
CTCAGCCGAAGCTGCTCCGAAACAACCAGAAACGAAGGCAGGCAGGCAGAACGGAGCACTGGATTGAACCGCGGGCGGCGGGGTGGGGGTGAACGGGCGCTTCGGAGGAGCTGCGCCGACAGGAAAAGCCACCCTGCCGGCTTCTTTGAAGCAGTTTCTTCCTGGGCTGGTGGAGGAGCGAGAGAGCGACTGAGAGAGGAACGAGGCGGGAGGAAACCGAAGCCGCTGAGCCGGAGAGCAGGACAGGCTTTGGTTGCTTCCTCCCTCCCCTTCTTTCATTTGTGTCCTTGATCCCTGATCCCAGCAGCATTCACCTAAGGCGAAGAAAGCCGCCATTTTTATTTTATTTTTATTTTCTTTGAGGCCCGGTACCAAATGATCCACGGACCGGTGGTTGGGGACCCCTGATCTAGTCCAACACACACACACACCCCGCCCATTTCTGATAAATGGCAGTCCAATCTCTTCTTGAAAGCTTCCAGTGATAAAGTTCCCACAACTTCTGAAGGCATTGGTTGATTGTTCTCACTGTCAGAAAATTTCTCCTTATTTTTAGGTTGAATCTCTTCTGGATCAGTTTTCATACACTATTCCTTTTCTGGTGTTCAGGTGCCTTGGAAAATAACTTGACCCCTTCCTCCCTGTGGCAGCCCCTCAAATATTGGAACACTGCTATAATGTCTCCCCGATCCTTCACTACACTAGCCATGCCAAGTACTTGCAACCGTTCATCATATGTTTTAGCCTCCAGTCCCCTAATCATCTTGGTTGCTCTTCTCCGTACTATTTCTAGAGTCTCAACATCTTTTTTATAGCGTGGTGACCAAAACTGGATTCAGTATTCTAGGTTTGGTCTTATTAAGGCTTATAGAGTACCTCACTTGATCTTGAGTGTATTCCTCTGTTAATGCAACTTAGGATTATGTTGGCTTTTTTGGTTGCCACTGCAAACTATTAGCTCATATTTAATTGGTTGTTCACTAAGACTCCAAGATCCCTCTCACAGTTATTGCTATTAAGCCTGATTTCACCAAGTCTATATGTGTACTTTGGGTTTTTCTTGCCTAAATGTAAGACTTTCTTTTTCTCTACATTGAATTTCATTTTGTTAGATAGGGCCCAGTATTCAAGTCTGTCAAGATCCATCTGTATCTTGAGCCTATAGGGCGTTAGCTATTAGTGCCAGCTTAGTATCACCCACAAATTTGGTGTGTGCAGTGTGTGTTAATTATAATAGATGCAACTGAGTGAGTGAACCTCATACCCAAACTACCTATTGCTGAACTACAACTGTTGGGAGTCCCAATGAGCATGACTGGTGGCAAATGGCCATGGCAATTCAGCAATTTCTGGTGGGTTAACAGCTCCCAATCCTTGTTTTTAACTATAAAAATAAATTCTTGTTTAGTGCTGTTTATTTACTTATTGCTAGATTCGTATCCTACCTTTCCCTCAAGAGCTCAAGGTGATATATTTCATCCTTAGTTTTCCCATGTGAGGGAAAGAAACAATCACTTGTGTTAAATTGAGTTAGAGAGAGACTGGCCGGAAGTCACCCAATGATCAGGATGGACATCAGTGGTGGGTTTCAAATTTTTTTACTACCGGTTCTGTGGGCATGGCTTAGTGGGCGTGGCAGAGGAAGGATACTGTAAAATCTCCACTCAGAGGTGGTATTTGCCAGTTCTCCAGACTACTCAAAATTTCCGCTACCGTTTCTCCAGAACTGGTCAGAACCTGCTGAATACCACCTCTGCTGGACAAGAACCTTCATCTCTCTAGCTCCCACCCAGCACCTGAACCATGAAACCACACTGGCTCTCTGGGGTTGACATAATACCAGTCATGAAACAATTCAGTTTTATTATAGAATAATCTTAAAATTAGACTTAATCTTCAGCTGTTTATCATGCAGACTTAACACTGATCAAAAAACAATTTGAACAGGAGGTTTTTGTTTTTGTTTTTGTTTTATAGCCAACCAACACTAAAAGTTTATGAGTTCTCTATAAAGTAGATACTCATTCATTTCTCTTGCTGAATAATACCCCTTCATAGCTGTAAATCTTTACATGATTCATAGAAACCTTATCACATTTCTTCTCCATTCTCACCTCTGCCTAAAAATCAATATGGTACTCCAATAATATATTATTAGTTCAGATGCTCTTTTTCTTTTGTTTTCAGTTATTTCAGTTCTTTTCTTCAGAAACATTTTATGTATACGGAAAGCTTAGTCTTTTTTTTTTTTTTGCTAGGCCAAATTTTGGAAAACAGAAATTTAGAGTAAGTTGGGAAAAGGGGATTTCAGCAGAGGTGGGATTCAGTTTTTTAAAAAAACTGGTTCTGTGGGCTTGGCTTGGTGGTCATGTGACTGGGTGGGCATGGCCAATTCAATGTGACTCACGTCAAGGTTGCTTCTCCTTGCCTGGCCTCTCATGACAGTGGGGATGCTGCAACTGTCATAAGTGTGAAAAATGGTTATAAATCACTTTTTTTCAGTGCCATTGTAACTTTGAATGGTCACTAAATGAACTGTTGTAAGTCAAGGATTATCCGTACAAAAAAACCAAAAATCTTCTTTGCTTTCAAAAAGCTGCCCTAAATACCAATCATTAGATTAAAAATACCTGCAAGCCAGAATTACAAATCAGGCAGGGTGCCAGAGCACCTTGAGGAATGAAAATAGTTAAAATGCAGTTATAACTATCAAGCAGCCATCTCTTGCTCATAAAGTGAAACCTTTTAGCAGAGAGGTCATTTAAGTTCTCCAGAAAAAACACACCCAGGAAAAGCAATCCTTAAATCCATTTGCACCACTTAAAGATACCAGCTGGTCTCACTCACCTCACAAGATATCCTAAGGAAATCATGCAGATTTAAGGAAAGGTCACATCCCCCCCTCCCCCCCAGAAAGGCAGTAAAAAAAATCAGTGCCAAGTTTGCCTCTTGCCTCTTGGAAGTACACCCCAAAAAGACAGCACCAGATACCACTAAAGCAGTGAAGGAACACCCCCTTCCCATATAGAAAAAGAAACCATGAGGCAGGAAAAAATTCAAACACAATACAAATAATTAAATCACAACAGTAGCTGTTCCTTGTTGAAGCTGAATAGGGAAAATTATTCCATCAATAAACACAGGATTAAACATCACCAAGCACAGAATTAACCTTCACCAAAAACCAGTTTTAGACCAAAACTCAGAAAGAGTATGTAAACTCACATTTGAATGTTAATCTTTCTAGCTAGCCAAGAAGCCTTGCTGAATGTCACTCATCTTGGTTCCCTGTCACTAAAAGCTTTGCTTCATTATTCAATTATTTCTTCAAAGTGTTGATTGTCCAGGGAAGTATTTCCTCCCAACAGCAATGTAAAAATCTTAAAAAAACCCTTCCCCTTTAAGAAAGCCAAGCCTCAGAAGCTCCAGAGACAGAAAGTCTAGGCATACTGGCAAGAATGTAATAAGGGTGGAAAAAAACAAAAGGAGATTTCTTCTAACTATCTGTTCTCTGAACTGCTTAGAAAGTTAACAAGGGGTTCTGTAGAACCGGACAGAACCAGTAGAATCCCACCCCTGGATTTGAGCTAAAAGGGTGAATGAAATTGCCTGGGGTTTTTTTTTTCCTACTGTTGAAGTGAAAGACCAATACTAAGCATCACCCCTGGAATAAACATTTATTTTTGATGAAGCATTGTCGAGACCACTGGGTGATTTCAGCTGCAGTCTCTGGACAGGTTGTACCTAGACATAGGGCCCTAATTTATTATTCATTTTCTGATGAATATGAACCGCTTCCCTTGTCATAGGACATTGCCCTATGAAAATATACTTGCCCATCTCCTGGTGACTCTAACCTCTGTGAACCTTCATTGTATTTAGCTTCCTTTCCTGACTTAATGCCCTGCAATTTCTGCCAGTTGTTTCTCTTTGCCCTCTCCTCTTTTTCCATTGGATGGTCAGTTTCTCATTCCGACCTTTGGCTTTCTTCTTTGTAGTTTTATTTATTTATTCCTCTTGGGATATTTTGATTTAATACAGAGCTCTATAAGAGGTTTTTTTTTTCCTTTGTGGCTTGTGGTTGCTGTTCAGCAGACCTGAAGATTATTCTGTGTTCTGTGACACTTTTAACTCATCATTTCTTTCCATTGCCTTACAGCCTCCATTTGTCTGCTCAGCCTAATTTGATTCAGGTCTTGTAGAACATATGCAGGATGGGCTATACTTTATAAATTTAAATGCTCGCCTTTGAGTCTGTATCTTTTTTCTTTATTAATTATTTCTATTAACCTGCGTTTTTAGAAGATATGAGTGCTTCTGAATTTCCTCTTTCTTGTAAAATGCTGGCAGTTATCTAGATCAAATGAGATTTCTATTATCCTTTTTAATCAATAGGTGTGATGCTAATCAGAAAAAAATATATTTCTTTTGTATGTCTGTGTGTGTGTGTGTGTGTGTGTGTTCAATATTAATTATAATACAGTGATCTTACACATTGCCGCAACATAATCATAAGTTATTGAACAAAGAGGGCTGTATTGTAACTCAGAAATGCCCTTATCATTACATATTCTGTGGATATATGCATTTAGAGGTTTGCATTTGGATGAGCTATTGTTAGAGGTAACCAAGAGCATGGTGGCTCACACGGTTAGGATGCTCCGTGGATGATCAGTAAGTCCCAGTTCGAGACCCGGGTGCTATTGTGTGACGGAGTGAGCTCCAGTCATTTGCTCCGGCTCCTGCCAACATAGCAATTCGAAAGTGTGCATTCACAAGTAGAAAGATAGGTACCATTTTTTGTCGGGCACATTAATGGGGACAGGAAAGCAGCCCCCAAGCAGATGTTTCCCAGGCAAAAGTAATGTCACCGGCTAATCCTTTCAACCAGGAAATTCCATGGTGCTTCTGATCTGAATGCAAGCAAGATAAAGCATCCCATTGAGTGTTAATGTCACAGTCTGTTTCCCAATGGTTTGGGATCCAGGTTAAGGAAGTTTCCAAGGCAAACCATTGGTAAATCTTTTGCCTGTGATAATCTATAACAAAGGAACATAAATACTATCCAATACACAGCAGAAATCTTGCCATATTGTTAACAAATATACTGTATTTTAATAAACATGATCTGTATTGTTTATTTGTATGTTTGATTGGCTACATCAGCATTCATCAAGTATATAGCGCTCAATCTCATTCCAAATAGGGGTTTGGGGTGAAAACCATAATTAATAGGCAGCTAGCAGGAGGGCGGGGGGGCTACTTAAATCAATTTCTTTATAGTATATTTTGCAAATCAAAATCCTTGAAGGTGGTAATCTAGGAAGGGGTTCAAATAGAGTTGTTGTTTTAAACCATTCTTAGCCTTTGCCTGGAATAGAAATCCCTAACCTTTTGACGCTAGTGGGATACTTGGAATTTTAAAAGTATTTTGAAAGCTCTATTCCAAAATGGAGGTCATGGCCCAATGCAACCAGTTATTGAAACCCCAAATAGTTAGCTTTCTCTCTTTAGTCCTGTAAATATTTGACCATTTCAACTTACAGATATCCTTTTTTGTGGGCAGGTGATCATATTTCCATGTCCATAATAAAGTCCTGGCTGCAGCATGTTTTCTAAAAATTTCCTGAGGTACACTATGTAAAGATACCTATCATCTTGAAATAATTGCTCAGAGAATTAAAATTTTAAATGAGAATACATGCTATTTCGATATGTATGTTCTGCACTGGTTAAAAAAACAATAACTCAAAGTATCTGATAGACTGTAGATTATTTTTGAATGATGTCACTATCTGACCTACAAATACCTCCACCACACTTTCTGTATTATCCTATAGAACAGGGGTGTCAAACTCGCGTCGTTAAGGTGGCATCACGTGACGTATTGGGACTTTTTCCCCTTCACTAAACTGGATGGGGGTGGGGCCAGCATGTGACACATCTGGCCTGCGGACTGCGAGTTTGATACCCCTGCTATAAATGATTAAATGAGGTCCCAACTCTTTATGAAGACATTCTGGTTTCAGCCTTGGTATTGACACCTGCCTTGTCTTGCCTTCCTTCCTTAAATCTCTTCCTCCATATGCTCTGATTTTAGCAACATCGGGTATAGCTGTGTCTTCTCTCTTCCTATTTTTTAAATTTTCCATAATGGCACAATAAAATATTCATCTGGAATAGTAATATGATCAAGTCAGACTTTAGGAATATAACTTTCATAGAAATGCTCACTTCCACATAAGAAGTGGAATAGAACCAGTTTGAGACATAATTGCTGCCTGCCTCATGTTTAGATAAGTAGACTAATCCACTAATTCACGTTCAGGTAGGTAGACTAATCCAATCTCTGATAAAAAATCTTTCCTTACTCATAGGAAAACCTTAATGACAAATTAAAGTGTTAACAATTTTTTGTCTTCTCAAAATATCTAGTATCAGGCAACCATCTTACTTTGCCTTATAATAAGGTTGTCCCCTGACTTGGAACTTTTGCAGTAGCAAATGGCAGCCTGAAGGATCCTGCTGCAAGGATATTACCTTGCCTAGGTTGTCAAATGGCAATTATAGTTTTAAAATCATACAGTTGGTGGAGTTTTAATGTTTTAATTAATTTTTATTTAAGTTATAACTTTCTCCTGCATGCTGCATCGAGAGCCCAGGATGGGTTGACTCCTTCCTATGATGTCATTTAGCTGAGTCTGTACTAAGATATAAAAGCCAGACCCTGGAAGTTACTCCAGCTTTTGACTCAGCTCCTTTCAGTCAGTAGCTGTGTCTCTGAAAGCGTTCTGTTAGTTAGCACTCACAACGATCTTCAGTACCTTTTCTCCTCACTTCAAGCAGCTCCCAGGGCAGCTGCTCTTCCAGGAGAGCAGGGCTCTCTTTCCTGCAAGGTTGGGAGCAGCATTGCCAGAGCGCTGTTCAGGCAAGTTGGGCAGCGTCTGTAGACCTCCCCCACGAGCGGTCTAAAAAGCGATCAGAAAACCGATAACAGCGTCAGCCAGCTGAACGTGTGGCCAGAGGCTGTCCTTTCCTTTGCTGACTTCACTCGGGACTCTTTATAGCCTAATGAGCGATTCTTCAATCTCGGAGCCTGCTTCCCATAGTCAGTGGCCATCTTGGATTGAAGCCATCCACCACGAGGTAAGCAGCCATTTTGTAAGCCCGGGGGCCATTTTATACCCTAAGGGGCTTAATACAAAAAAATTACAAACAGTTTTTTTCTACCATAAGAGCCTTTATTCTTCAAATGGAGCAAGATAAGGGTCAGGCAGAGTCCCCCCCCCCCAGTGGAACACTCTCTTAAGCCCAATAAGAGAAAAAGTCGTAGGCAACCCACCCAATCACCTCTAGCTCCTAAGAAGGCAACTCAGGCTGAGTTGAGGGCAGAAAAGCACAGACATGCAGCCCTAGAGAGGCAGTTAATCAGAACTATTCAACAGAAGGGGGTGCAATTACAGCAGGTTTCAGGTGATACCGTGATCCCCAGCCAAGCCCTCCCAGGGGAGGAGAAGTTATCTTGAGCCTTTCCATCCTCCATCCTGGTCTCCTGAGGCTTTGGCAGTACAATATGATCCTCGGGATCTAAGCAGATCTGGGCCTTATTTCCAACAGGCTTCTGGGCCCTATGCTCCTCCCCCTCCCTCCAGGCCTCGAACCTCTTCTCAATCTAGGCCTAAAGCCACCTTCACTCCCACAGCAGCAGGCCTTCTGCTTCTACCTTTGAGCATAGACCAGGGAATATCCAAGATGTTTTCTCATTGGCCTCCCTTCTCAATCTATAAGCTCCTTGCCTCATCATCCTGATATAGGGGAAGACCTTTGACCAAAATCTTTCAGAGGAAGAGGACTCTCGCCCAGAGCAGACATCCTCTGCATTGGCCTTTAATCCTTCTCTCTTCAGGCCATTACTCAGCAAGGCCTTGGTCACTGCCAAGCTGTCGCCAGAGGAAGTGGCTCCCGAGCCATAAGGAAATCCCTCTAGCCAGGGAGACTCACTCTTCTCCAAGCCTGTAGTGCATGCAGGGGTTTTGCCTTCTCGCACTTTGTTCCTGGACATGGTCAAGGAACAGTGCGCTTCCCCTTCAGCAGGTCCTCACCCATCTTTACTGGATAAGCGTTTCTACAACAGCGCAGCCCTGGACAATGTCCTGGCAGTGCCTTCTGTTGACATTCCGGTGCTGCATGGGCTGTTCAGCCTTCAACAGCAGCATCCTTTTTTCACGAGGGCATCCATACGGTGGCTGCACCAACTCCAGATTAGATTGCCTACATCTGACCTTTGGTCTCCCCAAGACCTTAATAAGATTATCGCAGTGGCAGAATTCACTGCAGATGCCACTCTCAATTCCACCAAATTTGCATCTAGGGCCATGGCATCTTCAGTAGCAGCAAGAAGACTGTTATGGCTCAGAAATTGGCAGGCAGAGTCACACCATAAATGGAAGCTGGCTTCAGTTCCATTCGCGGGTGATAAACTTTTTGGCGATGCTCTGAAACCTTATTGCATCAAAACCAGAGATAAACGTAAAATTCTCTCTTCCTCCGGGAAGAGAGCTGACTATCGCCCAGCTCCTTATCGCTCTGCTGCCTTTCGAGCGGAGATCTCATCCTGCTTCCCCCAGTCTCAGAGCCCATACTCTCAATGCCAAGACCAATGTGCAGAAGCATCTGGCAGGCAACAACCTTCTACTGGTAAACAGCCCTTTCGGGGGGTGCGGGTCATTCCTTCTGTTGTGGAGCAGCGAAAAAACCTGAGGTAAAACTCCGAGCGAACTTCAACTGTAACTTTATTGACACAATAAGGGGTTGCCGCGGCTGCCGCGCTAACAAGGCAGCCATCTGGCGGACAACAGCTGATGCCGTTTGACAGCTCCTTTTATAGCCGGCTGTCAAACGGCATCAGCCAATAGGAACGGTCCGTGTTCCCTCTGGAAACACGGACCGGAGTTAAGACTTCAGATTATTCCATTGCGAACGCTACACCTTCCATTGCTCTAAGTAATACCTCGTTCTCCCCATCCATCGGAGGTCGCCTAGCCTTCTTTGCCTCCAAATGGGAGGAGTCAACGACGAATGTCTGCGTGCTCTGCACTATTAGGTCAGGGTTACAATTGGACTTCCTAATGCCACCCCCAAAAGGGAAAAGAAAAAAAAATATTTTTTTTGAGCTGGCCTGTCTCTTGGGACATTTCAAGGCAAGACCTCATGACACAGGCCATTAAATACCTTCTTGAAATCTGAGCTATTCAACCTGTTCCCCCTTCTCATCAGGGACGTGGGCTTTACTTTCGCCTTTTCATCATTCCCAAAGCCTCAGGGGTGGTGGAGAACCATCCTGGATCTAAAAATTCTCAACCAATTTGTAAAATACAGGCAATTTAAAATGCAGACTCTGCATTCTATTTTAGAGAGCGTTCGGGAGGGCGATCTCCTCTCTTCCATTGATCTCATGGAGGCTTCCTCCACATCCCCTTTTGGCCTCATCATCGCCAGTTTCTCCATTTCTGTTATCAGAATACCCATTACCAGTATCGAGCACTTCCCTTCGGCCTCTCATCTGCTTCAAGGGTCTTCACAAAGGTTCTGGCAGCATTGATGGCATCTCTGCGTTCTGTTCCAGTGAGGCTCCAATGCTACTGGGACAACATTTTGATTCTGTCCTCCTCCATCCATGCGGCCCATCGGGATCTGCAAATTACCCTGTCATATCTCCAGAGCCATGGATTTTTCCACTCACGTCCACTCCAATGCTTCCTGCTTCCCTACCAACGAACAGGAACCAGCCTCTCATCTATCAAGGTCCCGCTCCCTCCACAAATCTGGAGATCTCTCAATTGGTGGCATTCACCGTTAATCTGGAGGGGACTCCCTTTCAGGGTCCCAGACAGGCTAGTGATAACCACCGATGCCAGCCTCCTGGGTTGGGGTCCCATATGCAGGGCCAGATAGCTCAGGACTTTGGTCCAGGTCAGAGCTGGCCCTTCCCATAAATTGGCTAAAGCTCAGAGCCATTTTTCTAGCTCTCAAGAATTTCAGGCACTCAGTGACCGGCTCTCATGTTCTAGTCCTTATGGACAACATGGCCACCATGGCTCATGTCAACCGGCAAGGGGGGACGAGGTCCAGAGCCCTCATGGGAGAGGTGCTATGGTTGGTGTTATGGGCAGAGAAACACCTGTTGTCAATCTTGGCGGACCACATCTCCGGGGTCAGCAACTCCCAGGCCGACTGGCTCAGCAGGAGCCAAGTTGACCAGGCAGAATGGTCCATTCCTCCGTCTCTATTCAGGGACCTTTCCCTCAGATTCAGAACGCCGGAGGTGGATCTCTTCTCCACTCCTCAAATCGCCCAGGTTACCAGATTCTTCACCAGGTTTCCTTGCCTGGGAGCAAAGGGGACCAATGCTCTTCAGTGCAGATGGCCCAAAAGTCTCCTCTCCCCGACTTCCCATCATTCCGGCTCCTTTCCCCCACTTCCCATCATTCTGGCAGTAATTCGGAAGATGTTGGAGGAATGAGCAGAGCTCCTCCTCCTGACACCCTATTGACCAAGGACGCCCTGGTTTGTGGACCTGGTCAACCTATCAGGGGCTTCTCCTTGGAGGATCCCAGCTCATCTAACTTCCCTTCATCAGGGGATTCTGCTCCACCCGGAGCCCCTGTGGCTCAAGCTGACCATGTGGCAGCTAGGGGTGGCTGATCTTCCTGAAAGGGTCATCATCACTATCCTGGTGTCTTGCAAACCTTCTACAAGGCGCATCTATGATGCCACCTGGAAGGCCTTTCCCGAGGGTTCCTTGGGGAGGGTCTCTCTCCTGCTTCAGCCCAGTTGGCAAAGGTTCTTAGATTCCTTCAGCATGATCTTAGAAAGGTTTGGCCCCCAACACCTTATGTAGACAGGTTGAGGCCCTCTCCTCAGTTCTTTCATGGGGTTCGCTTCCTTCCTTATCCCATCACCCTTCAGTCAGGAAGGTTTTTTGAAAGGGGACTTCCAACCTGCACCCCCGGTGGTTCACAGATATCCTTCCTGGGATCTTCATGAGGTCCTTAATGCCCTTACAAAACCCCCTTTGAACCCCTTAGAACATTGTCTCTCTGTTTCCTGACTCTGAAGGTAGTGTTCCCCATTTCCATCACTTCAGCCAGGCGGGTATCTGAGCTCGCTGCTCTTTCCATCAGACAGGACCTTTGTTCCTTTCACAGAGTGTCCTCACTCTGGACCCCTCATTTCTTCCAAAGGTTAACACCTGTTCCACAGGTCCCAGGACATTATGTTGCCTGTCTTCTGCCCCCTCCCACACCATGACTTAGAGCAGCAGTGGCACACGCTAGACGTAGGAAGGGCTCTTAGAATATATATTAAGCGCACTTCCTCCTTCAGGAAGTCAGAAGCCATGTTTGTTTCCTTTTCCCTTCTCACTTGGGGCACAAGGCCTCTTCTACTATTAGCAGGTGGGTCAGATCTTGCATTGAGCAGGCCTACAAAGCTGTGGCCCTTCCGGTTCCTCGAGGTCTGACGGTGCACTCTACCAGAAACATGGCCACTTCGGCTGCCTGGGCGACCCAAGCACCCTTGGAAGAGATCTGTTGTATGGCCACATGGACATCTCCCTCTCCTTTCATCAGATACTACTGTCTGGATGCCTTTGCCTCAGCAACTTCAGCCTTCGGCAGACGGGTGCTTCAACGAGTGGTTCAACAGTTGGTGTGATGAGCCTGACGAGGACCTGCCCATGGACATGCAAGCGTTGGTATGTCCCATCCTGGGCTCTCGATGCATCATGGAGGAGAAAGGGCGTTCGTATAAGTTACCCTGAACGCCCTTCCTATCTAGGCTGCGAGAGAGCCCAGCCCCTCCCTTGATTCATCCAGAGGGGGTAAGTCATATTTCTGTATTCATTTGTGCTTTCAGAGACACCTTTCAGTCTGTCAAGTATCTTCGCCAAAGCTGGGGTAACTTCCGGGGTCTGGCTTTTATATCTTAGTACAGACTCAGCTAAATGATGCAATAGGAAGGAGTCAACCCATCCTGGGCTCTCTCGCAGCATAGATAGAAAGGACGTTCAGGGTAACTTCTACCAATGCCCATTTAAGTTGCCCAGAATCACCTTACAGGGGAGTTCAGCGTCATAAAAATTTAACAGCCAAATAAGTAAATAAGGTTAAGCTGCCATGAAGCTTGCTTCTCTTTCATTCCTTGTTCTCAATGGTGCATTTATCTAAGATAGAATGAGAGATCTGGAGGAAGAAAAATGACCACTTCTAACTCTCTTTAGATTATCTGCATGTTAACCATTTCAAGTTTTTTTCTACTACCTGACAAGTATTGTGGAAAAGAACAAAACAAAGGAATAATTTAGAAATTGTTTAATGCTCCTTTAATTAGAACTGCAGAGATTAAAATACATTGTTATTAGGTAATGTGGCCCCAAATAAACAATTTTACAAAATATTAATGGTTGTATACACCAATTACCCTTTTCCACTTCTAGGTAAGGAATTTTGTGATTACTCATAGAACATTTCACCATTGCTGCATTGGTAGAAGCCAAGCAATATAAAAATTCAAACAGGATACGGAGTAGAAGTTAAAAATGAGGGACCTGTCTTGGCCAAAGTGATCATAGCCCCACTGGTTACTGATTTTTGTTTGATTGTTGAGATCTCATGAGATCACCATATTTGATGAGATAGATTCCAACCATCTGAAAAATAATGTCATGAGATTTTGGGATGTGTAAAAAAATCACATGGCAATCTTGGGAACCAGATTTTATTTATTTTTAATCTGCATTTATTAGTCCCTTTATCTGAAAAATTTTCTGACTCGTGGCATATTTCTAATGCCTAAACACTTAATAAGTAGGATATCCATCTATTAGTTGTTAAATCAATTTCTGCTACTGTTTCCAGTTGTTCAGCTATTTCTCTGAAGAGGGTGAAATTTGATTAAACTACACCTCAGTTAATGATACCTTGCACTCTTAATTGTGCTTTCTCTGATAATAAGTTACATGGCAGCACCTGTCTGGTGGAAAGTTGTACAATTTACATACTATTTCGTAAACAGAAAATCAAGCAAAATCAAGCGTTGAATTCCTATTATAAATCAGGCTCCTGAAAAGGCAAAAATAGTAGAGAACATAAATCCAAATGATATGTGCATTAGATGAAATAGACACTTGCATGTGAGGATCTCAATTTTAAGTTTATTCTTATTTAACTGCTGGAATTTAATCAAAGAGGAGCTAGTTCTGGTTTGCTTTCTCACCTTGATTGAATACTTAGTGTCTTATCTTGTTCACAGCCCTGCAAAAACAATTTGAAGTGAATGGATTTCTTTCCATTAGCTGTTTCTTATCTGATAAACTACAATGAAGTTGCTTAATTGTGCTTTAGCAAGTTGTATAAAGAAAATCATAGTTAACCATTATGTTTTGCAAATTACGAGTTATAGCTGGGTGTATTGTGTCAATACCGCCATGATAAACCAGCCGTAGCTTAGGGCACAAGGCAGACAGTCTCCTACTTACAAACAGGTTATTTTCTAAGGCAGGGCCGTCAAACTCAAGGCCCATGGCCGGATCTGGCCTTTGGGGTGCTTATATCTGGCCCGTAGGGTTGCCCTAGAAACAGTGAATGACCAGCCTCTGTGGTGCCTCTGCCAGCAAAAACGGAGTTTGGGAGGTCTGCATGCAGTTCTTCCGGGCTCCATTTTTGCTGGAAGAGGATTGCAGGAAACGGAGCTCGGGAGCCTGTTTTACCTGGCACAGTGCTCTGGCCACCACAGGCACCCCGAGCACAGGTGATGTCAAGCTGGCCATGCCCTCCCTGGCCACACCCTCCATGCCCCCCCAGATCAAACATGTTAAGGTATTAAGATTTAGAAACTGACCAGCAGCGAGTAGCTGCATGATGCTGTGAAATTGATGTAAGTCTGTCTGATGTAACGAGTGATTCAGCAGAGTATGGGTATTTCCCTTTAAGACTGGAGAATGAAGAGCTCTTAAGAGGTGAGGATATAAAGGCAGCCATAAGAGGGTGTGGTTCTCTTTCCTTGTGATCAGTATTCAGTGCAGAAGTTCTCCGTGTGTTAAGAAGAAGAAAAGCTTGCTTGTAAAGGTATTTTGTCTACCACGTGTATATTGTCTGTATATACCTGTTGTATATTAAACCACTGTTACTGTCTAAGTCTCTGTGTGCTGTGTATTGCTCCTGGATTGTCTCATAAAGGTAGTCACGCTGCCAAATGCTCTGACAAAACACAACCCTGATGTGGTCTCAATGAAATAGAACAACCCTGTTCTAAGGGGCTATTTATACGTACATTTTGCTTGTAACTTCAACTAAGTATAAAACTGCACAGTACAGTTCTTATCTTACATGTTAAGTTACATTTCTTCCCTATCCAATCGATCACATACTTACGCCCGCCAAGCAGGAGTGAGTACTTCAACTTCCTGTTATTACCACACAGGGGAAGTGGGGCAGTCGAGGCAATGTTCTCCCAGCAGTGCGGTCCTGAAGACCTCTCCAGTATTGATCTGCTGGTTTTAGTCACTGGCACCAAGGCAGGCCAGTCAATCCATGGGCTATTGGGAACCTCATTGAGAAGAGCCACTGGCAAAGCAACTGAGCACTGCCACCATGCGTGACCTGCAACAGGGTTATGAGGCACATGCCATTTGGCTTGAATTTATGAGCAGCCCTGTGCCATTCCATCCTTTGTAGGGATAAGCAGACATGCATTTGGTGGAGGTTTCCTTGCAGTGGAGGCCTCGAGCTCCAAGTTCTGATGGTCATTCTCCCAGACCCTATTCTCACACTGTAAGCCTCTCTGGATGTGCTGGTAGCTCACCTTTATTTTTTCTTTTCCCAATCAAGCCTCGTCTTGAGTCAGCATTCAAGTGGAGCAGAATCATCCTGCCTCAGTGATCCTTTCCCCTGTCAGGATGCTTGAATCCACTTTTGGGTGGGACTGTGCCTACTTCACTTGGCCAAGGTGTTCTGTCAGCCCCTCAGGTGTGTGGCATGGTTGTCCTTCTCAACAGGAGACTTGTAGCATGCTAAAAACTAATTCTATTCCACCTTCTCCGGCCTCCTAGGATCTTCTAGGTCAGATTTGTGTAGAAGTTGTTGTGTCAGCAAAAGTTTGTAACTCGAAAGTTCATAAGTAGGAGGCTGTCTGCATAAGAGTACAGAAATCTGATTAACTCATCAGCCTAATGTAGCCATGTGTTATTCCCATTCTTCAGCAATTTTTCAATGAGGTTGATTCAAAGAATCCAGGCTTTTTGTTTATGTTATGATATGTACAGAATAACCCTTGAGTAACAAGGATATGCACATGAAAATGTTTATGAGAGTAGTCATGAATAATTATTCAGCCACACACAGATACACTAAATTGAGTTAAAGTTTATTTTAAGAAATAGCACAGTCCAATAAATGGTCCAGTTCACATAAGTTTAACAGTCCAAAGAATATCCAATTACAAAGTCTTCTTACTGGTTGCCTTTGTCATTTACAGTAAACAAAGATATCAAAGTATAAGCACAACAGAGAACCTTAGATAGCAACAGAATGTCAGAGATACAGAATGTCAGAGAGAGCAAGCTATGATCTCTAGCTCCCTCTTATGGCAATTCACAACACAACCAACCAATCGGAATATTACAGTGATTTTGTCTTAAAGCTACAAATATACATTGTTGGTTTATATATTACCAACCAAACTAATTGGTGGATGGATTCCTAACAGTTTATATGCAACCTGAAAATTGCGAATTAAATTCTGTCTAGAAATGAAGAAATCTGATGTACACTCAAACTGCAATTTTATCATTTCCTTGATTTGAGGCAGTGACAAAAATGGAGTTTGGCAAACCCTGGAAATGCAGTTAGAATCTACAGCAGAAGAGAAAGTGAAATACATGAGCTCAATTCCCTCATTCTTGATTTGATAAAACCTAAAATGCATTCGATATATTGAGTATTTTTCTCATTGCTGTGAGGTCTCTGTGCCTTCCTAGAATTGATTTGGTAAAGTGAGCAGAGAAATGGAACACATTATCCAGCTGTTGTGAATTTGTCAACTCTTAATGAAAGAGACTTTGTAGATGCCTCTGCACATAGTAATGGTTAGATACTAGTAATGATGTAGATGGGATTGACAACCTGACCCAGCACATCTTTTTTCTCTGAATTCAGATTTGCAATTAATTGACAGTGTTGGACAGCAAATATTGTCTCATCAACCATTATCTGCACTAAGCAGAACTATATTCCTTCAGACTTAGAGCAGTGCTCCCATCCATGAGACCCACACCTATTCATGGTATCTTTGCTTATGACTTAGCCTAGAAAATGCATAAAAAGGCAAATGTATTTTTTTCCCTTTAAAATCTGAAATGTCTTATTACTACATTAGTTGGCAGTGTAATCCTTTTTTTTTAAGTTTTTTATTTTAACAACAAACAAAACAACATAAGACATACAACATAAAACATAAAAACATCATCTTTCTTCATAAATTTACAAACAGTGTATCGGTTGGTTTACCACTTTTTTTTGTGCATCCATTTCCTAAACGCTAATATAATTATATTACATAATAACTCATATTATCAATCAATAATTGTATAACCTAATATCATCACTAAGAAATCATTTATCTATAATTTTATTAATTCATACTTTAATGAGATAACTATAATTTACTTAAATTATTTTGCAATGAATCGTAAGATCATACCAAATCTATCTTAATAATCCTTTTCTGATGCTGGGAAACTAAGTTTGTTTGGCAAAAGCCCAGGGCCCAGTGGCAGACCTGTCAATCTTGGGCTAATAAAAGAGCCTTGGTGGTGCAGTGGTGAGAGTGCAGTACTGCAAGCTACTTCTGCTGCAGCCAGCTGCCTGCAATTTGGCAGACCGAATCTCACTAGCCTCAAGGTTGACTCAGTCTTCCACCCTTCCGAGGTGGGTAAAATGAGGACCCAAATTGTTGGGGGCAATAGGCTGACTCTGTAAACTGCTTAGAGAGGGCTGTAAAGCACTACAAAACGGTATGTATAAGTGCTATTGCTATCTTATAAGCACCATGGTGGTGCTGTGGTTAGAATGCAGTACTGCAGGTCTAACTCACTGCCTCACTCCAGGAGTTTGATTCTCACTGGCTCCAGGTTAACCCAGCTTTCCATTCTTCCGAGCTCGCTAAAATGAGCACCCAGATTGTTAGGGGAAATATGCTGACTCTGTAAACCACTTAGAAAGGGCTGTAAGTCTTAGGTGCTATTGCTATTGCTAATGCTATTTGGAGAGCAGGTTTAAAAAAGTCAAAACTGCAGGTCAAAAACTATGTGATCAAAGCTCTGAACACAGAATAAAGCTGTGCCTATCAGAAATACTGTTTTGAAAGAACATCTGAGGATTGGCATTCTCTCCTTGTCTCTTTGCCCCAATGTTCTCAGAAGCATATATTTCAAAGGCAGCTGACTGGTAAATGAAGAAACAAGCCAGTCCTTTCCTGACAGATTCAGAAGTCTCATATTCTTGTTTCTGTTCATCTTGGAAATACCTGTAATGAATGAGTGCCATTAATGGCACCAGAATATTTTTTTCTGGAGTCTGTCTGTCTGTCTGTCTATGTGTGTGTGTGTGTGTGTGTGTGTGTGTGTGTGTGTGTGTGTGTATTTATCCAGCCAGCCAGCCAGCCAGCCAGCCATCTATCCATCCATCCATCCATCCATCCATCCATCCATCCATCCATCCATCCATTAAAATATCTGCCTATATCTCTACCTACCTATCTATCATCTATCTTCTATCTACCTCTGTCTGTCTGTCTGTCTGTCTGTCTGTCTGTCTACTGTATATATCTATCCACCCAACCACCAATCCATCCATCCATCCATCCATCCAATCTACCACTGTATGATTGATCTTTTTGTAAACAATTGGTGTAGCTGTCTTCCGTGACACACTATTTTCTTGACATTTCAGCAGAAACCATTTATGAATAATTCCATTCTAGAATCTCCTTATCAAACAGCAATGAAGGAAAATTATTGACCAAAGCTATGTAATTGTGCCATCAGCTGGTCTTGGTGTGATTTCCTTGAACAGGTTGTGTCCAGTATGGTAGCAGGGATCAGTCATAAGTAGCCACAAGAAGGGCCCCCAGATCTTGCGCTCTTAGATGGTGATAATTAATCATCATGAGTTAGTGAAAGTTTCTAAAGATATTCTGCCACAAGCATCTCCAGTATATTTGCTGGAATATGTATCTCCGATAGGACACAATAACTTTGCTTAAATTTGTTGGCTTAAAGTGCTCTGGATTGATTTTGATTTCCAGTAACTGTGGAAAATCCCATTAAGTCTTTCCAGTTCTAAAAAAAGAAAAGTAATTTCACATTTTGCTTCTTTTGAAATTAGACCAATCAATCTTCTTAGCATTATTGGACATTTTTTTAAAAACATAAAACTAGGATACCCAGGATCATTCATTTTTATATCTTTGTATTCTTCAGGTATGGTAATTCTTCACAGTTTCAACAATTAGATTTAATGTGCTTTTCTATGGTTGCTTTTCATTTATACAATGGGCCTACATAAAAATGGAACACAGTAGAAGCAGAGATTTAATATGAGGGGTAGTACATTCATTTCCAAATAATTGTATGGTTTCATCAGATCCTGTTTTGAGAAACGTAATCAATCGACTTCCATCCTAAAACTGAGTCATAAGGTGTATATATTCTGAAGTAGCAATAGCAACTTCGACTTATATACCGGCTTATAGTGCTTTACAGCCCTCTCTAAGCAGTTTACAGAGTCAGCCTATTGCCCCCAACCATCTGGGACCTCATTTTACCAACCTCGGAAGGATGGAAGGCTGAGTTGACCTTGAGCCAGGTGAGATTCGATCTGCCAAATTGCAGACAGCTTGCAGTCAGCAGAAGTAGCGTGCAGTATTGCACTCTAACCACTGTGCCACCAAGGTTCTTAGAGCAGTAGAGAAGAATTCATTCTGATATGAATATACATATCAGTTTTCAATATATATGAATATACATATCAATATGAATATACATATCAATTTAAACATTTACAGGGTGAGTTATTTGAACACACTAATCTAAGTTTTCCTTTTTTACAGTACACAATGTGAATTTCAAAATTCTTTCTTTCCCAAAGATTGTAATGCAATTCAACAATTAAAATGGATGTTAGTGGAAAATCAGTGCAGGACTGTGTGTGTATTCAATAAAGTAATATTAAAATGCTTTATTTTGGGGAACTGACTTGCAGAAATGCACATTAGACACAATTACAAGTAAAATTATTCTTTAAAGAGAAATATGTAAAATATACACTGGGTTTATTTATTTATTTGGCTACATCAAGGGTTCCCAACCTCCGGGCCACAGCTCACTACTGGGCTGTGGCCTGTTTGCAACCGAGTCGTGTGATCAGCTGGCCAGCACATGCATAGCTCAACTTGTGCATGTGGTGAGCTGAAGTGCGTGCACATATGCGCGTGTGGCGGTCTATCACTTGCATGGGATGCTTACCATCTCTCATCCTCCCCTCCTGCCAGGTCATCAAACCATAAAGATTGGGGACCACTGGGTTACAGATCTTGACTTTGTGCAGAATATATGCATTAAGAACACACGCACACACATAAATTATAGATAACTCTATGGTTATAAACCATAACCCCACTCACAAAAGAAAAAAGTACATTAGTAATAACAGAGCTCACTTATCTCATACACACATCCATAGCCCATCTTCTCTAAGTGGACTAAGACTCCGGATCATCACCAAACTTGAATTGTTGTAACTCCTTCCCTTCGTCATAAATGATACAGGAATTGCAAGTGGAGAGGGTATATCCCTTGGAGAGGGAAATTTCTCCAGTGATGGGATTCAGCCAGTTTGCACTGGTTCAGACGAACTGGTTATTAAATTACAAACAGACCTCACTATCAAAGTGGATCCTGGGCGCTGCACTGCGCTGCAATGGAGAAACGGGCAACAGAGCGGCTGGTGCAAGGAAAGGAGGAAGCCGCTTTTCCTCTTTCTTTTCCCTGATGCTCCTCCTTCCCTCGTACCAGCCGCTTCATTGCCCGTTTCTCCATTGCAGTGCAGTGCAGCGCCCAGGATCCACTTTGATAGCAGGGGGAGTAATTTAATAACTGGTTCACCCAGGGTCAGATTGGTGGTCACAGGAGGCTCATCCTGCATGTGTGGTGGAACTAGAGGACAGGGATGGACAACGCCTCCCATGACAGCCAACCCGGCTTTAGTTATTAAATTATTTGAATTCCACCACTGAATTTCTCTCCTAAGCCCATCAAATTTCAAGAAATATAGGCCAGGTCCATTTGTTTATTCATGACCTGTGAATAAAATGGAATCTCAAAATCAAACTGCTATGTGGGAAGTGATAACTAAAACCAAGTTCTTTATCAACATTCCCTTATAAAGGATCTACCCAGTAGCTCCCACTATATATTTCTCTATTTGTGACCAAAGGAATGCATCACTGTCCTTCCTTCTTCTCTTGGATCATCCCCTTTCCCCTGTAGCTTAACATAATTGCTTGCTCAGTACCCTACAAACCATTAATGTCTTTATTCCTCCACTTTTTAAAATGTTCCTGGCAATCTCAGCCCCACTGTCACAACAACAAAAGAAAGCAGATAATTCACCTTCCTGTTCTCCTCCTCCAAAAAGACCTGTTTTCTCAATCTATCTCTTATATACAGGATTGGGCTGCTGGGGTTTCGCAGAGTTCATTCGGGAGAGCCCCTAGCTAAGATTTTCTGTGTAGTTCAGAGAACCCCCAAATCCCACTCCTGTCTGCCCACGCCTACCCCACCCCTCCCAGGAGTCCCCAAGCGGCCCGTTTTGGGTGCAGGTAAGTGCGGGGTAAGCACGGAAGCTCAGAGAGGGCACCAAATGGGCCTCCTGGAAGTTCAGGAAGGCTGGAATTGGACCCATTTCCAGCTTCCAGAGAGCCTCCAGAGCCCGGGGAGGGCAAAAACGTCCCCCTCCCCTCTGTGGTGCAGGAGGCCTATTAGGCCACGCCCACCGTGACAACGCCCACCCAGCAACTGGACAGAGAACCCATTGCTAAAATTTTTGAAGCCCACCCTTGCTTATACAGAACCACTTGGCTCTGGGTGCTCCCCCGAAAATATATGATGTATCATTCCTGTCCAGCAAATTGTTCCTTTTATGGTGCAGAATAGAGAATGGATAACTTGGTATCATATTTTCCACCTCTGTCCTGCTTCTATTATGTACATAATAGAAATAAAGTTGGAATAACCAAAAGCTATGGTGGTATTCACTTTGAGATTGTCCATGCTAATTTCCCATGGTATTGTTTCAGAAATGTTTTGTGGTTTTGATACATCTAGACAGATAACGTAGATTAGCAGACAGTCCAAGCAAAGCCCAGAGCAAATTCTGATCGGGCTCCAGGTTTTGGTGTATAGGCCTCGGAACCTGAATTGTCGTTAAGAACACATTCCTACTTCACCTGGATAAGCTTGTCCAAATAAAGTCCAGAACAATTTCTAATATAGTTTCTGATTTGTATTACAAAGCCATAACTTGTGCAACCAAACCTTGATAGTAACATTAGCACAGTCTTTAAGTAAACCACCCTTCCTCAACTTGATACTGCCAACAGGTCTCAGCCTTGCAATTCTCAGCCTTTGCAGGGAATTCTGCAAAGAGAGTTGCAGTACTTAGAAACCACCGTTTGTGGAAGCCTGCTTTGAAATACAGATTGCTGCAAGAGGTTCATTTTTACAGAATTGTGGATTTTAAAATTTGGCATTCCATAATTCATCTAGCAAAAGCAATGCTGGGTAACCTAAACGGTAAGTTCCCTTCTCAGATGCCTCTACTGACTGTCAGAATTGTTACTGTAGGTCAGGGCTGTCAAACTCATGGCCCGTGGGCCAGATGCATCATGCGCTGGCCCTGCCTGGTTTAGTGAAGGGGGAAAAAGTCCTGATATGTCATGTGACACCGTGGTGACAATGTGAGTTTGACACCCCCACTGTAAATGAACAGCTTTGCTAGGCTGTTCCATGGACATTTTGTGATTGAAAATTAGGCTAGTGTGTTTCAGAACAGCTAGTGGTTTTGTGGTAACTATAACCCCAAATTAAGCTGGAAGGGATCCTGAATGACTTCTGACTGTTGTGTCTACATTAGAGAAAGGTGTTTTCCATTTCCATTCTCAGGATTGGCATGCAGGCCCAGATAATATCTTTTTTTCAGCAGAGGACTCCATCATTAGCTGGCAGCTATTCTCAGGGAAGTCCCTCCCCAGCGATGCCACTTTAGGCCAAAAGTTTCCTGTTCCGGTTAGCTGCCCTTTGGAATTTGATAAGTCACTTGATTTCCTCATGCGCCTGGTCTATGAAAAAAGAAGGGAAAATTTGTGGAGTGTTCAGTAGCCTCACACACAGCTAGTGTGCTGTTTCTGGCCCAGTGGCCAAAACTGTGTGCAGTTCTTGCTCCAAATCATCTTTCATGCCATGAAGTTAGGTCTGTTTGTCTTAAAGCTAACTATTCTTCAGTTTACTTCATCTGACACACTATTTTTCACAACAGGGTTTTTGTCACAGCATGGTGTTATTTTTTTTTTTAACTAATGAAGAGCTTGTTACTGCCCATCAACTTCCATGGCAAGAATACTCTCGAGTTATGGAATTGTTTGTTTACTGTGCAGCTTTCATTGCAGAAGCTACAGGAAGAGCACTGGCTCAGAACTGTCCACATCTGCTTCCCCCACCACCCACCACATCTTTTGAAGGAGAAAAGCGGAGCTGCTCTCATTGTCCCTAGACAACATATTGCTGTCACTGTTTCCCACCCTGGAAAAAAACTGGTGGCTGCTACTGCTCTGAAGCAAAGAATTGCCTTTGCGCCTGTGCTGAAATACTCACACATTCGGCTGCCACTTGCACAGGAACACCAGGTCAAAGCATTTAGCCTTGTAAATTTAGGGTCAGTTGATTTTCAGACTTTGCCTAAATTTCAGGTTCTTTTGATAGAGCTGTCTGTTAACTCACACATGTGACTTATTAATTCGTACAGTCCTGAACTATGGTTCTGTATTTCATTTCATTTTTATTTGAGTAAGCTGCCCTGCAAATTTAAAGAATATATGATATATAATAACAATAAGAAATTATTAATAATATTAATAATGGTATAATATGGTATAATAACAAGCAAATGGTTATTGGATAAATTGCCTAGGTTTGGAAGCTAAGCAGGATCAGATCTATTTGGATGAGATCTCAGAATAAAAGACAGCAGTGGCAAGTGCTAGTTCTCCCAAACAACCTACCTGAGTATGCCCATTGTTAGGCAAGTAACTAGAAATAGGAGTTTAGTTCAAAGTACTTCAGGTAAATTTCATACTGCCTATACACAAGAATCTGATCTACTAACCACCAAGGCAAATTGGTTCTAGATAAGAGTCAATAGAATTCAAGGGGGAGCTGGACTTAAGTCTTTTGTAGGAGCAGAGTGATTCCAAACTGATGATGTGTTTGACCCCGCCAGCCTATTCATCTCCTATAGGCAAAAATTGAATTTAGTTGAGAATAAAGTTAATTACTGGATAATAAGGAATTATTTGTTCCAGTAAATGCAAACTCTGATTAGAGTGTAGACGGAAGTGATCAGAAATAATCTATGCTGCAAGATTTCATGAAAGTATCTTTCTAGTCAACAGTTCATTTTTAAATTTGGAGGCACTAGAGATGGTGACAGAAAAACTAAAAAGCACTGATTTCAGTGCCCTTAAGAAGATTTTAATTGCCAACAATGTTGGCCATTCCCTGTGTAAGAGATTTCAAGGTTTATGATTGCATAACACTTATATTACAAAATGTCTCCAAATAATGTATTGTACATGTTTTACAGAATGTTTTATCAAGTTAGAAAGGGAAAAAAGCAGAAATGTCCAAAAAATTGGATCAAGTGTTTTATTCATTAAGTCTAAAGTTTAACATTACTGTTAATTAGGATGGAGCTGGCACACTGAATACTCATAAACCAGTAGTTGAAGTATCAGATAATGTCTAACATTCTGGGGCAAAGAAGCCATGGCTGGAGGAGAATTTGGGTTCCTTTTTTCCCCACAACCAACATAGGTATTTTTGTTGTATACTCTCCATCAAGTGGAATGAGACACTATTTTTTCTTCTGTTATTTGATTTTTTTTGTATCATTTCATTATTTGACTGTTCTATATAATAAATACAAGCATGTATAATTATCCTAATTAATCTTTATAGACCATTGTTGTATGTTTATAATGCTAAGAATTGGGTTTGTTTCAGATCTTTGGCTTAAAATGTGGAAAAAAAAATTGGTAGTATAACAGGAAAAAATGTATCGTGAAAAATAGATTGTATTCTGTCCTCAAATTCCGTTCAGAAAAATACATTTTTCCAAAGATAAATGTTACAATCTGTGGATTTGGATTGATACACCCTTTTTCCAAATCGAGAAAAAAATACAAGTATTGAGCATATCTGTTCTGAACAAATTTGATATAAAGATAGGGGTGTGAAAAGGGATATTGTTTTTTATCTCTATAATAGAAAAATATGTCAAAAAGCCAATCAGTTCTATCAAGGACTAGGATGGTGGTTTAGAAATGGAAAAGATCTCTGCTAGCAGAGTTCCTTCTCATTTCTGACATCTAGTTGATAGAGTGTTTTGTGTTTGATTTATCAGACTAGAAGCCCAGAGTTGATTTTTGCCATTAACCAGATTTATCTTCTGAATTTCTGAAGGCAAAGGCTGAGATTCAGAGTAGTAAATAACACCACCTTTCTATCAAATTTCTGTAATACCTAGAGCTGGCCAGGTTGTTCTGATGGTTACGACAGACTCGCAAAAGTGTTTGTGCCTAGCCCTAGCAGAAATACATTCATGAAAATAATAACAACAACGAAAGAAAAGAATTCTGCTGCCCTTTCATGACTCAAAATCAGATTCCTGAGACAGTAGCCTCATCAGTGATAGGGAAAGGCATAATCACAGGGACCCTGACACATAGCTACAAGTTACATAATATTACACATTTATTCATCAAATTTCCAGAATTAATGGATTAGGTGAATGTTTCTTAAGTTCTCTTTTCTCCCCCGTTGTAGCTATTCAGTTCAGCCTTTGTTTCAGCATCTCTGGTAAGCTGTAAGCGAGAAGAAGCTGCAAAGTTGTGAATCACAGTGTGGCGAAAAGAAGTCAGCATGTTCTGTTCTTCCTTGCTGCTAAAATAAGAATATTCTAAGTTGCATCCAAATGGCTGGACTTTTTCCCTCCTTTGCTAGTGACCTGCAAGGTAATGAAAAAAAAAATGCACTTGAGTCATGATGACAGACTTATTTATTGATCCAGCCATGCCTCTACATTTTTGATTGCCGATGTCCTCCCCTCATGTCCTCCCCTGATTGCCGATGTCCTCCCCTCATGTCCTCCCCTGGGGCCAGCACTTATAGATCAACATGTGTGAAATAATTAGGTTGGAACCTAATTTTTCTTTTTTTTCCTACAGACTTTATTGAGCTAATATATAATTTTTTATATGTGGTGATTGCGTTTCCTGTATTTTTCATTCTTATCTCTTTTTTTTTTACAAAATTTTATTGAATAAACATTAAAAACATTTAACAGGATACAGTTTTCCTGGCAGTTATTTTGCCATACATACTACAACAAGAAACCACATTCAACAGTTGATCTCCTATTTATCTTACATTGCTAAGTTGATGCTATTAACATATTGACATATTTATTTACAGCATAATTTCCTTTCACATTCTTTTTCTGTAACCATTTTATCCACTATATTTCATTAGGGAATATCCCTAATTTTTCTTTGTCCTTTCATAATATGTACCTCCAAGCATTGTGATTAATTTCACAAATATTGTGATGCTGGGAAATCATCATCATCATTTAACAATCCCATTATCACTTGCAGGGTGGAGTCTGGGCTAGCAGACTGTTTTAATGGCCGGGTGCCTTTCCTGTCACCAATGTGGAGCTTTGTTCAGCAGATGTATTCTCAGTGTGCCCAGAGAGAGAAATATCTGCCTCTACCTAAGATCGAACTCACAGCCGAGACGAGAGCACCACCTCTAGGCCACCGCACCATGCTAGGACATTTACATCACAGATTCTTGTGATTGTTGCAATTCCTTATTTTACAACTTTATTGCTCAAATGGAGTCCCAGTTATTTCACTTCTCATCTGCCTTATACTGCACATAGCTAGCTTCTTAATACCCAACAGCCCTCACTGTAATTGTTGTTATTTTTTACATCCCTTCCCAGTACCATCTGGCTTGGCCACCATAGCCCTCAAAGCTATCTGCTAGACGTGTCCATAATTGCTATGCATGGCTCCATTCAATAGGTTAACTGGCCATCTTTGAGATGGCGTGGCATTTTGTTAAATCAGCAATCCTTACCCCAACGGTTAAGAAAGGGCCTCTACTCTAGCAGCTTGTTGAGTTGATTTTGGAATTAGCATATTGAAGCTTTAAAGGAAAGGGAACATCTGTTAATATCATTACCTTTATTTACTTTGCTTATAAAGGAACGCTCCAAGGCTTTTAATGTTGTTGATACACTTATCCAATCTGCAGAATGATTTCTTCTTCATGCAAAATTTCATTTGGCTACTGTGTGGTTTTATTTAATGACAGCTGCCTCACAAATTAAATTACAACTTGTGTTCACCTACAAATTACTACTTGATTCAAAATGAAACATTTATATGAAGTAAGAGAAGCATTTCTTGATCCAGGGTTGGGTGAAACAGCAAGTTGGCCAGTGAAAAGAACAAAATTACTGACTCATTCTTTTGGGTTTTTTTTGCATAATATGGGGTTTTTTCCCCCCTCAGTTCTAAGTAGAAACAGATATGTCAGGATTTCACATCAGGCATTTTCCCAGTCTCATTAGTAGCAGCCAAGGACTTTGAATATGGCAGAGAGATGAGAACATCAGGGTATCGATATTATGATATACCACTGTTTATTGTAAATCTTTTCAAACAGTAAGTGCCATTAAATTATGTTGACGATGGCCTAAGAGACTAATGCTTTTTTAGGTGAAAATTTCACAAGATTTTATGAGATTTTCTTTTTCATTGAAAAGTTATCTCTGCCATTTAGAGATGACATCCACCAATGCTGCATTGGATTTATTGTGATGAAAATGATCCCTCAAATAGTTAGAAAGTTTACATTTACATTTTTAATTAACTATGGCTTCCCGCGTTGTCAAAATTCAATCTTAAAAAAGTTAAACTGTAATTTATTTAAAACAAGCTGTTTACCCTAATTTCTCCCCTTCTTAGATTACAAATGCAGGTGTTATCTTACACAATGCAGTTAACTTTTCTTTTTTGTTTGTGAGTGCAGCATCTGAAACGACCTATTAAAAATAACAACAGGAAACATGAATTTAAAGCAAGGCTGAACTGGGGAATAATGTGTATGTTTTGTCATTCGTGTAGATTAATTTAAAATGCAAAAGGGTTGTTATTTTGTTAGATGTACCATATTGAGAATTTGAAATAGATAGAAGGCAAAATCGTCTCCTTTACGATTGTGAAATTGACCACCTTGATGAATGAAAAGACGTTAACAAATTTTATTTCCACAGTACTTGGAAACCGTTATTGGACTTTTTGCAAGAAACTGAAAGATCTAAAAGGTTTATTTGGAGGCTTCATAATTAGCATTATATGGGATTATCAAAATAGTGTAAATCAATGTTAATCTGAGAGTTAAAAAATTGATATATTTTTATATCCGTATCTGTATGAGGGACAGTTGGAAGACATTCTTTCCCTACTTTACTTACTTTTTTTCTTTTCTGCACTTTTACTTTTATTCTTTTCCTGAGCCTTTGTTTTAATTTTCTATTTCTGCTTATCTTTTAACTTTGAATCTTTTTTGGAAAATCAATACGGTTATATAAAAAAAGATTTACGTAAGATGGTATTGACCTGATTTATCCAAGTAAATCATTCGACAATTGTTGTAGTTGTTGTTAAAAAAAGGAAAAAAAGAGGTCACTAAGAGGGTAATACTTTTAAATAGGCTTGTCAGATCAAAGCAAGAATAATAAATATTTACAGGTGGCCTACATTCGAGATTAAAGGGTATATATTTTTGTAGACCCAAATTTGTCAAAATGCATATACGTGCATAATATGAAACTGGATAGTTCTGTATATTTGAATAAAATGTGGAAAGAAGCTAGGTGTGCTAGAATCTTGACTGAGGATGGTGTTGTTATTATTTTAGAATCTATGGAAATCTTTCCTAATTATTTTCTGGGCAAATCTTACCATTTTTATATGGTATATTGTGGGATTGTGAGATCATTTGCATGAGGATTTGAGAGTAATAAAATCAAATCAAGGGTAGGCAACCTGAGGTCCCAGATCAGATTTGCCCTAGTACTTATCTTTGCAAGCTTTCTCTAAAATGTTAATGTTCTGTTCTGCATCCTCTCTCTGCCCACAGATGTCTATGGAGATTCTGTTATTCAGGTCATGGTTGTCCCAAAGGTGCTTTTTCAAGAGGCAACTAAACTTTTTGGTTTTTCTTTTGAAGACGTTTCGCTTCTCATCCAAGAAGCTTTTTCAGTTCTGTCCACAGTGACCCTTACCACCCTGTGTGAAATAAGTATTTTTAATTTCCATAGTGCATAGCTTGTCACTGATATTGGTCCCTAGTGGGCATATTAGTTGAAGACGACGTCCAAATTTTTTTGGAGTACAGAAAGTGAGGAAAGATGCTATACCTGTTCATATGCTATTCAGAGTGCCACTAAATCTGTGAGCAGAAAAGATCAGTCTGCTCAAAATGGTTCATTCAGAGAAAATTAGCAAAAACTTAGCTGATCCTAAATAAAGTCTTGTACATTTAATTTCATACTTCCCATATGAATTATGTAAAGATTTCCCAGAGCAAAAAAATCAGGACAGATAGGATAGCTCATGAATCTTGCTCCCCAATGCAGTAGATGATTATACTTTACTATAGAATTATTTGTGACAGGTACATACAGGAAACATTTCCACAATAAATCCTGGAACTTAAACTTGTATTTCCTCTCAGATATTCTTTTTTTGGCATCATTTTAGTTTCTTCTACTTGTGTTTTTAATTCATTGTTGATTTAACTTATTTTGAAAGATCAGGAAATATAATGTAATTAAGTAAATAAAGACAAATGACTTTCTATGACTAGCCTACTAAAGAATAATATCATAAACCTAAAAACCCCAAATAGCTTGCAGTTCAGTTTAATGAAGTCCACCGAACTTATTAAAATAAACACTTCTTGGACTTCAGCATTTTGTTCCAAGGTTGTCCACATTTCATTGAAGCTAGCCTTGTGGTAGCATTCAGTCTGTTGCTCCATTGAGCAGAATCTACAGTTGAGTCTCTTTCCTTTTTCAGTTTCTGCTGTTGCTGCATTGGTGTTTTTTTCCCCAGACACAATTCCTGTATTGGCAGGTATGGCAATAGGGATGCCAAATGAATGAGAGTACAGCCCAATTAGTGCCACGTGTTGACGTTGAATGTTTTAATTGAGAAGGTAAACCTAGTTAGAGAACTCATGTATCCATATAAATGCATATTATGATTACCGGACAAGTACATGCCATAAACCATTTATAATGCTGCAATTGCAGAAAAAGCAAAACATTTTTATTTTATTTTGAGTAAATAACCTGCTCTGCTACGTGCTTTAAGTAAATAGTAAAGCCTCCCAAAGAATCTGGTGAGTACATTTGTCTGCTGAAATCTGCATTGACGTCACGTTTTTAATTCCTCCTCTTATTAGAGCACAGGTAGTCCTTGACTTACAACCATAATTTAGCCCCTCAATTACAGTCATAAGTCATGATGGTCATTAAGCAGGTCATCCCATAACTGCCCTCCCATTTTATGCCCTTTTTTGCAACAGTTGTTAAGTGCTTTTGTTGCTATGGGTGCTTTTGCCAGAATCTGGAAGTAAATGCTGGTTTTCAGCAAAAATGTCGTAATCAAGTGATTGGACAAACAGCCATAAATGAGTGCTGTTCTCTGAGCAGACATAATGCAGTCCCCTGATCCCATCTTAATTTCAAACCCAGGTTGTAAGTACCTTTTGAGCAGTGGTGGGATTCCAATTTTTTTACTACCGGTTCTGTTGGCGTGGCTTGATGGGTGTGGCGGGGAAGGACACTGCAAATTCTCCATTCCCACCCACTCCAGGGGGAGGATATTGTAAAATCCCTATTCCCTCCCCGCCCCACTAACCTGTTTTCCACTTCCGTTCCTGTGCAGGGCAACGAAAGTAGACTCAGCTGATCAGCTGGGATTTGGGAGGCAGGGAATAGATGGGAGCGGAGCCAATCAGAGGTGGTATTCCAAACTACTCAAAATTTCCACTACCGGTTCTCCAGGACTGGTCAGAACCTGCTGAATACCACCTCTGCTTTTGAGGGATGCATCATAACTTTGAATGATCACTAAGCTGAATGCTCATTCAAGGATTACCTGCATAGAGAAATACATAAAGACTTCCCCTGCTGTGGAATGCATGCTTAAAAATAAAATTGCAATTCCCACCTGAATAATTGTCTAGAGTCTAGACACACAATGAAAAATAGGTAGGCAGATCACAGTCATAAGTTTTTCAGGCTCAGATAACTGTAGCATGGAGAAACAGTGTTTTTTCTTGTAAAATAGCTTTAATAAAAGCAGTTTCTGAAAAAAAAAATCAATTAAAGATTGTATCATATGACACACATATGATTAAAAAGGCAATCTTCATTATCAAAATTGGGCTTTGATCATTTGTAGAGTATAGGTCAAATCCATTCTCAAATTGCAAAAGGAAACAAACTGATAAATATACATTTGCTTCTTGGGCAGAGGAGTTTTGAAAAAGCTTTGTTAACAAATATTTATTTTTTATTTACTAATGCCAAACTGTTCTGAACGTTGAATTTCATAGTTATAGTGCCTTCAGAGGCTATTTAATGTTCATAATTGTTGCAATAATTGTTTCTCCGCTGTATATATTTATTTATTTAACAATAAAGCACATTCCTGCTTTTTCTCAAAAATGTGTTGTTTGGATGAAAGACAAGACGTCATATGATGTTAACCTGCTGCAGCACTGGTGACATTTTCAAAAGAGCAAAACTTGAATAACTAAGGCATATGTTGTATAAATCTGTTTGGAATTTGGCGCTGGAGAAATAAAGTTTGTCTCTGTTACTGGCTGAATGTGTGAAAAACATTTACATCGAGATAAAAAATGCCCATTTGCACATGTCTGTGTATCTGTGGTGAACACTGAAAACTGATGAACTCTATATTACTTTCATTTGGATGGGTGGGCAGCTAGGATGATGGGCAGGAAATTCTGTTCTCTTTGCAGTCTTCTTGCTGGATCTTTTCCCTGTTCTAAAAATCTTGGGAATATTCTCTCCTCCATCTTCTACCGTTGTCTTCCCATTCTAGAATCTTCAGCTAAATATTTTACAGCAGGTTGATTTCCTGAATGATTCCCTTTGTTTGGGTTCTGAAAGTGAGTCAGCTATTTTCCCCTAAAAGAGTCACCCAGTTACCCACGTGCTGAGACTAGTTTCCAGTAGAAATCTGAATAACCATTTCACTAAATTCAAATGCACATTTCATTTTATTACCTTTTTATTCTGCCTCTATTAGTATTTATGTTACGTTATTTTATGTTACATTATTACTTTATATTATGCTATGTTATGTTATATTATACTCTATCAGGGGTGTCAAACACAAGGCCCGCGAGAATGTGAAGGGGAAACATCGGGCCAATGTAGCTTCGGCCTGGTCTACCCAGTATGAAGAGGAAACATGCCAGCAGTTTGGGGAGTAGTGACAAACTGACCACGCCTACCAGTCGGCCATGCCCCCCGGTCCCCCGAGGTCAATCACAGCCCTGATGCGGCCCTCAATGAAAATTGAGTTTGACATCCCTGCTCTATATTATTATATAATCTATTATAAGTTATTCAAAGTTTCAAACATATGTAATATTTCTTCCTCCTCCTAATTTCCCCACAACAAACCTGTGAGGTTGGGGCTAAGAGAGAGGCTGAGAGAGAGGGAATAGCCCAAAGTCACCCAGCTGGCTTTCATACCTAAGGCGGGCATATTTTAATGTTAGGGTTGAAAAAAAAGTTCAGTTCACAGTTTTTAACCAACGTTTTCTACATTGCAAAAAAGCAGTGTACGTTTTCTTTCGGCACTACATAGATTATATAAAAGAAATCTAAAGATTGCAGCCTTGCGACATCATAATGTTTCCCCTGCTTTGATAGCTTTGAGGGGAAAAAAAATTATCAGGTTTGGGAGAGTCTTCCAATAAAACTCTACATTTGATTTGCCTCATTGAAGGTCATGTTAGCTGTTTTTGGAAGAGTTGTGGCTCAGTGAAAGAGCCTATCTGATGGGAAGAAAGTTCTGGGTTCAGTTCTTGGCATCTCTGGCAAAGGGAATTTATGAAACACCTGAGATTTACGGGCTTGGTAACTGTCAGGGTGCCTCTTTCCTGTTCTTTGCTATTAGAACTCAGGCACATTTGTAGGGAAATGCCATAAATCAGAGGAGTCCAACCTTGGCAACTTGAAGCCCTGTGGACTTTAACTTCCAGAATTCCCCAGCCAGCCATGCTGGTTCGGGAATTCTGGGAGTTGAAGTCCACAGGTCTTCAAATTGCCAAGGTTTGGATGCCCCTGCTGTAAATGCAGGCCAGGCCCTGTGCCTGCTGATGGAACCTGGAATAAGATCATAAATCTCTTAAGTGACAATCAGTGAAGCTCAGTGCCTGATCCATGTGTGGCTTCACAAAACTAACTAATGAGTGTTTTTTTTTTTCTTTGAGCAGGAGTTAAATACCCTTGTGGGTACGAGCAGCAGATGGTGGCAAGGCTGCCAGAAATTTTGGAACTTGTCCCAAACATTTCTTATTTGAAAGGGGTGTGTGTGTGAAATCCTCAGGGAATGCAAAATTGGCATGAGAATAATCCAGTGCTAGCAATCTTCCTTCCTTCTTGACACTCAAATTTAGCTTTTAAGGCTCACAACGTGCACAGGCCAAATGACCCGAAACATTTTCCGCATTATCATAAAATCAAGTGTGTGTGTGTGTGTGTGTGGGTCTGAATTGACTAAGACTTGGAGTTATTATCAATCTGTGGGCTGTTCTGTGCATAGATTCACGGTGGAATTGGGGGAGCTTCTTCCGTGCATCCATCCTTCAGTATTTCAAGTGCTGAAAAACTGGCTTTTTGCAATCCAAACACCCCCTTGAACCTGCCTTTTCAGTTTGGGTTATCTCCATAATTCATACTTCACAGAATGAATTAGGAAGCCAAAAGATTTTGTGTAAAGAACTCCCTCCACCCCAGGCTAGTGATACAAGGACTTCTTGGCCAGTGAAAACTCCACAGATACCAGAGTAGCTTCACCCATTCAGATGGGCTTTGGGATCGGATTTGAAGTGGCCGATGGCAGTTTTTCTTGGTTCTGCTTCTTGTAACAATTGCTGTGGTTCCTGGCATGACATTTCTAGCTTTGCATCTTGAATTGATTTCTTGTTTCCTGTGTAAGGGCGGCCAATTGATTATCTTTGACAGGGAAGAAGCATGGTCTCACGACATCTAAAGTCCATATCTACATGATCCAAATCTAGATAATATTTAGTTTCAGATTGGCGTTAAGTGTTTAGGCTTGAAGCTTAAGTTTCAGAAAGTGCTGGAAGGGGAATTGTGTGCTACTTTTTTTCCCCATTGAAGAAAAATTCTGCCATTGTTGAATATGTTAATTTCCCTATATTATATTCTAGCAGTTTAGGAATCAATGTGTTTGGAGGTGTAGAAAGTCAATGCCTGCCTCTCCTAGAAGAATGAAATATTTTGAAAAATATTTAAAAAGGCAGAATATTATAGTTCGCCAAAGGGAAAAATGGAGAAACATGTTTTCTTAGATGCAGAAAGCAACCCCCTTTTTCCTTAATAGCACACAGCAGATGTCAGCACATGAGAGATAAAGAGCTTATTGAAAGAGGAAGACAATTATCCAGATAGCTCTATTCATAGGCAAAGCAAATACTGCAGGCAGAAATCCATTCGAGACAGGATATTTTGAAACGCCCTGCAGCGAGGTCTGAACAAAGGCAGAATGTTAGGATTAGAAGCAGGCCGCTCACTCCAAAACAAGACAAAAGCCATTAAGCCACAATAAGAATTGCTCAACCCCCTTTCAGAACACAAACCCCTTCATTGCACCATCCCAGAGCAGTCCAAATTTCACCTGGGAGCTCAAATAAACAATAAGCCAGATGTTGACCAGATTAGCTCGGACAAACACCTAAGATTTGTATTTCCTCTTTTGCCTATAGAGCCAGCTGTGACCCCTACATGATTCCCTAGGAATATGAAAACAGCCAATATTATACATCATGTTCTTCCACAGGAATAGGAAGTTCAAGTGCAAAGCCCAAAGAAGGAATAACAGCCCCTCCCTCAACTCCATATTGTCAGTTGCACCAGAACCAAAAACCCATGTGGTTTCTGCTTCATTATTAAACCATCTTTCCAATCAGCCTCCATGTTTCCAGTGTCTTTCTCCCAGCTTCGAACTGAACCAGATGGATATTTTTTCCCACAGAGATGAGCCAGAAAAAAAGCTTCCCATCACATAGATGGGACCTGTGAGATGATTTCATGATGTGTCAGGATGTTTTTTTTTTAAAAAAAAAACTTTAATTAGTAAAATACAAAAATACTATGACACCTCAAATAAAACAAAAGAGAAAATATATGAATACAGTGAAGCAAGAAAATCTAAATTTATAACGATTGAAATAAACTAAATGTGATAATCCCTAATTTACTGGGGGGAAAAATCTGTGTAACAACTGTAGTTAACAATAGAAAAATAATTCAGTCCTTACGCTTGTCATTAAATCGAGAACTTAGAGAAACATATTGCATCACCTTCTGTTTTAGAATAGAAAGACAAAAATAAATAACACGTATCCTGGATCCGTTCTTTGAAATAAGGAGTGTGAGTTTTTTTCCAATTAAGAGCAGTTATCGTTTTTGCCATATCCCCTCTTTCATAGATCCAAAGCTTTTCACAAAATGGTCAATTTTAGATATGTAGTTCAATATCACATTTAATTCCTTAATTATAATATTTCTTCTTCCCTACATTGTATTGACACATGTAAATAAGTCTATAGCTGGGCAAAAGCAGATTATATGAGTTATATAACCCTCGGATTTCTTAAAATGCCAGCATAATTTTTTTTAAGGTCCATCTCTTTTTAAACATTATTTGAGGGGTCCAATAATCATCAGGATCCTTAAAAGAAGCAGATAAAAAGAAATCAAAACTTTAATTTTATAAGGAATTAAAAAGTGTTGATCCATTGTATAGCTGAAGCATTCCAGTTAAAGTTCTTCTCTAACTGTTGGCAATTTTGAATTATTCTACTGCATCAGTTTCTCATGGGATTCAGAAACAAAATAAATCTGCTTTTTAAACTGTTAACCCAAGGAGCTTCACACCTTTCAGTGTTGGAAATGAAGATTCTTATTTAGCATATTTGGGCTCTATAACTTGCCAAAATTTTCACTTTTTTACAATTTACATTTTATTAAAAAATTAAAAATAAAGATAAAAACTAACAGAAAACAAAAAAGGAGAAAAAGGCAAAGTCAAAAGTGTAGAAAAAAGAAAAGAAAGAAAATATTTAAAAAGTAAATTCCAATTTTCTTTACAGCAATACTAAATTTACCTCTCACTGTATGGTTGCAACATACATCTCTCATTTTTTTCTATTATCCATTTTCTTTTCAAAAAATGATAACCATAAATAGAAAGTTCAATCTTTTCTGTGTCACTTAAAAAGTATAACCAATAAATATAGATACTGTAATGTTTTTTCTTTGATCAAAGAAGTCAATTTGGCCACCTCAGCGAGCTCTTATCATCTTCACAATCCATTCTTATGTTGTAAGTAACTGGCAAACCAAATTCATTCATTTTAAATTATTAATAAATAAATTATATTTTTTTCCACTTCTGTCTCAAATTTCATTATAGGTTCGACCCCTGATTTAGTGCAGTATAAAAAATGCAAATAATTTTTCTGCAGACCACCAAAATTTTCTCTTGGACCACCAGTTGGTGACCGCTGCTGTAAAGCACTATGGAATGGTATATGAGTCTAAGTGCTTTTATTATTGCTACTTCAGTTTCTATCTGTTCACTTACCAAGATTTTGAATGTTATGTGCTTGCTGTCCAAATGAAGCTAAAGAAGGAAATAATCCTAAAATATTTTGTTTAAAGACAAAATGTTAAATAAAATAAAAGCACAAAATACCTCAAAATCTGGGAGATTGAAGTCCCTGTCATCATAAGGTAACTTCAGTTTGCCTGAGGATATTTGAGGGACTTCAGCCTGGCTTAATTTTTTTTTCATTAACTTATACTGTATATCTGTGTAACAGGAAGTAAAATTGGAATTCCTCTTACAATATAAATTAATCTTGATAATAAGATTCATTTTGAGAAGATTAATCTTAACAGCATAATAGCACTAAGCCGAGATCTGCCAGCTCTTCTTGTCATGTGACTTACGCTGGGGTTGTAAGCCTCTTCACCAAGGCAATCTTGGTGGCGTAGAGACTAAGTTATCCAGTCCTGGGTCAACTTCTGACCTTCCTAAGCATTATTGTGTTTGATTATATGTTCTAGATATGGCCTGTGGGGTACTTAGTTCTGGCCCATGGGGCCAAACTGGAAACAGTGAAGAACTCACCTGCAGTGCCTCTGCTAGTGGAAACAGACCTCGCAAAGGCCCAGGTGGCCCTCCGGAGCTGTGTTTTTGCTGGCAGAGGGTTGCAGGAGGCCATTGCAGCTGAAAATGGAGCTCAGGACCCCTTTTCACTGGCAAAGTGCTCAGGCCACCACAGGCGCCCCCGACATGAGTGACATCAAACTGGCCAGCCTGCCCCCCCCAAGATCAAACACAACCCTGATGTGGCCCTCAGTGAAGTTTGATCCCCTAATCTGGAACAATGGTCACCAACCAGTGGGCGACCACTGTTGTGAGAAAATTTTGGTGGTCTGCAGAGAAATGTTACCCCCAAAGCACCCCCCAAAGCAATTAATCCAGGTTGCGCAGGAATGCAAGGCTGCGCCGCCCACATGGCTCGCGAGAATGTAAGGCTTGCATCGCTTGCATTGAGAACAACACAAGGTAGTGAAGGGAGGAGGGAAAGGGCAGAGGGGAGAGCTTGCCCCACTTGCTCCACGTGCCTGGCCTGGCCACCAGACTGCTTCTTTCCACTTCTTTCTTCTTCTGCTTTTGGCTGCATGCAAAGAAAGCAGCAAAAGTCTTTTTTTCTCTCCCCCAATTCTGCCAGAAATGAGTCTTTGAGACCCTGCAAGGCATCCTCCTCCAAGAGGCTGCTCCAGCAAAGACTCATTTCTGGCGGAGTTTGGGGGAGAGAAAGAAAGGCTTCTGCTGCTCCTACTGCTTTCCTTGCATGAAGCCAAAAGTCTCCCTCTCTCTCCCTCTCTCCCTTCCTCTCTCTCTCTCTCTCTCTCTCTCCCCACCAAAAAAAAAAAAAGAGCTGGAGATGGTATCTTGCAATCCCAAATAAAGAATGATCGATCAATAGGAAAACAGGGTGGGGAATTTTCCTGCAGATTTTGGGGGGATTTTTCCCAGGGTCCTGCTATCTGCAGAGACCCTGGGAAAACGTCAGCAAGCCACCGTCAGTCAAAATTCATATTAGTGGTCTGCAGGATTTAAAATTATGAGATTGGTGGTCCCTGAGGTCCAAAAGGTTGGCGACCTCTGTTCTAGAATGTGGTAGGTCTCCGGATCATTTTCTAACCCAAATGGACCTCTGTATGCCCTATCTGGGAAGCAATCCAATTGAACTATTTGGGCTTTTCTTCTGAATAAAAGCACTCTAGGCCATAGCCCATACCTGGCTTTTTCAGTGAAGGAGTGCTCCACTGGATGAATAAGAGTGACATAACTAGCCTCTGCATCTCTGATAGCAATAAGAGACCTTGAAATACTTCACAGCTTTCCAGAGACCATTTTAGCTGCAAATGACAAAGGCACTGATGATTGCATTACTGTAATTCTCTGTTAATGAGAACTCCTGAGATTTCTAGCATGAACTGCGAATATACAAATAATTTCTTCTTACAGGATGCTTGCCATGAAGTGTCAGTTAATTAGGTCACAATTAGAAAAAAACTAGCTTATGCCTAAGACAAAGTCTTACTTGTTCCTATTTAATGTTACTTAAAAAAATGTTAGCAATTGAAATCTTAAATACTTTCAGTTCACTTTATCTGTAAACAAATGTGGTGCAAAAGAATAATTTAATCCATGATTAGGCCCATGCAAGTTAAAGTTTTTTCCCAGTGTATTTCTGCATTATCTCCTTAGTTTATTGTGGAAATTTTGTAAGTCTCCTCCTTCTCCATAGCCTCTCTCTAGATCAGGGGTGTCAAACTCAAGGCCCATGGGCCAGACATGGCCCAGGAGATGCTTAGACCTGGCCCATGGGGCCACCTTGGAAACAGCGAAAGTGGCCCGTGGTGCCTCTGCCAGCAAAAATGGAGTTCCGTTTTGCTGGCAGATTGGGTCACCACAGACATCTCCGGCATGAGTGATTTCAAACTGGTCACGCCCCCCTGGTCACGCCCCCCCCCTTATGGTGAAACACAACCCGTATGCAGCCCTCAGTGAAATCGAGTTTGATACTCCTGCTCTGGATGGATTTTTCTATACATGGATATATGAAAGGTGCACCTAAAATTTAGTTATATTTTGAGAAGTTATGAAACAACAATTCCAGATATTTACACATAGGTTGAAACTACAACCACAGTTGATCGAACTAAGGAGTTGTATGTTGAGAATGTGCTACTTGCTGTCCTTGCCATATAGGCTAGTGTAATTACACCATTGTTCTTTAACCAGAAGGGTTTCATTGGACTAAGAGACACAACAACCTTTGAATGATATGTTAATGGGCACACTGCAAAAGAAGGCAAACATTTTTTCAGGGGAATCTTGTTGAAATATAAATGGAGGGAGAGGAGGTCAGCTGAGTATAGTTTTCAGATTAAATATCTTTGCCTTAAGTCCTCACCAGCTCAATCTGGTGGCACGTAGTTATAAGTTTCAGCATTATCACATAGAGTGATCAGTTCACTAGGGACATGTCATTTTTATGGCATCTCAGTAGTGGACATAATATGCATGGGCTAGTAGAAAGCACCCTTGTGGGAAGATGACAGTGCAATTTTTAAATTCTTATTCTGTCTTAAAAAGAACTAGAGATCTTAATTGGAGTATGTGGCAAGGTTTCCTGGTATCTATTATCTGTATGCAGGATTTACCATCTTTCTGATATCAGCAGTTTAATGTTAGTTTATTTGCTCATGCTAGCATAAAAATGAAATAAAATATAAATGTGTCATTGATGTATGTATGTATGTATGTATGTATGTATGTATGTATGTATGGTATTAAGCTTTGTTCGGGTATTTTCCCACGTCATTATAGTTGTGCTTTTAAAGTTGTAGGAACGTTTCGGCAGAATCTCATCTGCCAGACGAACACAATACAGAAGCCTGATGATGGCAGATGAGATTCTGCCGAATCGTTGCTACAACTTTAAAAGCACAACTATAATGACGTGGGAATATACCCGAACAAAGCTGAATACCATACATGTAAATACCCGTGAAAACTTAAGAATGAATATATATATATGTGTGTGTGTGTGTGTGTGTGTGTGTGTGTGTGTGTGTGTGTGTATTTGGGTATATAATGACATGAGAAAATACCTGAACAAAGCTGAATACCGTATATATTTATGAATAGAAACAATGAAGATTCACTTTTTAATGTAGCCTTTGTGTGCTTGCTTATGATTTATGTAAATCATTGTTGGTAATTTAGAACACTTGTAGGTCATCAAGTAAAGAACTTAGCAGAAACCGATTTCCCTTGGTGATACCACATTTAAAATGTGATTTAATGGCTCTTAGCAATAAACAGACTTTTGGTAATTGCTTGGCATTTTCTTTGAAACTTACAAGATTTTCATTTCTCTACCACTTTTTTTTTTGTATTTAATACAAAATGCATTTAGTACCAAATGGATGCATGGATGATTTATGAGGGTCTAAATATAAAGTCATATCCTGAATAGGTGGTTCAACAGCGTAATATTTAGCAATCAGGCACTATAAAAAAAACCTACTGTTTCCACTATAGAGATGTGAGTCTATTTTGAGGGGAAAAAAACCACTGTTAGAATTTTAAAAGATTATATAAATTGCTTATACTGCTTTACTTTTATTTTTTAAAAGATTCTATTATCTAATATATATAAATAATTACTGATGAAGTTCGTACTGAATTGCAGAAATTATTCTGTATACCTTTAATTGCTGAAATCCTTGAAAGATAATCCAAATTTGTGGGGGTATTTCCATGAAAGTGCCATTTAATTGCATTCTGGGCAGGGTTTTTTTTTCTCAGTATGTATAATAAATGAGTATCATTTTTAAATTGATGGCAATCAACACAGTAATTGCCAGGGTCTTATTCCACCAAACATCTAACATTATAGTGTCATCTTGTTGTGATCAATAAGAAACCAATGAAACTGGCAGCAGTGGGTTTTTTCTTCTTCTTAAGTATTAGCCATGTTCTGGAAATCAGATAATTTCAATTGTACTAAGAAAATAAACTTTTATCCTTTCTTGATATGTTGCATTCTACTTAAAGGACTGCCCTCCCCATCACAGGTTTGGGGATGATATAGGACATACAGGACATAATTGAAAAAGTGTTTTTATTATAAATATAAATTATTATTTTTACAGAAAAGTCCCTATCTGTATGTTACAGGGAAAAAAATCTTTTTTTTTTTTGCAATTAATATTCAATCAGAATTGATTTTGTCCCTAGTTCAAGCAGTTAGTTTATTATTGTACATAAACATGTTGCATGCAAATATATGTGAACACATAGATTATACTATAGGATGGATTATAACACATTCTAGATTTCAGGTGCCTGCAGCTGGGTTATCAAAATTTAGAATGTGCATGTCTTGCAAATTGGAGAACTAGATACATATTTGCAGAGATCTTAAAATATGAAGATTTAAGCTGTCAAAGGAAGCTGTAGCAAGGCAGATCTAATACAATCTATGGACATTAGCATTCCATGAGTGATTTCATTGTCAATATTTCATGTCATTAAATCTGTTGAAATAGAAAGTGATTTCCAACCTAGTGTTGAAATTTATCAGTAATTCTATCATGTCTGTGGGTTAGTCATAAATATTTTTTCTTGAATTATGTTATCTGGTCTCTTGCCTTTCTTATAAAATTGAATATTGATGCACAGTGCAAGGGGCCTCTATGCTATTAGCGTAAAGAAAAAAAAGAAAAGAATAAACTGGAACTTGGCCCATACTTGGCTATTTCAGCATATAAAGAATATTGGGTTTTGGTTTTGTAAGATTTTTTTAAATGCACTTAATATTTATAATAATTTGGAACAACATTTAAAGTTACAATGCAATGTGCCGGTTATGAATTGATGTTTTAAAACATTATAATCTATAAGTCATAAGACAGTAAACTGCAGCAATGAAAGGCAGGGAATGCATAAAATAGGTAGTTTCCGTTAAATGGCTTCATAAACGAGAGCCAGAATAAACAAATACATTTTGACCTGAACCTGAAAGAATATACTGCCAGTACCAGTCAAAGCATCCAAGGGAAATATTTTTGGAGCACCACAACAGAAAAGCACTCCGTTCTTTGTTTCAGAGGATGTATAAATGGCATTTGGAGTAAAGCTTCCTTTTATAGCTTTTAAAGGCTGTCTGGTATCCGGAAGGGAAGTGCTGTTGCAGACATTCTGAATCCCAGATTGTTTGGGATTTTCAGTAGCATCACGGCAATCTGAGCTCAGAGGTGGATCAACAGCCAACAAAACATTATTATTAGAATGATTCCGCTTATTTGACTTGGTTATATTCCTGGATGCTACAATAATTTCATCCAGAAGCTTCCTTTTTCTACTTGGCCCCTTTTTTGCACGGGCATTTTTGAGTATTGGGATAGAGTGAGGGGAGAGACAGAAATCCAAAATCTGCCAAGATTGGCGGGTGGGGGGGGGCAAGGTTGTTACACAACCAAGTTCTTATCTTAGATCAATATTAAGCCAGTCTGTGGAAAGAATTGCTGCATTTTGTAGATCACTGGAAACTCTGAAAAAGAGTATTCTTCAGAATATTTTCTTTCATAAAGATAATGTTTATTGATAACAAATTAAAAACATTCTATTGTATATTAATAATATATACTGAAATGTTTTGGCCTTTCGGCTGCCAGCAAAGCTAACTGCAGAGTCAAACGAGAAGGAAGGGGTGGAGAGAGAGAGCCTGGGCTAGCTTTGGAGCCTTTGGAAGGCTCTGATAAGGAAACAGCATCAGAGACAGAGGCAGGGCCGGGATCTTCTCATGGAGAGGCAGCCATCTTCTGGGCCTGAGCTGAATGAGGGGGAAGAACAGATGTGCATATGTGTAGAGGGGAAAGGAGAGGAGAGCAAAGGAAAGCAATAAGCCGGCTCTCAGGGAAAAGCAGATGTAGATTCTAGCCAGCCCCTCCTTGGCTAGGAAATAAATAGTAGGGGTTTGGGATAACAGATAATCAGAGTTGGAAGGGACCTTATAGGTCATCTAGTCCAACCCCCCACCCAAGCGGGAGACCCTACACCATTTCTGACAAATGGTAGTCTAATCTCTTCTTGAAGGTCTCAAGTGATGGCGCTCCCACAACTTCCGAGGGCAAGGTGTTCCATTGGTGGATTGTTCTCACTGTCAGAAAGTTTCTCCTTATTTCCAGGTGTGTCCAGTTGTCATAGACAACCCTTTGTTTTCTAGTATACAGCAAGCAATTCAGTTTACTTGGCTGGAACCAGGTTTGTTGGGATTAATTACGTTTGGTTTTTGTTTATCCATGTGAATCAAAGACTGTTCCTACCCTGTTTTAAAAAGAGGGTTGTTTTACTTGTGAGTAAGTAGCTTATCATTACTTGGGAAGCTGGGTCAAAACATGACATATTAATTATAGAAGGCATTGTCATTGTTGCTGACTGGCAACAAATATCTATGGAGAGCCTATAAACAGAAGAATCAGATTGAGGAATACATAGAAACTATGTTTAAGGAAGACACTAACTCTCACAGTCACATTCTAGGTGTGCCTGTTCAAAGCAAGTTTTGTATTGTCCAAAAGAACTGGCTGTTGTTGAACCCATCTCCAAGATTTTTTTTTATAGCAGTGCTATCCTGGATAAAGTTGATAACATTGTGTCAGGAATGTGTACAGGTAATTCTCAACAGTGGAACCCAAAATTTCTGTTGCTAAGCAAGATAGTTGTTCAATGAGGTGTGCCCATTTTCTGATTTATTTATTTTTTGCCACAGTTGTCAAGTGAATCACTGTAATTGTTAAACAAATGGTGTGATTGTTAAATGAATCCGACTTCCTACAGTGAATTTCCTTGTCAGAAGTCAGCTGGGTTATAAATGGTGATCACATGACCCCAGGACAGTGCAGCTCTCATAAATACATGCCAGTTGCCAAATGCCTAAAATTTGATCACATGACTATGGAGATGCTGCAAAAATCATATGTGAGAAAACAGGTCATAAATCACATTTTTTTCTTGTCATTGTAACCTTAAAAATCCTTAAATAAATGATTGTAAGTCAAGGTTTCCTATATGTCAGGGGTCCCCAACCACCAGTCCCTGGACCGGTACCGGTCCATGGAACAATTTCTACCAGGCCGCCGGTTTGCTGGGCGCCGCCGTCTTGTTTTGATGAAAAAGTGCTTCCGGTGAGGTTTTCCGGTTAGAAAGCAGGGTTTGGGTGCTGAAAGAATCCTCACACCTTAGTTTCATCGAGGGTGGGGTGGCTTCGAACAAAACTAAGGTGCAAGGATTCTTTCAGTACCCATGGCAAGGCGAGCCGAGCGAGCGTCCCGCAGCCGCCGCGAAGCCCATCGACACAGGTACAAAGGAGGAGTTGAAGGTGGCGGGGAGAAGCGGGGGACGGCTGGCTGGCTGGCCAGTCGCTCGGCTTGCCTTGCCATGCGTGCTGATGCCAGTACCGGGCCGCAGATGATTTTGTGATGCCGGTACCGGGCCACGGCACAAAAAAGGTTGGGAGCCACTGCTGTATATCATATTGAAAGTGTATAAATGAGTTCAGGTCTATGTATAAAAACAATATAGAGGATAGTAACAGGTAGACTAGTCTAGGTCTAGTACTGACTATTTGCTATCAGAATATTTAGCTGTATGTACCTCCCGCTGATATGAATTCTGAGCAAGAACAACTTGAAGGATGATGGTCATTGTGGGGGAAATGTTTTGTTACTTCTGATGTAAAGTCCCACTAAAATTATATAAACTAAACAATTGGATGCCTTGTGGAATATGAAGAAAAATGAGATACTGAGTAAGAGAGGGAGAGAATTAATTTTGATAGATTTCAGATTGACAGCAGAGATTTTTCTGAAACCTTCTTCATTTTGCTTCTCTGGAGGGAAAATCAAAACAGTTAAAACTTTACTCATTTACTCGTTTTCTCCTTTCTTCCTAGTGCAGTCCAAATAAACTAATAAGTAATAAACTAATAAACCTGCAGCAACAAAAGACTGTTTCTGGCCAGGACACCTCCGAATTCCCCTCTTTTTTTGACTTTGATATTTTAAGAAAACATTTTTCCCTTTTGAAATTTTGCTTTCAATTTTGTGTATTTTGTCACACCAGTCTCTGCATTCAGGGCATAAATGTGAATTTATATGGATCCCACCAGCTATTTCAGCAGGCAAGAGTCATTTGGGACATCTGGGCGTTCTCTCAAGAAATGGTAATGTCACTGGCTTTCAACTTGGAGGCATCTCGGTGCTTCTCACACGATGCACTGCAATTCAGGATTCTTGATACCATCATGTGATATAGCTATTGTTCTTAGCCTCTTTCAATGGAAGCAAAACGTTTATTTTAGATGAAAAATGCAGTAAAAAAATGCAAGCCATTCCACTGCACAAATCACTGAAACCAGAAGGTAGAATTTCTGACAAAAGGTCTGTACGGTGACCATTTTAGCTAGCAATAAATGAATGTACTCGGTGAAATATTGAAGGATGCAAGGGCAGCTCACTAGAGAATTAAATTGTTTGAACCTTGGAGTCTCATTCAAATCTAGAATAGAAAGAGGATTTACCAATATAACTGCAAGGTTTATGACCATGAAGATTGAAATTGTACATTAAAGAACTCAGGTTCAATGTTTTTGCTAGTTTAAAAATCTCAAAATTAAATATTTACTTGTTTACCCCAAGAAAGATTAGTTGCCCCAAGAAAGATTAAATGTAATATTTAGGTCCTCTGAATGAATTTATTTCAAGGCTGTTGTATCATTCATTGGTATTACAAGGAAACCATTCAGACTCAATGTATTTTTTTTTTCAAACCAAGGAATCCATACAGGATTTTTAGAATTAAATCGTGTTCCTAACTAACCTATCTTCCCCATTCCAAATTCTGTATTTCCTTTGGATTTTAAGGACTCCCACTAAGAAATGGAGAACTTCTGCATGAAAATAGAGATAATATATTTGTATTTATATTATTTACTGTGTAATATAATAGACTACATAATACAGTAATAAAAAGATGACTGGAGGAAGGAGATTTGAAAGCAACACAGTTAAAAAGATGGAACCCAAGAAGGCTTCACCGTATGTGACATCATCAAGATTATTTAATACTAGTTGGTAGTTCCTTCAAAACAAATTTTATTGAATAAAAAGATGTTAGAGAAGATATTGTGACTGTGGTGCCTGACAATTCAGAATGAAGAGGCAAACTGCTTGTTGTGTACAAATGATGGAATGATTTAGGAAATCTATATAAAATCACTAAAATGCTGTTTTTACTCTACTTGCTATATTTGATTCAAATTGTTTGAATGCATCAATAGGTTGAATGAGTGCCAGTAAGTGGAGGCTTAATCATGACAAGACAGAGACACCTTGTCTTGGGAAATCCCTTTTCTGCAAACTAGAGAAAGTTTATGCTTTGTATAGGATTGTCATCGTTCTGAAAGAACTAGAAACTAATCATAGGTGCTCCTTGTTTCATCACCATCCTAGGCTAAGAATATATTTTTTCCAGCTCCAGTTAATTCATCAGAGATAATTCTTCCAGCTTTAGTAGTTGTCATACCAACAGTCACAAGATTAGATTATTACAGCATATAAACTACCTTTGTGGATGGCGTAGGATGGACCAGCCAGGTTCTGAAAAAGAGTTTTAATAGCTTCACTGGAGGCCAGTGTGCTACACATCAAGTTCAAGATCCTTACCTTGATTTTCAGTGCCTAATATGCTCTCAATGTTAATTAAGATTTAGTAGGGCGTTTTCTTGAATGTGTTGTATTCTCTATGTGCCAACTCAAGAATGAGTGGATTTATACAGATGCTGAGGTAGAATTCTCTCTTTGACATTGAACTTTGAACCAGCTGAAAACATTCAATGCAGATTTTTCCCCCCTCAAATTTGAATACTTCTATATTTTGAAAATAAAACCATGTACAGATTTTATCAAATAAAAATTATTTAAAAATCGATCAACTTTGAGTTGAGACAAAGGGTTCCAGGTTAGCATTCTTTCTGACTTGCCAGCTGCAAATCACTGCCTCAAATAATCCAACAACAAAGAATCAGGGATAGAACAGAAACATGAAACTTAGAAGAGTCATGTGGTGCAAGTATTACTAAATGTGCCATTCCAGATCACGTATAATCTCAGAGAACCTAAATCTCTTTTCATTTATACATCTATCAAAACCAAGAAGACATGGCTTTAGAATCCTCAAACATTTTGTTTGATATGTTCACAGTGTTATGACTGATAATATTTTAATTATATTGATTGATTGATAAAATCTATTACACGCTTTCTTTGATTTTTCTTTTTCAAAGTGTAAGTGCCATAAGGTAAAAAACAATAAAAGACTCACAAACACATTTTTCAACAGAAATATTGTGGTCAGTAACTGGTTTAAATACAGTTCATATTTGCCAATCAGAAGACAAAGATCTCTATAAACGGTGTAAAACAGATTCAGGACGGCATTGTCCACAACACCCTATGAAAACGCCTGCATAGATTGGGGAATATGTTGGGTACTAGAATGTCCTAGGGCAGGAATGTATTTATGTCAATACTCAATGAATACCTAGTCGTCTATGCGTGAGTTGGGCAGCCACAAAATTTTGTTTAATAAAGAGAAGAAAAAGAAATATAGGAAGTTATATACAGTAGGAAGTTGTCCAGGAAACTGACAGAAAGGGAGAAAAAGACAGAAGAATAAGAATGAGAGGGATCTCCCCATCCTGTTTACAAAGTGTAATCGACTGCTTTTAAGTGGATTTGTTCTATTAAGAAATAAAGTTGCTTATGTCACCATTCTATCAGAGGGGGCATTCGGCAGGTTCTGACCAGTTCTGGAGAACCAGTAGCGGAAATTTTGAGTAGTTCGGAGAACCGGCAAATACCACCTCTCACTGGAGATTTCACAGTATCCTTCCCCTGCCACGCCCACCAAGCCACACCTACAGAACCAGTAGTAAAAAAAATTGAATCCCACCACTGGATGCTACTATGTTGGGGATTTTTCAGCGTTCTGTCTAGGTAGAGGTTAAGTGAATCTGGCTTCCCCATTGATTTTCCTTGTCAGAAGGTTGCAAAAGGATGATCCTGGACACTGCAACCATCAAAAATATGAACCAGTTGTCAAGCATTTATGTGTAAATCACTTGACCATGGGGATACTGCAACAGTCATAAGTGTGAAAAATGGGGATAAATCACTTTTTTCAGTGCTATTGTAACTTTGAATTGTCACTAAATGAATTTTTGTAAGTCAAGAACTACCTATATTATCTCTTAACCCTAAGCAGGGATTTTTTGATATGCAGGTACAAGTTGAAAATACAAGTCCCTGTTCTGATCCCTGGGGGAGTTATCTTTCCACATCTTGCCAGTGTGAAATTTGTTCATTTATTTTAAAATTAGAATAACAGAGTTGGAAGGGATCTTGGAGGTCTTCTAGTCCAACCCCCTGCTTAAGCAGGAAACTCTATACCAGTAGGGGTTAACATTTTTGGGCTCCCCTGCCAAAAATTGTACTCGTGCTCACTCACTCGCATGTCAGAATGCATAAGGCAGTGTGCCCTGCCCCTTCTGCACATGTGTATGCAACATCCCCCCGCCCCCTTACCTGCACTGCGCATGCACATGCCTCCCAGCTGATTTTCGGCATGTTTGAGGCCTTTTTCAGCCTCCCCGAGGCTCGAGGGAAGCCTCTGCAGCCTTGGGAGGCCAAAAAAATGGGCCTTCCGGAAATACCAGAAGTGCCCATTTTCAGCCTTTGGGGGAGCCACTGGAGCCTTTGGAGGCCGTAAAACAGGCCCATTTTGGCACTACCTTTTTCTCCTCCTTCCATCTATGACCAAAGAGCTCCTTTGTAACAAATTGGCAAAACGCCCTTGTATTTATTCTGACTTCCTCCTTCCTGTTTTTTTTAATCTTTTGCCAACTGATGAAAACACATCGCTTCTTATTCCTTAGCAGCAAATTTTGCTTAGCGCTAGCTATAGCAATAGCACTTAGAATTATATACCACTTCATAGGGCTTTACAGCCCACTCTAACTGATTTACAGAGTCAGCACATTGGCCTCAACAATCTGGGCCCTCATTTTATCAACCTCAGAAGGATGGAAGGCTCAGTCAATCTTGAACCGTTTAGAATTGAACTATATCTGGGCAGAGTTAGCCTGCAATACTGCATTCTGACCTCTGCACCACCATACCTCAGCTTAGGAGCCTTTGATAGATGACTTTATCAAATCCAATATCTGCTGGGTCATGGGTGATTAAGTGTAACATAGCATATTGAACTGTCACACATTTCTGTAGTTGAGATGGAATCCTTTTGAAACACGCTACCTATTTGAAAAACTAATCCACAAATTTCTGTTGCTGCAGGAATCAAAAAGTATGGAAATATTTAAGGTTTCTACAAATATTCTTTATTTTTATGTTCTGCCCTTTCTTCTTCTCTTAGAAGTATTCAATTTCCTAATTCTAAATGGGAACCTTGAGTGGTGACATGCCAGCTGTTCTGACCCAGCTCCCCAAACACGACAAACCCTCTGAACTCAAAGTTTCCTTTAATTAGGAGTGCTGGCAGCCCAGCAAAAAGAAATTATCTCACACTGCAGGCTAACAAGTCCATATCTGTTTGCCACATCTATTCATCTCCGCCCCCTGCCTTTTATATCTAGAGCTATGGTGGGCTTCGCTAATCCCAGGGATTTCCACTGTTTTTCTCTACCTTCTGCACATCTGCACATCAGACACTGGACTCAGCTGTTCCTCTTCTTCCTCATCAGCCACCTCCAGACCTGGGGGCTTTTGACTCTCCATCTGAGGGCTGACGGATGGACCAAGCTCCGCCTCAGTCTCTCTCTCTCTGCCAGCTCCATTCCCTCTTCCCCCTCGGATAAGATGACCAACTTTTTTACAGTGAGAAGGAGGACACAAATAAATTGAAGAAAAAAACCAAAGCCACTTGTGCGCAGTGCACTCTTGCACATGGCACACTCTTGTGTGGTGCACTCTTGCACGTGGCGCACTCTTACACACGGCGCACTCTCTCAAAACAATTCTCCTGTATGGAGTGCATGCGTCTCATAATCGCGTCTCGCCACACTGAACCGAGCCTTGATGAATCGTCATGTCAAAATACAAATACGTCACATCACACACAACAGATCGGATTGGCATCAATCAAATACGGGGATTCATAGATTAGTCTTCAAATATCAAAAAGGAGGACATGTAGGAAGACACTTTTCGAAAGAGGACAGAACTTACAAAAGAAGGACTGTCCTCCCTAAAGGAGGACAATTGGTCACCTTACCCTCGGAGCTTTCAGGTTGCCTTGCTGCTGACCCGAACTCCCATGCTCCTCCTCCTCCTCTGGTTCGGCTTCTGGAGGAGCCAATGGCCAACAGGCCACAACACCAGCAAAGCCACCTATGTGCTATGTATGCATAGCATGTATAGTAACTGCCAAAAAATAAACCCAGAAGCTTTGCTCGGAAGTGGAAGGAACAGAATATCCCAGCACCTCATGCTTTTTAATCTATCTCCATTTGCATTGTGAGTCATTTCAATATTTCAGTAGCAGCGATCCCGGTTATAATCCTATGGCAAAGGTAGTGACTTGAACTCCTTTGTCAAGTTTAATGACCAAAGGAATCTAAGTGTACCCATGCTATTTGAGACCAAAGGACTAATTATATGAGGTTGTTTTGTGATGACAGTTGAGGTCTCTCAAGAGCCAAAGAGTATCGCTCACTAATTATGAAGCAACATGGGCAGGAACATTACACCTCTGAATGAGAACCCTTGCCATAGCAATTTAGCATGTTATATTATTGTATATTTTATAAATGTCCTAATTTTCTTGAGAGGCTATTTAAACTTGTTGGATTTCCCTATTGCCCATTCACTGGACTTTAATTTCTTTTATACGAGACTGCAAATGGCAGGGCTGGAATTGCTTGCAGATAATTAACAAGAACTGGGAAGTAATTTGCAGTAAATAATTTGATACCTCTAATCACTTTGCTTGCTGTTAATCCACAAATATCTTATAATTGTCCAAAATGCATTTGTTATTCATGGGAACCATTTAGCAGTTAATGGGGAACAGCAGAAGCAGAAATACTTGTTCTAGTGGCATCTACACTTCCAGATAAAGTTATGGGGGCTTTTTAAAACATATGCCAGGCATCCAATAATGTCAGAGTAATATTTTTCTAAGCTCTCAGAGCATTGCTTTATAGGTATTGAAAAATATTTGAAAGGCTTTCTACAGCTGTATGAAGATGTTGGGACTGTAAAATTGGCCATGGAAGCCCAACTTACGAGTCTGTCGTTCAGTCTTGCGTTGGCAAGAACAAGAATTTCCCCCACCCCTCCGGTATGGGCTTAATAAATTACTTAATAATTTTTTGCAAAAAGGAAAATCTAGAGTTCTTTTCTTATTTTTTTAAAAAAATGGACCCCAAAGCTTAAATGTTTCAGTACTTATCAAACTGAATCTTCGCATGGGGCTATAGATTAGAAGTAGCAGTTGTCACTGTTGCTGGTGCTAAGAATTACTGTGGTTCTAATGCTTGAAATATTGGAGTTAAGTCTGTCTTCAAACTACCTCACACTGATGCTGAGGGGTGAAGTGGGAAGGAGGCATTCCTTTCAAACTCCTGAACGAAAAGTGGGATGTATATCTGAGTAATAAATGAGCTGTATGTCTCTTATAGTGTGAAATGGTAAATTGGTGCTATTTTTCATTCATCCCTATTTCGATTTTTTAAATGGTTTACACTTCGTTAACTGCCTTGGGAAGACAATGTAATGCTATTTCTAAGGCAAATACAGAAGCTTTTCCTAATAATTCTGTGAGGATGAGAAGGCATGCTACACCTGGCTGATATTGTTCATATTTTTCAGAAATGGATGGAGGGCTAATGCTAAACAATTATAGTTTCTTTCAGGCTGCCAAGTGAACTCATGGCTGAAATATGAATATTATTGGGGAAATCCTTGCTCACGCTCCATTTGTTTATTTAGAATATATGCAAGGTGACAGACAAGCTGTTCATAAAGTAGCTTGCAATGGCAGAGAAATAAGGCTTTCATGTATACAAGTTTATCCATCAAATAATCTATACCAAATTTCCTCATTAAGGAAATCAGTAAGTTAAAGTCAACATTCTCTAAAATGAACAAGAGGCTATCCATCTTCTCCAGTATCCTGTTTATCTATTTACTTAGGACTTTGATATTTCTGACAAGCAGCAAAACCTGAAATTATTTTTCAAGCTCACTTGAACTATGGTTGTAAAACAGTTTAAGATATTTGTAGCCATCTGTTTATCACTAACATTGCAATCTTAAGAATGGCGCTCAGAGATACTTTGACTGATTTCAATGAAATTGATTCAAACCTGAGTTAGCATTTGATTGCATTTTAATGTACATTAGCTCTAACCTAACACCTTCCTGGTCTGTTATGGAATTCCTAGGCAACCTATCTATTGGTAATGTTATGTATATGTAAATAACGTAGTTGGGTTGATAATATATAAACTACAAATATATATGTTTTTAGCTTTAAGGAAAAATATTGTGATGTATTATACTGTGTTCTGATTGGTTAATTATGCTAGAAGTTGCCATAAGAGGGAGCTATAGATCATAGTTTAATTCTCTTTCTCTTTTGCACTGATGATCTATCTTGATACTGATACTGACTGACTACGGACTGATACTGACTAACCCTGTTTATTTTGATATTCTGTTGATATCGAAGGTTATTTGTTGTATTATGGTTTGCTATTTGGCTGCTGTAAAAGACATGGAACCGGTAAGAAGACTTTATAACTAGATGTAAGAAGACTTTATAATTGGATATTTCTGGGCTGTTAAAAATGTGTATGATATGGACTGTTTATTGGACTGTGCTATTTCTTCAAGTAAACATTAATACTACTTGTTCAACTCTGTGGCTGTATATTTCTTCATAACTCTTCTCATAAACCATTTCCGTGTGCATATCCTTTTTATACAAGGGTTACTCTGCACATATCCTAACAGGTAGTCTTCAACTTATGACCTTAATAAAACCCCAGCATTTCCATCGTAAGTCATGATGGTCATACGTTGAAGCACTGATATGACCAACCTAAATTTTTTTAAGTGATTGGGAAACAAACACTACAGTTGTTAAGTGAATTAGTGCATTGCTATAAGTATTTTTTTTTCCTGAAAAGGCTGATTTCCAGCAAAAAAACCTCATAAATTATGTCACATGACCACAGAATGTTGCAACCAGATAAAGATGAGTTGACAACTGCCCAAAATGCAAAATGTGTGTGACTGGAGGGGGGATGACAGCTGGCAGAACTGGGTCATGTGTATCTTTGGGGTGTCCTGTATCTAAATTCTGGAAATTATTACTTCAACATATCCAGCAGATACCATAGGGTACAACATCAAGCAGAAATCATATTCATGCAAGAATATTCAATATATTGTTATTAAGTTATGAAGTCAAGATACCTGAACACAGTCTGAAATGCCAAAATTAAAAATATGATCCTTACACATTTCTGGAACATTTTTTAAAAAAAATAATGAAAGGAATTTAAAATTAAATGACAAGAGAATAAACATTTCAGAGAAACTGCCTAATTTGTGGCTTGATATATATTTTTTCAGTTGTAAAAATAAATTATTAGGAAGGCATGTAGAAGAAGGACATAAGGAATGTAGTAAGGTCATTAAGTTAGGGAATCATAGCATAATTGAGTGTTAGTATCATTAGGAATACTTCTAGGCTTTGACCTTTCTTTGATGTTTTAAAATTGTACAGACTGAGGTGTCAAATTCATTGTAGACCTTAGCAAGGGGGAAATCAATCATTTTCAGTCTTTTAATTTAAAAAAGATAAAAAGACCCAAGGTACTAAAAACAGATTATGCCTCTGGCCTTTCACAATACTTAAGGGACTTTTGATGGAAGTCCATTTTTGGGGAGTCCTGCATTTGTTTTCAATTGAGTACCAGATTAAACCTAAAGTGAAAGGTAAGTCTGCTTTGCAGATTCATACTCACATGTTCTGAATTTTAAGAAAGAAAGAAAGGAAGAAAGAAAGAAAGAAAGAAAGAAAGAAAGAAAGAAAGAAAGAAAG